>JAHLJT010009355.1:76436679-76515362 GCA_031308135.1 Acheta domesticus
CGTCTGTCTCTCTGCCTGTCCGTCTGTCTCTCTGCCTGTCCGTCTGTCTCTCTGCCTGTCCGTCTGTCTCTCTGCCTGTCCGTCTGTCTCTCTGCCTGTCCGTCTGTCTCTCTGCCTGTCCGTCTGTCTCTCTGCCTGTCCGTCTGTCTCTCTGCCTGTCCGTCTGTCTCTCTGCCTGTCCGTCTGTCTCTCTGCCTGTCCGTCTGTCTCTCTGCCTGTCCGTCTGTCTCTCTGCCTGTCCGTCTGTCTCTCTGCCTGTCCGTCTGTCTCTCTGCCTGTCCGTCTGTCTCTCTGCCTGTCCGTCTGTCTCTCTGCCTGTCCGTCTGTCTCTCTGCCTGTCCGTCTGTCTCTCTGCCTGTCCGTCTGTCTCTCTGCCTGTCCGTCTGTCTCTCTGCCTGTCCGTCTGTCTCTCTGCCTGTCCGTCTGTCTCTCTGCCTGTCCGTCCGTCTTCTCTGCCTGTCCGTCCGTCTTCTCTGCCTGTCCGTCCGTCTCTCTGCCTGTCCGTCCGTCTGTCTGTCCGTCAGTCCGTCCGTCTGTCTCTCTGCCTGTCCGTCCGTCTCTCTGCCTGTCCGACCGTCCGTCTCTAGCACCTACACCATACGTTAGATTTTTTCAAAGTGAAGTAACCGCTTTAAAAGTTGGGGGTACTTTACAAGAAGCCCCCGGACATTTTTGAAATTTTCTCAAAAATGGCTGCAAATGTATTCTTTAAATTTCTGGTAAGAATAGAATAAAATGCACTTATAATGGTGGCATAGCTCCGATTTTCATGGTTAACGCTGAATTTTCGAAAATTGGAAAAGTTTGAATTATGTTTGGCGTCTTCTTACAACTACAAAATTAGAGATTTTTTCTCCAAATAAAATTTGTTCTCCACGGTGAGTTCTTTTATTAAGGTTATATAAATTGTTTTTTTCTTAATTTTAGTGTTTTACGCCCAATATTGCTCGAAATATGTGCAATTTTAAAAAATTACAAAAACAAAATTTCTCAAAAACAGCTCCAAATTTTTTCTTTAAACTTTTGGTAGCGACATTGCTAAATTTACTCTATGAGATGACATAAACGCTATTTTACTCAATTCTTTTGTTTTTTCAAAAATGAAATGTTTTTGACTTCGTCTCTCACATCGGTAATTGGCGCCGATTTCTTCACATTATTGTATTTACGAGTGAATATGCTTTAAATAATGAGAAGTGACGTTTCTAGAGAACCAAACTGTTTTCTAGGAAACTAAACTGTGGCAACTTGTTCAAAATTCTGCATTTTCGGAAACTCTGAATCACCATTATCTCATAAATGGCTGCAAATTTTTTCTTCAAACTTTTCGAACTGATAGTGCTAATGGCACTATTTAATATTACGTTCAATTTGGGGGTATTTTTTAGTTTTTTTAAACTACACAAATGTATTTTTTACACAAATGTAATTTTTACAATTAGATGTGTTGACATTTAATTTTTACAATTAATTACACAAATGTATTGTTTTTTAAAGATCTCTCACTCTCTTAATTCGCATATTTCTAGCAATTTGTAAACACTATTATATTTGTGAGTGTAAGTGTTTCAAATGATTTCAATTGAAGTTTCTTGAAGACTCAAAAATTTTCTGCGAAAAAGAGCTTCAAATTTCACATTTGTGTAGCGCTTAAACGTAATTTTTTTTAAACTGATCCAAATTTTTCAAAGAAAGTACCATTAGGACGAGGTTATACTGTTCTTGAGTATTTTAAACTTAATAATTCCGTTCTACTATTAGGAAACCGAAAAATTAAGAAAATGTAAAAAAAAAATGTACTTTGGGCGGCGATAGATGGCAGCTGGCGTGTGTATGTGGCAATTTCAAAGAGTTAGCCGAGACCCAAGGAAATAGAAAACTAATACCGGAAAGTCTGTCCCATTCTGTAACACCACTTCGTGACACATTAATTTTAACATAAACTCTGTATCTTACATACGAGTATATTTGCCTATCTTGACAACATCCTTGTAGGTAACCAGCTTTCGTAAGCTTTTCTATATTCTTTAACCATTTCCTGGAATTCTTCATTCCACCATTCACATCTGTTCTGTACATTTCCCTTTATGCTAGTAGTTAATTCCCACTGAGAGTCAGACCTTTAGTTTAACAAACAAGTCACAGTTAACGCATGATTTTCCTTCTTCACCCCTATCCAGAGGCGGGATTTTGGATCTTTCATGGGGGAGGGGCAAATTTGGGCGCTATTGTGAACACGAAAAATTCGTTTATATGAATGGTTTTAATTAATTGTGCTGTAACTACACACACTGTTTTCAATTTGGTTAATTATTTAATTGATTTTAATGGAATGTTATTAATTAGATTAGTTGAACACAGAAGTGACGACCCTCATTTTTATTTGAACGGTCCGAACTGTAAATTCAACAATGCATTTTTCTTGATGAATCATATATCGAAATATTAAAAATATTTATTGTTTATTATAATCAAAAATGTTTATACATAACTGTAGGATATATATTTTGAATTCTACATTAATAAATTATTTTAATCAAAATGCGATCTTATGTGCAAGGTGATAATATGAGCCTCCACTTTTATTTCGACTTGTGTGCGCATGTACATTAAATTACGTCTTATAAAGTTTTTTTTGAAAACTCAACAGCTTTCTCTAAAAATGAGCTCAAATTTCTGCCTTGTCAGAAACATTCAAACACCATTTTCTTAAAAAACCGCTCCAAATTTTTTCTTCAAACTTTTTATACGGATAAATAGCAGTGTTTAAGATGACATAAAATTCCTTTTGCTGTATTATTTTGTTTCTTCAAAAATTACACAAATGTAATATTGTTGAAATTTCTCTCATGTCTTTAATATGCACATTATCGGCGATTTGTATATATTATTGCATTTGTGAGTGGCAGATTCACACAACTTCCAATAAAGCTTTTCGAAATCGAAATAGTTTTCTGTAAAAAAGAGCTTTTCGCATTAACACATTTCGCAACGCTTAAACGCCTTTTTCGTAAAAAAGGCACCAAATTTTTCAACGAAAATTTCCATTTAGGACGAGGTTTTACTCTTCAATAATATTCTTAAAGTAGTTTTTCGTGTCTGCCATTAGGAAACCGAAAAATTGAGCAAAGGTAAAATGTTCGGGTGGCGATAGATGGTTGCTGGCATAAGAATGGGACACGACCGAAAAGTCAGCCCCGACTAAAGAAATTAGGAAATTAGCTCCTACGAGATAATCTGTGCCATTCTGTAGCTCCACTAGTTTCTTTTTGTTTTCACCTAGAATCTTTGGTGGCATCTAAAACAAAAATAGTACGAACACAAGTTGTAGTATATGTAATACAAGCCAGTTAGAGTTTGGGGCTCATACGTACAGTATACATACACTCGTATACGCACCATAGTTCGGGGCTCGTTTTACAACCATCGCCATTTAAAATTCTGCAAACTAAAACCGGTCTATGATAATTCGAAATTACAGATTGAATGCATAAAAACAACGTTTAAAACATATTGTATTTTATATGTTAAAAATCAAAATCGGTCTATGCGAACTCATCTCTAATTAAAAGCCAAAGACATACCTTCCAAAGCTTTTAGAACCGAGAAAACACGAACACCTCTGTTTCATATCAGCTCGCATAATCAACTAAACCACAAAGCTATATTAGCAACAGGAGTTATTAAACTAGTTAGACTTGTTCCTGCTAGAATGTTTGCGATATATGAAAAGATAGCAAGGGGGCTCATATTATATAAATGGTTCATATCACCATCTTTAACTCTATCTACATCTAATAGACGGGAAATACAATTTCTTTTTGAGAGAAAAATTTGAGTGTTATGACTAGACCTCGGAATTTTACTCACAAAAAAGGTTTGATTTAGGCACCTAAAATAGGCAACAAAATTACGAAATTAGGCACTTACAGGCATTAAAATCGACATTTGAGGCACTTAAAATAGGTAACAGAATGATCAAGACAGACAAAAAAATAAACATGAAAAAGTTATTTTTCTGGCATGTAGAAATTGTCCTCAAAAGGATTAAATTAGACAATTTTTATTACGCAGGAAAAAGTTTTTTTTACATTTATGAGAGAGACTACAAGCATATTTTCTTCACATTCATAATTAGCAGTAAAGAATATAATCAATATTTTCACCAAATTTTCTACAATAAGCCTGTATTGTCTATTAAAATAATTTTTAAGGCTGAAAATGAACTTTTTACTTACATAGATTTATAGGAGCAAACAAATTTAGTTACATTTCTCATGCTCAGGTCTCCTGCAACTTTTTCACACATTCCTTCACCCCACCCCCCCAAACAACTTGTACCACACGACCCATTTAAACACTGAACAGTATTTTGTAATACACGCCTGTCCGAGAGTAGGATTTTGCCTGAGCTGTCTTTTGATTTCCTCGCCTGGACTTCGCAAACGGCGCGCTGCGGCGATAAGCCTCAACCTGCCAACAAGCGCAGCTGCATCAGAAATGTGTGCAATTGCCCAAGAAGTGCGTGCAGATCGGAGACGAGCGTGAAACATCCTTATTATGTTGACTTGCTGAGCTTCTTTTGTACGGTATTTTCAGTGAAAGATTTCGGTGTGTTGTTCGATCACACAATATTTGCATTTCGGAAAAGATTTTGCGTTTCTGTAAAACGAATTTCAAAATTTAGCATTTAAAATACGATCGTTCTTGACAATCACTTGTTTTAAGCAAAAACATATTAAAATGAACATCAACCGCCCTTTTTAGGACATTTTAGGCATATTAGATGCTTTCAGTACATCTCTTTTCTCATGATTCGTAATCGTCCGCAATTACTTTTCACAACATCCTAAATAGGCTTTTGTCCTAAAATCAGAGGTCTAGTTATGACTCATGATTTTACGCATTAAACTCTTTAATTTCCAAGTAAATAACGTTTAAAAGCAATATATAAGTCAAAGAGGATTTATTAATAAGGGATATTCAAAATAACGCTGAACACTATCCCGCGCGTTTTATAATACTGAACTAAAGTTCACCAATTTATTAATGTATATTATTCGCTCAGCTTAATAAAATTATTGTTCGCTAATTATTATTACATTTCTTCTCAAAATACAGAAACAAATAAATCTTTTGTATATAAATTTGAAGGTTTGCGAAATGAAATTAAATATATATTTTTTAAATTTGTCCCAAGATTGGGGGGGGGCAGTTGCCCCCCACCCTTGCCCTTCTGAATCCCGTCTCTGCCCGTATCCCTCTTTTCCTTTCACACACACACATTTACATGCACTTAACTACCGCAAATGTCGAAGCCGCTAGTGTGTCCCGGGTGGAGCGGCGCCCCGCAGGCTGAGATGCCTCCCACACCGACGCATCCGGGAAGTCGGCGCGGGAAGCACATAACCAGGGGGCGGATTTTGAGGACCTAAATCATCGACAGTATCAATAAAATGCTCTTAAAATGATTTTAAAATATCAAACCAGGGAAAATTGACGTAAAAATGTGATAAAAATCTGTTCGGATGAACAACTCAAGCTGCTGGATAAGTTTTTGAAGAAATCGAGACTTCTTCTATTCCTTCAAGTGTACTCAGGTTGCCCTCAACTTTTGGTTTGGACTGTTCTTTACCTGGAAATCTCTGTCTGCAGTTATCCCAAAATCGGCCGAACCCACAATAGCGCCAATAGGCTCACAGGAACCTTAGACTTCATGCAATGGCAGACATTACAATTTCTGAGCGAATATATCCAGTAGGCTACTCAGGTGAACATTCTGTAGTGAACATGTGTTGCATCTCGTAAATATTTTTTGAATCAAGTACCATTAAAATGCTGTTAAAATCGATGAAATCTGCAAAAATGGAATAAAAATGATGAAAAAGAAAAGAAATGACTTATTAGTCGAAATCGACAAAAACTGCAAAAAAATGACGTATAAAATGAGTCATTTCCTTTTGTCGTAACGTGAAATTAATTTGTGCACTGCCCGCGTGGCTGCGCAGGCTGTTCCTGCCGCTGGGCGAGGACCGCGAGGGTCGGCGCGTCATCCTGATCCGTGGCGGCGGCTACTCGCCCGCCGGCATCCGGGCCAGCGACCTCTTCAAGGCCAACATGATGGTGCTGGAGACGATGCTGCTGGAGGACGACGCGCTCATGGTGCGCGGGCAGGCGACGGTGCTCGACCTGGCGGGCATGACGGTGGCCCACGTGGCGCACTTCCCGCCCGCGCTCGTGCGACGCGCCATGGTCGCCTACCAGGTGGGCCCTCGGATTATTTTTTTTTTATCGAATAGGACCTTTAGTGATGAGATTGCTCTTCGGCAGTTGTTCCGCACCCGTGTTTTTCGACCCAGGCTTCCTTGGAAGCCTAGCCCCGACGCGGGTCTGGAGATCTTTATCGAGCAGGCGCACCTGGCGGGCAGTCTTTAAATGTGCCGGGGATTTGACTCTCGCTTTCCCCGCCAGATGTCGGGCTCAGTTAACTACATCCGAACTGTCTCGTTGGAAGCAAGTGAAATCTCGTTAGGGTGGGATGCAGGAGAGATTTAATTTTGCCGGGCATTCGCCAGGGTATTTTACATGCCACAAGCGTGATATGGCTACTATGAATTGTCCACGCTTCAAAAAACCCACTCCTTGACAGGGCACTGGGGGTTCAGAGGCTAGTAGGCCCTCACCCACCGAGGAGAGCTGGGCCCTTTGGAGACTACTTAGTGTAAAAAGATTGTAGGTCCCTACAAGAGGGTTCATGTTTTCCCTTTGAAGGCAAACATTCTCGTTCCATAAGTAACTGAATCTTTACACACTTTCAAGCATGGTTTTCTCGAAACTTGAAATTCTGGACGTACTAGATGTATGCACTATGCCAACAATGCACAATATGGAAAATCAAAACTCCCTAAAAATGTTGTTTAATGCCGTTTAGTGCCTATTTCCCAAAACGAATAAAATAATGCAGGCTTACAAATTTTGGAACAATACGTTCACTGTTCACTAAGTACGCTGAATGAAATACGTTTCTCACAATGTAATGTAAATGTTATATTTTTATTTATGAAGATCTCTGCATGTATATTGTCGACTATTACGCGAAATAATTTTATACATCTTAACTTGAAATCGCAATTTATCACCTATAATCACTTACCAGTTTTTGAAGTCGCGCATTTGACGATTTCCGGCATTGCATTTATTTACACTTACCAATATTTACATTTAAAAACGCTTATTAATCTTTGAAAAAAATAACTGCCTTTTTTGCTTTCCTACGTATAACCTCACACTCGCACGCTCGTGGATGGCGAAACTGCGAACGACAAAGGCCAACTACACGAATATAGTTTAATCTTGACAAATGAAGAAAGAGAGTTCGTAGAAACTTGTTGTTTCAAAAATATAATGTACAATTTTTGACAATTTTAGTAGTTTTCGTACAAAATTGCGTGTAACATGGGCAATTTTGAAAAATGACAAAAAATAGATTTTCTCAGAAGCGGTTTCAAATTTTTTTAAAAACTTTTGGAAGATATGATGCTAATTGTACTCTATGAGATTACGCAAACACCATATTGATCTATCATTTTGTTTTTTCAAAAATTACAAAAGTGTAATTTTTTTCAACTTCTCTCTCCCATAGTTAGTATAAACATTAGCGGCGATTTGTTCACATTATATTTATGAGTACATGTGTTTAAAATAATGTCATGTAAAGTTTCTCGAAAACTGAACCGTTTTTCTGTTAACACTAGCTCAAAATTCAGTCTTTTCAGAAACGCTCAACCACCAATTTCTCATAAATGGCTCCAAATGTTTTCTTCAAACTTTTGGAACGGATAGTGCTAATTGCACTATTTAATATGACGTGAAGTTCGTTTTGGGATATTTTCTTGTTTTTTCAAAAATTACACAAATGTAATTTTTTAAAATATCTCTCACACCGTTAATATACACATTTCCAGCAATTTGTAAAGTACTTTAAATGAATTTTTGAAAACTCAAAAATTTTCTGTGAAAAAGACCTTGAAATTTCGAATTTATAGTAGCTTTTAAACGTCACTTTCTTAAAAACCAGCTCATACTTTTTAAAGAAAATTTCCATTTAGGTCGAATTTTACTGCTTTTTAATATTCTTAAAATAATATTTCAGTTCTATTAGAAAATTAAAAAATTAATAAAATGTCACAAACATGTACTTTGGGCGGCAATAGATGGTTGCTGACAAGAGTATGTGGCAAGTCCGAATAGCTAGCAGAACCAAAGAAAATAGAAAACTAATACGGGAAAGTCTGTACCATTTGCTCGCTCCACTAGTTATTATGTTGTTAGTCAGATTTATACCTTCTTAAAACTAATAAAAGAGGTTGTATAAATATATTAATTTTCAATCGCTTGGAAATTTCAAATCGCGTAACTATTATTATTATTATTATTATTATTATTATTATTATTATTATTATTATTCCTCTAAATCACGACTAAAGATGTTATGTGTCGGCTGAATATAAAATCTACTCCAGGTTGCAACCAGCTACCTAAGGAGTAGATCTAGGGACTGTCAGTGCCTCTACAATACTTTGCGCAAAATGTGGGCTGTTCCAAATAAAGCAATTTCTTGCACTTCCCAGTCTTTTGAATTACCTGGGAGTTTAGACAAGTTCTTACACAAATTTTGCGGATCAAATCCCAGAGCTCCGATAACTATCCGGACGACCTGTGCTTTTACGCTCCACATTCGGCTGATCTGGATTTCTTCTCTTGTATTTAAGACGTTTCTCTGCCTCCTTGGTAACGACGTTTTGATCGCAAGGTACAGCAACATCGATAAGTAAACACGATTTTTTCGCCAAATCCCGGATAACTATATCCGGTTTGTTTGCCGCTATCGTGCGATCAGTTTGAATTTGTTTGGTCGTACAATATCGTACACAATCCAACCGAAGTCACCCGTTTCGGTGAGTGTTCGTACCACTTGGGGCATCTGTTCGGAACTTCGAGGGCGGTACAGATCTGCCAGTGGAGGTAGCTACATGCCCTATCGTGTCTTTTCAAGTATTCGGTCTTTGCTAGGATTGGACAAGCTGAGACAATATGGTCAATGGTTTCTACGTGTTCCTGACAAATGCGGCATTTATCATCTTGGGAAATTTTGAGAACCGCTTTATCATAATGTCGTGTTCTCAAGGCCTGATCTTGGGCAGCTATTACAAGTGCTTCCGATTCTGGCTTCATTCTTCCCCTTTTAAGCCACATAAATGATTGATCTTTATTGATCTGCACCTTCTCCAATCTTTTTAGATATTGTCCATGGAGGGGTTTGTCCCTCCACGACTTTTTTAACAATTTTGTGTCTCACATTTCATGTTTAGTAGTACCAGACGTTCAGTGTCTGTGTTATTTGACGTGTTTTGCATAGTTTTCTTTGCAATGTTCGTTGCTACGCTAACAATGCCTCTATTTCCCATTTTTCGGTCAGATTTCATGACCTGCCTCATTAGTGGGTCATCTTGATGGCTGACTACATACTTTCCCATCCCGGTTATAGCATTGTGCCAGGAGGCCTCAATTTGTCTGAGGCCTCTTCCTCCTTCCTTACGTGACACATGAAGTATCGCTCGGGGGTGGGCAACATGATGCATTGTAAGCAGTTTTCTGGTTTTTCGATCCATGATGCGAATTTCCTGCTCAGTCCAGTCTACTAGTCCGAAACTGTATTCGGCTGCAGGCACCGCCAAACTACCTATTGCTGTTATTTTATTCCTTTCAGAGCGGACTGCAGGACAAGTCTCACTCTTCTATAATACTCCCTGCGAATTCTCTCTTTCATTGTGTCGTTCGAGATGGTGTCACATTCTTCAATGCCCAGATATTTGTAAGTTTTACCTGGCTCAAGATCTTGAATCACAGTGTGTCTATCAACTTCAATGTTCTCTAATGTGGTCATTTTCCCTTTTTTTAAGTTGGCTTTTGCACACTTGTCAAGACCAAACTTCATACAGATGTCATTGCTAAAATCATTGATGACAGACAGCATTTGGGAGAGAATCGCTTCATTCTTAGCAAACACTTTAAGATCATCCATGTAAAATAAATGTGATACAGGCCTTTCATCACTATGGAGCTTGTAACCAAAGTCAGTGTGCGACAGCTGTCTCGATAAAGGAATCAAACTAATGCAAAACAGCAGAGGGGATAGTGAATCTCCTTGAAAAATTCCCCTGTTAATCTGAATACTTCTTGTTTCTACTACTCCCTTTCCGCTGTGGATTAGTAACTTGGTGCTCCACGAGTTCATACTAGCCTTGCAAAACTCAACAAGTCTAGGATGAAATCGATAGATCTCCAGGGTCTTCAAAATCCAATCGTGTGGTACACTGTCAAAGGCCTTCTGGTAGTCAATCCAAGCCATGCTCAAATTACGTTTTCGTTTCTTTACATCATTCAAAATATTTTTATTCAGAAGCAAGATTTCCTTACAGCCATAGGAACCTTTACGACATTCCTTTTGCTTCAGCTGGCATTAGATGTTTTGCTGTCGGCCGTCGGTGTTCTGCTTGGCCCCCAGAATTATATGAGATACTAGATATACAGTTGCATATATGATGTGATTGATTTCAGTAATATCTAGATCTCTGCCTGGGGTCTCCACCACTCATTTAAGACAGAATTCACTGTTTCTATCACTCTTTTAGCTTTGGGCAGTTTTCGTATATTCTCCCTCAACGGTTCGCGAGATTCAAACGGAAGTTGACTAACTCTTTCTATCTCGCGCCGAAGGAGATTTCGCATTATGTTCTTATCGTGTAATTCATTGCCAGATGAATTTTCACCACTGACGTGTGTTTCACCGGAAATAGATGAACCTTCCACGGTATCATCATTTTCAAGTTCTACATGTTCGTCATGTGGGTTGTTCGAGCGAAGTACATACTCCGCATTTCTCTCAATGTCAGCAAGTTGTTCTGCTGTGAATTTTCCACTGCTGAGTATGTATCGTCGTTGACTGGCAAGCTTCTTGAGTCTAGGGTAGGTCTGATATCTGGGTTCCGCTCTCTCCATACCTTGAAAACTTCTATTTCTGAGCCCCCATTTTTCGCTTTTTGCATAGTAAAAGCACTACATCACCTCCTTTAATTCATCCCGGGTCCATCTCTGACGATGGCTTCGAGCTACTGCCAGCTCTGGGTCCCTGGGACTAACATCCGTGGGATGGCCAGACGTCGACAAGGTGACATTAGCTCGGTTTCTGAGCAGGTATGGGACATTGGTAGAACAAGGCACGTTAAGGTTCATTACATTGCTTGTTCTATCCATTTTGCTCATTGGTTTGAATTGAAGATTCGCAGGATGCAAGTTCGAGTTCACAGATCACACTTAACCTTCAGGTTGTTTCCTGCCATCCGTTACTGCGACCAACAGTGGCCTCGGGGCATCCCCCGCAGGGTCCAGCAAGGGGTCCCTCCGATCGCCAGTCGGCATTACTAAACCCTACGGGATTTTCACTGACTGCTGAAGGCAGCCTCCTTCGCTGGCTAATGCAAGGTTCGGGCCTCCACTCTAATCAGTGGCCTGGTGTGCCAACCCAGTTTCTCTCCTGTACCCTCTATGGGCCGACAACAGGAAGTCCAAAGGTTCATGACCCTTCCCTTTGTACTTACTTCCCACTCTCCTCAAAATGGGAGTACTTCTTCGTCTGACCCCTCACCTTCAACCTATTCAGCAAGGGAGGCCCTACCGGTAGCTAGGCTACCACTGACATAGCTTTAAGGCTCATGGGGGTACTCAAGCTCCACCACCAACTGCAAGGTCGTGTACTCCCTAGGTGGAGTTATTATTATTATTATTATTATTATTATATTATAGGCGAATTCTCCCCATAGATGGAAGACGCTAAGCAAGGGTCTCAATTTTTCTTTCTGTTCTTATTTTTCCAATAGGCTTTCATTCTTTCCGAGAAAGCTTGCTTACGTTCATCAGACCACTTTGGTCTGTATTGTTTTTGTTTCGGTTGCTCTGGTGCAACTTCCCACTTGTCAACTTTGTGTCTGAAGGTGTCTCTTTCTACTGTGTCATCTGAGCTTATGGTAGCTTTTCTCAGGTCTTTCCGAATTTCGTTCAGCCTAGGTGTTGTGTTCTTATGTGAGGTAACATAATCTAATATCTTTTTTGTAAATCGGTTTCTGGTTATCTGTTAATACGGCCAAAGAATTTAATTCTCCTTTTTCTAATATCAATTTCTATGTTTGAAAACTTTTCTACTGTTTTGACTGATTGTAACCTGTAACCGTTTTCTGTATGTCTTGCTCCTAGAATTTTCCTAATTACCTTTCTCTTTGCTTTTTTGATTTCTTCTTCTTCTTATTGTTATTATTAGACATGAAACAATGTATTCAAAAATTTTCTATTGTGCGACCGGCTGCACTCTATCTAACTAACATCCCTTCCTTTCTTAACTTTTATCTAATAAATTAATTAATTAATTAATTAATTCATTCATTAATTTACTTCATAATTGGATGCGGCCGTTTGCAAAAACAATATATGTCGTAGGTCCGGCGCGAGTTTCCAATACTGGATGAAGACCTGCTCTCCTTTTTGTAACACTATCCGGTATTTTCTAAACTACAAATAACAACTCCAAATTCAATTGGAAAACAAAAAATTCACAAGCACACCGTGTTTGTTACTCTTTATTCGGCTTCCTGGCGTTGTATACTCTGCTAACATGAACATCAACACTACTTCACCATAACATAAACAAAATTCAAAACAACAGAAATAAAAATCAACATTCACACATATTTCCAAATCATTCACACCATGAGACATGCGCATTCTCCCTATATGGCCATTTTCTTTGTAAATAAAATTTAAAATATGAAAAATGATGACATGATTGGCCTTCAACAAAATATGATAATTCTCGTCGCATTTATCAAAGTGCATGCGCTGCCACTTCCCTTTCTTAGCGTTGTCGTAACTGCGCCCAACTTCCTTGACGTCCACGACGGCTGCACCAAGTTCCAGATATCATCCACACAATTCTCGACTAAATTGACTGTCACTATTTAAAAAAAACTCGTAATATTATTTTCTCCACGTCCCAAAAATCATTTACCGCATTGCAAGACATGAGGTCTTCTAACCTCTGAGACTAGAATTCAGTCTCCCGAAAAGTATTGTTGCAATTCATAAGCAAAACTTTTCCTCAAAAATGTGGGGTGGCCGTGCTTCTAAAATAGTGCTACCAAATATTGCTGTTATAATATTTCAAATATTGTGATATCTAATTGAATTATCTTAAAATAATCTGATTCTACATCATCTAAATCTACTATTTTACAAAAAGAATATAAAAATCTACGGAAAACTCAAGATCTTATTATAATACTCATCTCCCTTAGGGAGACGAGTTGTCTTGGACAATACAAACATGTTTTCATCTGATGTTCAAACTTCCACTCAATACGTTGGCATGCAAGCAACTCCAGTTCAAGGCATGGAGTATTCAACCTCACACCCACCAAATTATCAGCAACCTTCTTATCCAGCTACTTCAGAAACATCTTTTCAAGAATCTTCAGCAAACCTAGTACCACAACCTGAAACTAACATAGAAGACATCTCCAACATCTCTTCGTCGTCCACACCCCACAGATGCTCAAGAAAACCCTTCCAAACGATCAAAATCATCTACCACCATGTATAATATTCCAACCCACTCCAGATATGAACCTTTAGCAAATCTACAAGAGTCGTCTACTTCAACTTCATCACATCAAAAAGTTCCACCTATAACAGTGATTGGCATGAACTATTCTTTGTTACTTCAAGACATCGCAAAAGTGGTTCATAATAATATATCATTCAACAAAATCCCGATTCAACGAAATCCAAATTCTTTTTACAGACATTGATGACCATCGAAATTTCAGAAAATTCTGTGAAAGTAATAATATACAATTTTATACATTTCAAGATCCGAGCAAGAAAGCATTCCAGGTAATGTTTAAAGACATTCCAATATCACTAAGTGGATTAGAATTTTTAATGAACTCATTCGCCTAGAATATCCAGTGCTTCAAGTTCGGCGTCTTTATGACAAACTAAGACATCCTCTTCAAACTTGTGCAATAGACTTAACAGACTCCCATCAAGCTAGAACTATTTTAAATTAGATCGTTTATTTCATTCCATTATAAAAGTTCAACCAAAATCAAATCGATTCACCCCTGTTCAGTGTAAAAATTGTCAACGTTTTGGACATTCACAGGTGAACTGTAAATTGAAACCCAGATGTGTCAAGTGTTCTCAACCCCATCATTACTCGGTTTGTCCAAAGCCACAATCCACACCTCCCACTTGTGTAAACTGTGGACAGACACATTCTGCCAATTATAGAGGATGTTCATTTTACAAACTTGTCTTGAATAATAAGATAAATAAATCTAATAATAATTTACCTTCCACACATACTTTCTCCTCTTCTACCCCCACTAATAACTCTTCCCCCAGCATAAACTCTTATTCCACTATTCCTACTACTTTACCTCAAAACTCTTCAAAACCTTCTTTTAATTTACATACAACACATTTCCCACCTCTTTCTAACACACAAACTAACATTAAGAACTCTCCTTGGACAAATAACTTACACATTCCTACACAACATACCTCTCCCTCTTCTTATAATATTCAACAAATTATTACAACAATAATATCACAAATTATTTCAATTCTTCTTCCTCAACTTCAAAATATTATTGAATCGCTCTCTCATAATAAATAATTGATAAAACTACCAATCAACTAACACTTCTCAACTGGAATGCTAATGGTTTGAAAAGAGAACAACATACTTTCGAACATTTTCTATACACTCATAATGTACACATTGCTTTTATAACTGAGACACATTTACTCCCAACCGACAAATTATATATCTCCAACTATAAAATTTATCGTTTTGACAGAATTAATTCAGTGGCCTCCGGAGGAGTTGCTATACTCATTAAACACTTTATTAAACACTATTCATTCCAATTTAACAATCATCCTTCTCTTGAAATCCTTTCTTTAATAATCAATATAAATAATCTTGATTACTATTTTTCAGTTGCCTACAAACCCCCAAAATACACATTTCCTCTCGTAACATTAAAAAAAATCTTTAACAATATAAACAAAACCATTCTTCTTGGCGATCTAAACTGTAAACATCAAATTTGGGGTTGTAATACTACCAACCCTAACGGAATTAAATTACATAATTTTCTCGTTTCTAATAATGTACAAATACACTCCCCCTCTGAACCTACTTACTATTCATATAATAATAATAATATTATCCCTGATATTCTTGATATTATTCTTACACAAAATTTTCCTTTCCCTATAATACAAAATGTACTTCCTGAATTAGATTCTGACCATTTTCCAGTTCTTATTACTTTATCTTTTTCCTTTAATATTTCTTCTTCTACCTTCACACCTCTTTTTCAAAAAATTAGGTGGCCTGACTTTCAACACGATATTGAAAATAATATTACGTTTCCTCATAATATACAATCTACAAATGATATTGACAATTATCTATCTTATTTTACCACTACAATACATAACACACTTTACTCTCATTTAAGCTTTATACCTAAATTTCCCCCTAGCCCCTATAAACCACTACCTTTTCGCATTCTTAATTTAATCAAAACTAAACACACTTTACGTCGTTATTGGCAAATAACTAGACGTCCCGATATTAAATCTAAACTTAACAAAATTTCGCGAATAATAAAGTCTAGAATACATTTATTTAAATTTCATCAATATCAAAACTTTCAACAAATACACCCTCAATCTAAACAATTATGGTCGACAATTAAACGACTTTATAATGACAAAACTCCCATTCCTGTCCTACAAGACTCTTCCTCCACTGCCCTAAATGATCCTGAGAAACTTAAATTTCTGGGCTCTCACTTCCAATCTTCTTTTATTTCTAATCCAATACACAATACTCAACTTCACAATCATATAACCCACTTCCTTTCCCTTCCTAATTATAACGTTCCACAACTTATTCCTTTTATATCCCCTATTGAAGTTCATAATATTATAAAAAAACTCAAATTCGCAAATCAACTGGATTTGATCTAATTACCAACAAATCACTCAAATATTTAGGTAATAAATCCATTGCTGCATTTACTAATATTTTGAATTCGTCTCTACGTTTTCACTATTTTCCTAATATTTGGAAATTAGCTATAATTATCCCTATTTGTAAACCAAAGAAAGACCCAAGATTTCCTTCTAATTATCGGCCCATTAGTTTACTTTCTTCTTTATCAAAAATTTACGAAACTATATTACTTCACAGACTTTATACATTCACTTCTCAAAATAACATTATTAAACCTTCACAATTTGGATTTATGCACAAACATTCTACTCTTCATCAACTATTACGTATTACTGAACACATAGAAAATTCTTTTCATTTAAAACAACACTCCCTTGCAATCTTTTTAGATATAGAAAAAGCATTCGACAAAGTTTGGAACGATAGTTTAATATATAAACTTCATCTTGTAGGTATTCCTATTTATCTTATAACTATTATTCAAAATTTCCTATCTAACAGAACTTTCATAGTTAAATAAAATAATTCTTTCTCTCAAAAATTTAACATCTCTGCCGGGGTCCCTCAAGGTTCTTGTCTTTCTCCTCTGCTATTCAATATCTATCTATCCGACATTCCAAAATTCGTTTCTTCTAAATTAGCCCTTTTTGCAGATGATACAGCACTTATTAACTCACACACTACTATTCTTCTTGCCAGAAATAAACTTCAAATAGATCTTAATCGTTATTCGGTGTGGGCCCACAATTGGAGAATCAAAATCAATATGGATAAATGCCAAGCCAAAATATTTACGTTATGTAAGCCAATAACCCCTCCTCCCCTTCTAATTCATAACACTCCTATTCCTTGGCTGTCTTCCTCTTCATCTATTAAATATTTAGGTCTCTATCTAGACACAAAACTGAACTGGAAAATTCACATAAAAAATGTTATACAAAAAACTACCATTAAAATTCAAAAACTTAATTCTCTCATAAATAATAACTCAACTCTCCGTATTAAAAGTGCTAAATTAATATACACTTCAATTATTAGACCTACTTTAACTTATGCTTGTCCAATATGGTCAAATGCAGCAAAATCAAATATACAAAAACTTCAAATCATTCAAACAAATTCTTTCGAAAAATTCTACATGCACCTTGGTTTATTCCCAATACACAAATTCACAATGAACTAAATCTCCCTACAATCCATGATTTGATTAAAACTTGTAGTCTCAATTTTTTTAATACTCTTCCTTCATTACATCATGCACAATTTTTAATCTTGGTAAAACTTATCCCTTTCCTCGTAGAATTAATTCCAAATTTCCTAAAGATAAATTTCATCCTCCGTAATTTAATTTATTTTCTCTTCTTTTCTATGTTCCTTAGTCTTATATAATTGTCTAATTATTAAAAATTGACCTTCATAAATCCTCTTACAGAGGTTACTGTTAGTGTCCAAAACGACTGTCCATTATTGTAAATTTCAATGCCCTGAAAGACAAATTGTCGAACAGGAAGTAATAAATGAATTTTAAAAAAAAACTTTTCCTCAACAAAACACGCTCTCTGTCTTTTGTCCTTCTTTATTGACATCAAATTATTCTGATTTACGTCTCCCCGGCGTCCTCTTGCTTAACGGTATCTGCCAAAAATTCCCCATATTCCCATTTTTTATGTTTATTAGTCCGAAACACACCAATTTCCCGTTATTCAGCTCGAATTTCGTACTTTTCTGTGCTTGCTCACACCAGCCATTCTCCGTCACTTGTCTTTTGACAACATGAGGAATACAGTCACTCTGTTAAATAGAAAAACACACACTTGCCGCCTTATAAACTATACGTGCTGACGTAGAAAGTTATTCTTAAACTTCCCTTAAGCTAATTATTGTTTTGAACTAATGTTTATTCACCGCGGCATTTTGTACACAATAAATGTCCGCACGCCATTCTGCCGTCATTTGTTGAAGAGCGTCCGCCTACTATAGTCGGCTTCCTCTGTGACGGTTCTTTATTGTAAAAAAAATACAAATCATTACAATTGACATAAATGTCCTTGCATAGTATCACCGATACGTAATCAAACTGGATTCACATACCGTAAAGTTGTGTTTTTGTTGTTTTTTTCAACACCTACTTATTTCATAATTTTGGAACAATTAACATAAGCCAATACAAATTGTCATAACTTGCTACAGCACATACTCTCTTATGTTGGTAACGGTTCCTGAAGTTCTTATAAGTATATATCAATATGTGACGATCCGTACGGGTTCGTCAAAAACATTAACTTTGAATTTGTAAATATTATTCCCGAAAGTGACAATACAATGATAAACACGAAGGAAAAACGAAAGCACGTTTATTTAACTTCAGACGGATCTGAGGAAATATATTGTATATCAAACAGACCGGACGTAAATAAATAAAACCTCTAGCACTTCTAACCTATGTATGTTACATCATTACTAGCTGAACGTGGCGTCGCCTACGCTGTAAACTATTTTAAAACTATCTTCTTGTGTAGAAAATTATTCATACTTCATTTGTTCATGCGTAACTTTGTTCAAATATGTTTTTACAGTATCTGGCATTGGACTTACCAATGAATCGTAAAAATGGTTTAATTCCCGGCATACTCACGGATACGGTAGCGCCAAAACACGCAAAAACACGTTTATGGAAATTTATTTTAATCTTCCGGCCGATCCTGAAAATAAATTATCAGTTCCCCAACAGAAGACCGAGACGCGTCTAATGTCATCTCATATGTCTCGATTGGTGCACGGGAAGTGGTCTACCCGTGAGACACGGAATCACATATCGCAACGCACGCACGCTAGAGGAGTTACTCAAATACTATATAGGGATGCAAAACATTTAATCTATAATGATCATATGAAATATCAAAAAATTATTAATAAATGTGTGGTAAAAGAAGAAAGTTGATAAATCAATTGTTTTTATTTTGTGAGATACTAAATACGAATTCTTTGTTTTAGGATGGTTACCCTATACGACCGAAAGCTTTTCATTACCTACATCTTTCATCGTTGTTCGAAACACTCTTCAGTATCTTTAAGTCTTTCATGAAGGAAAAATTGAGGAAAAGGGTAAGTACTATTTAATATTTTAATTGAATAGAAGAGAGATTATTGAAATGCTAATATGTGAAAACAAATTAATCTGTTTCCTACTTTTGAATTGCATTTCAATATTTGTTAAGAAAGAGCATAAATATTTTAAAATTCTTATAATATTCCATTACAGGTATTTTAAAATTTAATGCATTGGTTAAGTCATTCTGATGAAATTTCTCGAAATCTCAAACGTTTGCGTGTGTAACTGATCTGAAAATGACGCATTTTCAGAAACGCTCAAATGGCATTTTCTCATTGATGCAACACTCCTTCCCCAAAAACAAAATCCATATGAAAATAGTTTTTGATCTGTATTCTGAAATTCTTATTTCAGTTAAACTATTAGGGGACTGACATAGAAATATATGAAAAATTAAAGTCATTTTATGACGTGATAGTTTTCCAATATAAATATTACAGGAAATTTATCTGATCACTTGAGCATCGACTCACTGTTATCTACTGCTAAAACTTGTGCTGCCAGCAAGCTGCGCATGCCCATGAAAGAATCTCTTTTACTGGTGGCTGCCTAAAAATGTTAATTTCGTGTTATTACAGTAAATTGAATTACTCTTTCCTCGAAAAAATATTATCTTGTGAACAACGCGGAAGGAAGGCAAATGATTTAAAATATCCTTCCTCTGACGGCGTGTTGCAGATCGCGACGCACCCGGACCGCGAGTCGCTGTACTGCTCGGTGCCGCAGGAGATCCTCCCCTCAAGAGTACGGTGGCCAGGCGGGCCCCGTGCAGGAGATCGCAGGTAATTTCACCAGTTGTATGAAAACAAAAGTAACAACAAAGACATATTTAAATCATTCTATTGAAGCAATTTTTTAACAATTGATTTGTAGCTGTTGTCTTCTCACTTTTTTTTGCTATATAAAGCGTCCCTCATTATTATAGATAACATACATAATTCTTCTTTATTATTGTTGTTACTATACAGGTTGCTAATTACAGTAATAAAAAAGTTTATGTTTGTAAAATAACAATAATAAAGGAGAACTATGTATGTTGCTTTTAATAATGAGTGAAGCTCTATAAAGCAAATATTGAAAAGATTGAAGATGTAATATATTAAAAACCCTTTGAAACACGTATTAAAGATAAAGAGAGTATTGTGGAATATTTAAAATATTACTTTGTAAACTGGCGGTGCTACAATATACTTACTTTATCATATTACTAGCTGGTACCCGGCGCGTTGCTGCTGCAGAAGGAATTATTGAGGAATTATTCCCCTCCCTACCCTCTTTCTTTCCCCACTCTCTTTTCCCCTCTCTTTACCACTCTTTTTTCTCCTCTCTCCCTCCCCCTCTGTGTTTTTCCCCTCTCTCATTTTCCGCACTCTATATCTTTTCCATCTGTGTCTCTTTCCCCCCTCTGTGTCTCTTTTCTCCCTCTGTGTCTCTTATTCCCCTCTGTGCCTTTTCTTCCCCTATGTATCTTTTCTTCCCCTTATGTGTCTTTTGTTCCTCCATGTGTCTTTTGTTCTCCTATGTGTCTTTTGTTGCCCTATTTGTCTATTTCCCCCTCTCTCTATTTCCTTCTCTATTTTCCCTCTATTTTTCCTCTCTCTTTCCCTCTCTCCGTTTTCCTTCTTTCTTTTTTACCTCTCTTTTTCCCTCTCCTCTCATTAACTTGCGCCCGCCTGCTCCTCGTGTTCTCCACGACCTCGCCCCATGACACATGGGAACGCCCAACAACAATGAAGCTACACGTGGAATTGGGAATTGCGTTTAACTGAAACGCCATTAAGTGCTCTACCGCGATCTAGTGGTACAAAATCTGTATAATGCCTGTGTTCTTCCTGCAAGTGCAAGCAATAAGTTGACACATTTTTATCGCAATTGTTTGCCTGGTATGGCAGTGCATTAAGCACCAACCAACAAACATTGATTTTTATATCTTAAATTAATTTTCTGTATAATTATTTTTCATGAAATTTTCAGATATATTAATAGTTATTCTGCTATTCGGTGCGGAGATGAATCCAGCAAATCGGAGATAATTAAAATTGGTCCAGTCGTTCATGAGTTATAAATGGTTTAATTAACCCGACTTTGATTTATTTACTTAGTGAAGCTACGTTGAAGATCCGAATTGCCTAGTACCGCTAAGAATATTTCTACAAATTTACTGTTACTTGAAACGGGATTAACGAAATATTTTTTTCATTTTAATTGCTCTGTTACACAGACCGCTGGGCAGAAAAACTTGTCTCTTGGCGGCAATACTTCGTGGAGGACGAGCAACGATTTGGGGTGGACGAAAGCCAGCGTCCTGGGCGTCCCAAGACGCATCAGGACCTTTTTGGAATGGAGGGCTCATTCCGGCAGCTGAACGTCGACTGACCTCACAGGATGATCTCATCGCCGTGGAGGGTTTCTCCAACTCAACGTCAAATGCAGTACCTCAGTAGCCACGGAATGCTCATTCCACAAGCTGAACCTTAACTGTCATCATACATATGAACCTCGACGCGATGAAGGGGACGTTCCGCCAGCTGAACGTGATTTGTCCTCACACAGCGGTTCCTCATCACCATGGAATTCTACCAGCTCAATGCCAACTCTGGTCATGTAGGAGAGCCGCGAGCTCATGTTGGGCTCATTCAGCCAGTTCAAAGTTAACTGTTCTCGTACACCAGAACCTCATCGCGATCATTCCACCAGGTCATCAACTTCCATCATTCTCTTTGCCATGGAGAGGTAATGTCACCATCTCCACGTCATCTACCATCACCCTTGTTCCCATGGAGACGTAATTCCATCAGCTCACCTTCGACTAACGTCGCAGTAGAACATTAGCGGAGTGGTGAAGATCTTGCGCCAACTTCTTAGAAACTGATTTCGTTGATTAAATATGGATTCATAAAGTGAAATTATAAATGGACATATACTTTCCTTGAGGAGCGTTTTTTAACACAAATTCGTAATTGAAGCTTTGTATTGAACCATGTAATTTTTTACTCATGTTACAGCTAGCATAAACTAGTTTCAATTTGAATACAGGGAGTGCATTACGTGATAAGGGGAAACTGAAGATGCTGCCAGGAAGAAATTGAGAGCAATCAGAAAGAGTTAAAATAATATTTATTTAAATTTTTTGGTAAATAAAACTAACAATGTGTATAAAAATGGATTATTAAAATAAAATATCATACTTCCATAAAAATGTACAATTATTCATCCATTCATCATGTATCCTTTCGTGAGTCACATCTTCACTTCCGCCATTATGACAAAATTATTAGTCATCAAAGTAGAAGACTGAAAATACACCAAGCATGATCACCAAGCAGGGAACATGAAACTGACAGACTAGCATTCTGAAATCGACGTGTGCAATTTTCAGATTTTTATCTTGTCCCCCAACAGAGATATTTCAGTTCAAAATTTGGAAAAGATCCAAAATTCCAATTTTCAAGAGGGTATAATTTTCAAATGGTACGTTGTATACCAATACTATTTTACAAAATGTAATTATACTGTTGTGTGTAAAAACACAGAAAAAAGTAAAGTTATGATTCTATTGTTTTTTGGAGAAATTACTCTCTGAAAATCGAATTTCGTTCATTCATGAGTACGAAATGATTACACTTTCACATTTGCGCTACATGACCACAGATGGTACATATTAGTATGGGGTGGGGCCACCATGTTGTGGAATACACGCGTCCAGACGTCGAGACAAGGAGTTGAACAGGTCTGGAATAGAGCCCTGTTCTGCGGCTGGCCATGGCAGAGTGTCCACGGCTGCAAGGCATGCTCGAGAGATGGCTGCGGTATGTGGACGCGCGTTGTCCTGTTGAAATAGATCGTGGGCATGGGCGTTCACGAACGGCACAGCCACCGGTCGAAGGATCTCCTGAACGTACCGTGCGGCTGTTAGGGTGCCCCCGAGCAATAGTAACGGTGAACGAGCATCGTAGGCAATCGCGCCCCACACCATCACACCAGACTGGCGGGACTGCATGTGATAGGATACCACAGGCCTCCAAACACGGACCCGGTGGTCGTCGCCATCAAGGCAGAAGATGACCTGCTGCCAATTTGCATGGCCCCAGGTCCGTCGTTCCCGACACCAGGTGAGTCTGTAGCGACGTTGCTGGGGGGTGAGAGGCAGGCATCATAACGGTCGGTGCCAATGTTACTGGCACTTACTGCATGTGACAGTGCAGGTTGAGCTAGTCCGTTCAATGGTACTTATCGTTGCCGTTGGATCTGTTCGCGCGTGGCGGACAATCCGTCGGTTCTCCCTCGTAGTGCCTGGAGGGCGTCCAGATCCCGCATGTTGTGTGTGGTGCCTTCCTCAATCCATTGCCGCCAACAGCGGGTGATGGTGGTGTCGGTACGACCAATGTGGCGAGCAATACGGCGAAAGGACCACTCGCCTCCCGCAGATCCACGATGCGGCCCCTCTTCGAACGCGTCCAACTGGACAACCGGCTGTCGACCGAATCGCCTAGGCATAATGTACGTTCAGGTGAATCTCTGGCAACGTTACCCGATCTCCCAATAGCCGGCGAGGCCGTTTGAGGCATTCTTCTCTTGGACGGTGAGCGCGACGTCATGCCTCTACCCCCGACCCTCCAGTGCGTGGTCGACCGTGAAAATAAAATCATTGGCTGCGCGAATGGTGTGCTAAATACCCACCGAGTTTGAAGCGGATCGGTAGGGCCCTTCGGGGCGCAGCTTGTTTTATGACGAATAGTGTGTGTGTGTGTGTATGTATGTATATATATATATATATATATATATATATATATATATATATATATAGATAGAGAGAGAGAGAGTGTGTACGCGAAAACTACCAGCTTTGAACGAAAAATTCTGCATGCCTTTATTTAAAGACCTGTTTTTGAACAATGGATTTAATCAAGGGAAAAACCTCTATTTTCTTGTAGCTGTAGCATGAAACCGAAAATAATTTGAGCTTTTGCATTTCCAAAAAAACTAATTTCTTCGAAAATGAGACCTAGGCTATTCTTTTATGTGTTCTTTACGCTGACCGAGGACAAAATCCATCAGATTATTTGATTGATTTTTATTAATTGATTGAAATGATGTATTATCACCCTAATATTCAAAATATTTGGAACCATTTTTGAAAAATGATTGAATATGGCGTTGAGGCTTCATGTGAACAACCCCAGAAATCAAAAAATATTTCCAACTCGCAGAGCCTCGAGTTCATTCAGAGCGAACGGGGAGTATCAATTTTTGAGAAAATTGTTTGAACAGTTTGGGCGTGAGAGTTGACTACAAACAGAAAGGTGGGCGGAGGAAGCTTCGGACAGTCAGACGTGTTGCCGTCAAAAGTTTCCTTGATATCAAGATCCCACAAAACACAGTTTTTCGGTACCAGGATCCAACAGCAAGATCTTCTATCAAAAAGTCGCTAATTTACATATCGTGTTTACAACACTTTATTTTTTTATTTATTCTAAATTGGCTATTGGCCCTCTGCCCCCGCATAAGATATATACATTAGTATAAGATACATACAAGAATAATTTGACACATTATAGACAATATTCTAGTTTTAGATATAATACAATATCGTGCTTATATGATTTATCATGAGAAAAGACTCATCAGCTCTAGTGGGGAGGGTATCGAAAAATTCTCTGAGTAGCTTTCTTTTTAATCTTTTGCGATGAGGATTTTGCTTACGTAAATGAAAGTGAATGGCTTAAGGGATCTTTAATATTTTAGAATAGAATTTTGCGGCTAAGAGGGAGAAGTGGACGGGGATGGGTGTAATGCCTAAGTTCAATATGTAACTGCGGGTTTGGAATGTACCATGAAGCTTTAGTAATGGTCCGTAGTAATTCATGTTGATAAATTTGCATTTTGTTTCTGTTTGTTTTGGCTGCGGTAGCCCAGACTGGGGAAGTATAGGAAAGTATGGGTCGTACCATTGCTTTATAGAGGTGAGTACCAACATGTAATTATAGGTGGGATGATTTTTTGAGAATTGGATATAATTGGTGGACTTTACTAGTCGCTAGAGCTATTCGGTGAGTAATATTTTGCCGCCATGTAAGTCTTTTATTGAACAGAACTCAAAGATATTTGACAGTTATTTTGTGAGGAAGCCAGGTGATGTTTTGATTTTGGTATGTAAGATTTGGGGAGACGGTATAGGGTGATTTGGGTGAGGGTACATGGTGGGGGTCTAGGGTGAATATTTTTGTCTCGCTTTTAGTTGGATTTATTTGAATGGGCCATTTTTTGCCCAGCTGAAGAATAAAGTGAAGTGATGTTGCAGATCTTTCACGGCAGATTCGAGATTGCTATTAGAGGAATAAAGTACTGTCATCAGCAAATAGTGATATTGCAGTATTTTGAGTGATTGATATATCCGATATGTAAACAAATTAAGTGGGGGAGATGTTGGAGCCTTGGGGTACTCCTGCTTTGGTAGTGAAAGGTGTGGATAGAGCTCCAGGGAGACGTACAGAAAAGTTCGCTTTTTAAGAAAACTTTCAACGATGCATGAGACATATAATGGAGTACCTAAACTGCGTAATTTGAAAATTAACCCTGGGTACGAAACGGTATCGAAAGATTTTGCTACATCTAGAAAAACTGCTGCGGTATGCTTGTGGTCATGGAATCCTTCGATGATATCTTCTGTTATGCGTAAGATTTGGTGATACGTAGACAAAAAGGGTTGGAATCCAAACTGATGAGATGGTATGGCATTGAGTGAGCTGAGGTAAGAATTTAACCTAGAGAGTATACATTTTTCAATTAGTTTTCCCATTGTGGGTAGCAGGCTAATCGGGCGATAGCTAGATGGATCATTTTGTGCTTTCCCAGGCTTTAGAATGGGAATAATGTGAGCATGTTTCTATTTATCAGGGAAGTATGTTTGTCTCAAGGTGGCGTTAAATATTGCTGTAATATGTACTATTACTTTTAAAGGAAGGCGGTTTAATAAAAATGTTGATATAAGATCATGGCCATTTCATAATTTCGGAGTTACTAGTGAAAGATAATTAATAATTTCGACTGGTGAAATAAATTTAGGGCATTCAGAAACTGGTTTACTTCTGGTTTTGGTTTACTTCTGCAGTTTCTGCAATTACTTCTTGAATATGATTATCGTGTTGACAATTATGAGAAGGATGAGAAGTAAAAGTTGATGCAAAGTAATTTCCCAGCATATCGCATTTATCGGAAGGAGAAGATGCTTCTCCAGTTGGAGTAACAAGGGTGGGTAGTTTGACAGGTTCCCGCAGATATCGCGTAATGTTCCATGGTCTATGATCAGATGATTTGCCGTTCGAATTTGGTAATGAATCTATAGCGCGTGAACGAAGGGCAAACGTTGTCTCACAATTTTAGTTAGGAGATTTAAATAAGATTTTGAAAAGGAGATCGATGTCTCAACCAGTGATTTCTAATATAACTTTTGTAACCTATCAACATTTTCACTACAGGTGGTATTGTTAGAAGCGACGTGTGTTGACGGGCTGTGGGGGCCGTTACGTCTAGGGAATCTAAAATGGTATGAGTAAGTGAATCAATGGCGCTCTCAATTTCCTGCGTAGTTCGGAGTACTGGCAGTGGAGGTAAAAGATGTGTAACTAGCATCTGATGATATGGCCAGTTCACATTACGTAAATGATCAGGTTGAGCGGGTCGAATTTCTTCTGGGGTTGTGCCGAGTGAGAAAACTACGGGGCGATGATCAGATTGCAGGGCGATATGAATCTCGACTTGAATGTTATAACTAATGTTGCTAAAAATTCCGAAATCTAGAATATCAGCTTGCACTGACACGCAGTAGGGATAGTAACATGCAGAGCCAGATTTAATCTTTGTATATCAGCTTGCAACAGATTACCAGCAGGTGAGTTTAGTCTGCTTCCCCACGCAATGTGTTTAGCATTCCAATAGCCGATTACTAATGTGGGTTGGCGGGAGGAAAATAGGTATCAATGGCACCTGATCTGTACGGAATATTAGGGGGTTTGTAAATAGAAGTAATTATTAGAGTAGATTGACATTTCTGCTGAATAGCTAAACTAACATTTTCAAATAAGGTATTATTTTTATATAAAGGTAGCGGGTGATACGGAATATTTTACAAAGATTACCCCACCTCTGCACCGATTTCGCGGTCGGTCATAGCGATATAAAATGTAGCTGGGAATATAAATGTTCATGGAAAGGCAAAGATGGGTTTCCTGAATGCAAGCAACTTGTATTTTATTATTATGCAAAAAGTGGGCTAGCACGTGAATATTGGGTTTAATACCGTTTCCATTCCAAGGACTGAGTGAAGACTGACAAAGTGAAGTATGAGTGGCACTACTTATATGCATGTTTTTATGGATAATAAACTTTGATTGATTGAAGGATGGAGTTTATGAGAGAAAGAATCATTTGACTCATTCGAGAAAAATGATGGGGGATAAATTGTACCAGCTGAAATGGCTGTCTAATGGCTGTTTGAGAACATCTGCATATTGTGGCGTTTGTTTTGGCAATGATGGCCGTGGAATTCTGCGACGGGGGAAATAAGATCCTTGTGGCATTGTGATAGGGATGGAAGGGGAAGGATGAGTTAGTTAATGCCTTATTTTACGTGGTGAGACTCGGGCCATCAGGCCCGCTCTTCCGAATGACAACGCAAATTTCGCTACGCCCCTTTCACCTAGCGGAGAAAGAAGGTATTATCTCGGGCGACGAAACAGATGATTTGAATTTAGCTCAGAGGCGTCATTTACATGCAAGGCGATCTTTTACATGCAAGTAAATCTACTAAAATGGGGCAGCCGGATTTACTTCCCCTCCGAAGGAAGGCGTATGAAGGATTTTTTTTTCGCCCTTAAAAATCGATCGGGTTTGAACCTGCGAACTTGGGTATGACAGTCCGGGACACTAACCGTCACACCATCGAATCCGATGAGGATAGGCTACAGGAGGAGGTTGAGGAGTTAATGAACGTGGATGATAGTGCATTGCTTGTTGACGGGTGGGGTTGCGAGTTGGGAGTGATTTCCTAAGGAGGACATTTTGATAAATTTCACAGTCACGACTAGAGGACCGATGAGCCTTTCCGCAGAGTGAACATTTGGTATCAGCACTAGAACATTCGGCCGTGGCATGCGGCCCTGCACATTTACCACAACGAGGAGGGTTCCCACAGTTGTTTTTTGTGTGTCCGAATAACTGACAACCACGACACTGCACTGGCCCGGGTCTATGACGACGCTCTTCAACCGTGATTATAGCATTAAATAATTCCTTTAGTTCACATATTGTCCTGCTTTCTGCTGATTTCTTAAGAGTAACTGCACATAAAGCTCAAGGTTTGCGATTAGAATCAGTCTGGTAACCGTTATTACTGGTAATTTTATTTACTAGTTCATATATTTATTGTTCACTAAATGATATTGGAATATTTCGTAACACCACAGAAATAGTAGTTTTGTCGGGTCCCTGTAGGTATGATAGTACAACCCTTTCGTTGTTAAGTGCTTACGAAGTAAAGTCTTCGAGTGTACTTGCTCTGATTTCGGTATATGGTCCTCTGACTTTAGTAACAAAATGTTCATGTTTGAGCAGATCCTTAATTTTTTGCAGAAATTCCACATCAACCGGTGGACCATGAGTAATGATTGGAGGTATCTTAATTGGTCGTGGGGGAGGAGAATTGTTGTTTGTGACTCCTTGCTCTGGGTCAGGGTCAGGAGCGAGAGGGGAGTATCTATTGCCAGTTGGGATGTTGTATGAAGGCACATTTGTAATATAAGGCATACTGAGGCCCTGCACATATGAAGCTTGATTATACATTGCATCTTGCAATCTGGGGTGCTTAAGAGAAGGAGGATGCACTGTACTTATCTGCGGAGGCAGTTGAGAATATCCCACAGGTGGTGAGAACAGTTGCGTGAAGGTTGATTTTGCACGTTGGCTTGCTGCATATAGATGATGTTGCTGCTGCTCATGCTGCTGTTGTAGGTGATTAATTAGATGCGGCTCCGTATAATTAAAGTGGTTTAATGCGTGTAGAGCTGACATCTACACGCATTATCTGAGAGCGGCGGAAATGATGCATTCGCGTTTTCTGCCATTGTGTATTGAACTATAAACCTTACGAAACAGTATTCACTTCTGAAATCTTGTCTAAGAGAATCGCACTAGTGGCCCGTTAGGGCGCGTCGCCGAGGCGACAACACCTCGTGCTGATGTGTCTCCTAATAAAACACTGATTAATATGCACTTCACTGCACTAAGATATTTACCGAAAGGTGATTTTATAGACTTTTTAAATTAAATAATGCTGATTTTTTTGCACAGGTAAATACTAGCACACGTATTCATGGTCAAGGCCCCATGCGATCCCAATTCCGTTTCCTACACTTTCTCTTTACCACTTCGCAGTAACACAAAGCGAGAAATTAACACGTTCCAATTATGATCCGTTGTTTATATGTATTATATATGTATTGTATTTATCAAAAAACAATTGCAGGCCACTGTATTTACAAGAGTGTCAGTGTGGTATGTAAAAATATGAGTTAACTAATACGAATGCTAATATGTAATTTAATTTTACGATACAGTCAGAAAAGTTTCCTTTCTTGAAGAATTGCAATTCACAAACAACTTCATGATTATTTTGTGATTATTAATAGTAAGTACCAGACGCTGTGTTTAGTGTCCTTTCATATCTTTCAACTTCATATTTATTTGCAGTGAGAGCAGATAACATCTAGAAGTATTCATTTTCATACTTGAGAAGAAAATAGTAAGACTCAGCACGGAACCATTAAGCAAAAGACAAACCATTTCTTCCAGGCGTTTATTCTTCAAAACAAATAAAAATTAAATGACAATGTTACAGGATAAAGCAGCATGTTCTGCTATTTGTCATTTATGCAAAATGACAGTTATATACTGACAGAAGAGAGAGAGAAAGATGTCAGAATCCTAATCATTCCTATTGACTCTCGATTTTTTAGAATAATAGTCTTATTAGAAATGGTCAATTAATGTTTTCTTTGTGTGAAGGGAAACGTGAAAATGAAACATAATACAAATAACTAATTAAACCACAGTTAAACATCATTAAAATGTGATAATTAAATATGGAATTATCTTCTCAAGAAAAACTCCAGAAAATTGTTCAAAATGGTTAGGTAAGTTAAAATGATCGTTTTTACATTTAAGAATAATAAAAGGAAGGGAACATTTCAAAATAAGTATTTTTTAAAATAATTAAATATTAATTTTTACTCATGTCGTTAGATACTTTTATTTGAAGATCTATTCTATTAATATTCAAAACTATATCGTTTATTCAATTTTTTTTAATTTCTAAGTGAAAGCAACGCGTCTCCAAGCCCGGGAAGTAATCCTCCGTTAATGTAATGTGAAGCAGACAAACACGTTTTCTTGGAACGAGTTTTACATGAGATCAACTGGAATCAAACCCGAACCTCCTTGGTAAAAGGCGAGCGACTTTGCTCTGAGCCACGAGTTTATTATATTGTATTACTCGAACCTTTCAAATATCAAGTTTCAAACATAACCATTTATTTTCCATTGCAATCTTAGTCCTCCTCATTTCCAATTTATAAGCTTTAGAATATCACGTTTTATTTAAATTTGCAAGAAGAGCAAAATTGGAAGGATATGCACCTATAGGTAATAGTGTTACTGATTCCAATTTGAAAAAAATACTCGAACCTTCACCTAAGGTAATCCTGTACCTCTAAAACGAATAACAAACAAAATGAAATTGTTAATATGATAGCCTAAAAAGATAATACTTGTTGACAAGGTTTTCTTCGCAAGAAATCTGATTAGTGAATGTAGTGCATGTTTTCATACTGAATTGAGATATGTATTCAGAAATTTCGCATCAGGCACAGTGAAAAATATAATTACCTCCATTGCATATTAAATTCGGAGGAATGCAAAATTTCGTAGAAGCTATGGATAAACTTTCTGAAAGATTCTTGTAACTGAAATCAAAATTCCCCAAAGTAAGTGATACTAAATTGAAAGAAGGGATTTTTTAGGACCATAAATGCGGTCATTAATGTCTGATTAACGTTTTGAAGAACTGTTAAATTCACTGGAAAAAGCAGGCTGACAGACTTTCAAATAATTTTAATGCAATTTCCTTGAAAACCATAAAGCAGAAAACTAGCGAATATAGTGGCTAATCTTCTGTATTCTTATAAAGCTATGGGATGTAACATACCTTCGAAAATGCACTTCTCAGACTGACTTCCACCAGGAAAATCTTGAAGTTGTCAGCGATTGAGGTGAGCGTTTTCATCAGTAAATTTCTGCAATGGAAAACATAATTTGCAATAAGCTATTTGCAATAATTCCAACGTTTTCTTGTTCTTCTTCTATATGGTTTTGTGTATATTTTTTTGTATTTTCAGCTTCAATCATTTTGAAGAAAGATTATATCATGTTAAGAAAGATTATATATCAGATAATAAATATTATGTAAACCTTGATTTACACCATTTTATCATTTTAAATGTATTGTCATATTAAAATTATAATTATTTTTTAAATATTATTGTAACTTCTAGGTGTGCGACCCCCATCTCAATAAGGTTTTCGCACAGATTTCCTTGGTTCATAGAGCAAATGCTGTATGGTCCGTTATTTTGCTTCCGCGCAGTCAGTGTAGAATTTATCATGTTACTTTGAGAGTAATAAGTTTCTATTTTATGATAAACTTGGAATGAGCGTTTTGTTATGTATACACCACAAATTTTCAGATGTTGTGCACAAGCCGTTGCGCTGTTTTAAAAGTGTTCTAAAACTTTCAGCATTCAAAATTATGAATTACTAGGTAGTACTTATAGCTTTTAAGACAGATGCCTCTTGCTCGCCATCAGTGTCAAACGGACGAATTCTCCTCCCATTAGAGCTTCGCATCTGTTATACTAAACTGTGGTTTAATATAGAGAAAGTTATGTAATGCTGCGCCGAAACATGGCGGGTTTTTGTCAGAAAAACTCGTATAACAGGGCCCTAGTAACGAAAAAGTGCATAAATCCAGTTGCTAAATTAAGAAAACAATCTCCTAACACAGCCATAATGCAGTCAGAATTCCTGTTTTCTGGGTCTATGATACCAATTGAAAACAAAACGTCTGTGTGTTCGTCTGTCAGTCTGTCCGGCTGTCTGTCCATCTGTCTGCGGACAACGCTAGCCACTAAACCGCTCTGCCAATTTTCTCCAAAATTGATATGCTCCAATCGATATTGCTCATCTCGTGGCCTCTTGAATTTGAAACCGATATTTTAATTTTGGGCGGTACTTTACATGAAACCCCCCGGACATTTTCAAAATTTTCTCAAACAAACGGTTCAAATTTTTTTCTTAAACTTCTTGTAAAATACACTTATTAATGTGGCATAGATCCGATTTTCACAGATGACTGAATTTTCGAAAATTGCGAAAGTTTGAATTTTATTCGGCGTCTTCCTCCAACTACAAAAATGCAGAAAGAGATTTTTCCTTGAAATAAAAATTGTTGTCCAAAGTAAGTTCTTTCATTAAGTTCATGTACATTTTTTAAAATTATAGTAGTTTTTGCGCAATATTGCACGCAATATTTGAAATTTTAAAAAATTACAAAAACCGTAATTTCTCAAAAAAAGGCTCCAATTTTTTTCTTCAAATCTTTGGAGGGATAGTGCTAAATGATCTCTAAAAAATGCGTAATTTGAATCTCTTTTCCACAGAAAATTGTTGAGTTTTCAAAAAACCTCATTTGAAGTAATTTGAAGCACTTACATTCACAAATATAATGATGTTTACAAATTGCTGATAATGTGCATATTAAAGATATGAGAAACCTTTCAAAAAAACATTTGCGTAATTTTTGAAAAAACAAGAAAAATATCCCAAATTGAATTTTACCTCATATTGGAGAGTGCAATTTAGCACTATCCGTTCCAAAAGTTTGAAGAAAAAATATGGAGCCATTTATGTGAAAAAAGCATTTGAGCGTTTCTGAAAATGTGGAATTTTGACCTAGTTTTCACAGCAAATGGTTGAGTTCTCGAGAATCTTAACTTGACATTATTTAAAGCACATGTACTCATTAATATAATAATGTCCACAAATCGACGCTAATGATAAATAATAACGACGTGAGAGGCAGAAAAATTACATTTGTTTCAGTTTTTGAAAAAAACCAAAGAACAGAGCAATATGGTGTTTATGTCATCTTATAGATTACATTTTGCACTATACCTATCAAAAGTTTAAAGAAAAAAGTTTTAGCCGTTTTTGAAAAACGTTGTTTTTGAACTTTTTTAAAATTGCACATATTGCACGCAATATTGCGCGAAAACTACTAAAATTTTCAAAGAAATATACATGACCTTAAGGAAAGAACTCACTGTGAAGAACAAATTTTATTTGAAGGAAAAATCTCTCTCTGAAGTATTGTAGTTGGAGGAAGAGGCCGAATAAAATTTAAAATTTTTGCATTTCTCAAACTTTTTCGCAAACATTTCGCAAATTTCGAAAATTCAGAGTCATCCGTGAAAATTGGACCTATGCCACCTCAATAAGTGTATTTTACTCTATTCTTACAAGAAGTTTAAAGAAAAAAATTGGAGCCGTTTTTGAGACAATTATGAAAATGTCCGAGGAGCTTTATGTGAAGTGCTGCCCAAAATTAAAATATCATTTTCAAATTTAAGAGGCCACGAGATCAGCCAGATCGATCGGACAGTATCATTTTTATAAAAAAATCGGTTGAGCGGTTTAGTCTGTTGCGTTATTCACAGACAGACGGACAGACAGCGGACGGAAGGACAGACGTTTTGTTTCAGTTGGTTTTTCGGTATCAATGACCCACAAAATAGGGATTCTGTCTGCACCACGAGTTAGGAGATTTTTACTTTCTCGCCTTACGAATACTTCGTAAGAAGAGAAAGTTAGGTATCGTGCGGAGGAAAACGGGGAATTTTCGCCAGAAAAACTCTTATAGCAGGGGTCTGGTGACAAAAAAGTGGATAAAACCTGTTGCTAAATTTAAAAAAAAAACTCTATCTCGTGGTGTAGTCAAAATCCATGATTTGTTACTTCTTCATACTGCAAATTCGATTGACGGCAAAACGTCCGTCTGTCCGTCTGTGGTCAACGCTAGCGCCTAAACCGTTCGGTCGATTTTCTTCAAAATTGATATTCCCCGATGGTTTTTACTCGTCTCAAGGCCTCTTGAATTTGAAACCGATATTTTAGTATTTGAGGGTACCTTACATGAAGCCCATTTTGAGATTTTCTAAGTTAAAAGAGAATGGCTCCAAATTCTTTGATTATATTTTGTTGTTGAATAGTGCGAAGAACGTTGAAGGGAATGACGTGGGTATCATTTTCGTTGATAGGCCCAATTTTTCGAAAATTGCAAAAAAAACTTTAAAAACTACAAAATTGAAGATAGAGACAATGTCGGTTGCCTCAGACAATGTCGGTTGGACAAAATTAGCTCTTCAAATAAGGTCATGAACTCTTTTTTGGAAAAACCAGTAGTTTTTGCGTAAATTGCGATTCAAATTTACAAAAAAAATTCTCAAAAACCGCTCCAAATTTTTTCTTTAAATTTTCTGCACATGTGTAATAAGGGACGGTAAATATATAAATAAACTAGTGGTGCTATAGAATGGCACATACTTTCTCGCAGTAGTTATTTTTCAAATGCCGATCAGTGGATAAATTATTTGGAGTAAGCCGTTCACCGCTGCCTTTCTTGGTCATGTTTGAAAGACATGTTTTTCGCATGTTGACAATTACCGGCTCCTAATGATAGAACTGATACAATTATTTTTTGACTAAAATATACGTAGCTAGTCCGCATGTCACTCCCGTGGCGCAGCTGGTTAACACGCTTTCGGGTTGAGATATTCAGTTCGGTAGATGCCGAGTTCGATCCCCAGATGGGGATTTTAATTTGATGGATCTGATGTTCCAGGAAAAAACATTGAAGAGTGAAGAAACTTTATTGAAATTCATTTGATGTACTTCTACTCACGAATAGAATCAATGCAGATAAATAGACAGGACTTGTCTGTGTTTTCCCTAACTGCATCTTTTAAACAATTTTCAACTCTGTTATTCGATTTCTGAAGCGTATGACATGTCAAATCAACCGTTGTCTTGTATACATCTGTATGAACCAATTGAAGTAAAATATGAGTATTTTAACGTTAAATTGTAATACATTATATCCAAAACGCATGCGATAAACTTACAATCCCTAACGGTTCCGTAATTATTATTACTTTCTAGCTTTACGAATACTTCGTAAAGCGGTTCACCGCTGCCTTTCTTGGTCATGTTTGAAAGACATGTTTTTCGCATGTTGAAAATTACCGGTTCCTAATGATACAATCGATACAATTACGTTTTGACTAAAATAAAAGTAATTGCAATAAATGTACTGGAAATGTCTGTATATATTTGTTCAAATTTTTAACTTTTAACAATTTTTTACTTCTCTTCTTGTATTTGTAAAGCGTTTTGCCAGCGTATCAATTGTTTCGTAATCATGCATTTACCATTTTATAGGTCGGTTCTATTCTTTCATGGCTCTGTTCGGCACAGGCGGTGTTGGTGTTGCGTAGTGGTATAAGTGCCGGTTCGTTGACTTTGTTTCGGATGTCGGGTCGCGGTACGGAAAACATTTGTTGGTATAATACACTTTTGCTGGTTTATGAAGTAGTGGAATAGCAATAAGGACCGTATAGAAGCAGAGCGGGAAAGTATGTGCGTTGGAAGCACCACTAGTTTTTCTTAATTTAGGAACTGGATTTATCCACTTTTTCGTTACTAGGGTCTTGCAATACGAGTTTTTCTGTTGAATATCCGCCTGTTTTTCGTACTATACGTACGTATAATATACGGGGAAGTAAAAATACAATTACATGTAGATGAAAGTAATCTTGCCCAATAAAAATGTAGTTGTACTAAATACGGATCTTACATTCCTGCATAACGTGTTTCATGTTTCGTTTCACCTCATCATCACTGCTTCCCGGAGCTAGTTACGCTACAGTATAGTACGGATTTTCTCGTACTAGTAGTTTTCTCATACTAGTTAGTTTTTTGTCTGGTCTAGCTTTTCTGTTTTTCCCATTTTCTTTCCAACTGCCATCTATTGCCGCTCAAACAACATTTTTTTCACATTTTCTCATGTTTTCCAATCCCTAGTCGTAGAAGGGAAACTTGATTTTAAGTATGTTTTAGTAGTAAAACAGTAACCACTTCGAGTTTGGAATAGCCTTATCATTTAATATTTATATTTCCACTCTGATACATTTGTTTGAATATGTTATTTCATTAAACTAATCTTAACGGATTGTCCTCGAAGTTACATGTAAAGTTTACCTTCAGTACAAAATTGCAGAAGATATTGACCAAAGTTTCGCAGAATGTTGCATTCCCCATTTTACCAGATACGCCAGAAAAAAATCAATGTGTCAGTTAAGGTATAATCACTATAAAATTAAAATATTTGTTATTTGATTTTTACAGGAAGACGAAACAAAAAAAACGCAAGGATGCCGACGGCGATGGACCTTCGACAGACTTCAAACCCGTAAGTATACAAGTAGCCGCTAAACCATGGACTCCGCGTTTTGTTTCATTTTCATTTCGTGACCTGGTGATGGATGTATCAGTGAAATTCTTAAATCCTTGCAAATCATACATGCTATTTGTATTATTTATGAAATGGTTTATTAAGCAGCATATACAGGTGAGTCATTTCGTCCGGGAGGAACACCAATGTCTTCTCCTTAAACAAGTCAGCCTAAGAAATTAGTGATGCTTCTGAATGGAACAGACTTCCCCGTATTAGTTTTCTATTTCTTTTGGTCTCGGATATTCGGACTTGCCACATACTCTTGCCGGCTGCCATCTATCGCCTCCCAAAGTACATTTTTTTGGACATTTTCATAATTTTTCGGTTTCCTTATAGTGGTAGAGCGGAAATATTATTTTAAGAATATTAAAGAACATTATACATATAAAAGAACCTTGTCCTAAATGATAATTTTCATTCAAACTTTTGGAGCCACTTTTAAGAAACTGGTGTTTAAGCGTTACTGTAAATGCGAAAATTGAAGTTTATTTTCACAGGAATCTTGTGTGATTTCGAAAAACTTCATTTGAAGTCATTTGAAGCACTTAACCTCACAAATACAATAGTGTTTACAAATTGCTGGAAATGTTCATATTAAAGGAGTGAGAGATCTTTAAAAACAAATTACATTTGTGTAATTTTTGAAAACAAAAAATACTCCAAAATAAACATTACTGTATATTAAAGAGTGCAATTTGCACCATCCCTTCGAAAACATTGAAGAAAAATGTAGTGGCGTTTGAGCGTTCCTCAAAATGCAAAATTTTGAGCTAGTTTTCAAGAAAACTATTCAGTATTCGACAAACGTTATTTGACATTATTTAAAGCACATACACTCATTGATATAATGTCAACAAATAGACGCTAATATAAATATTAAGGACGTGAGTGACACGTCAAAAAAATTACATTTTTTCAATTTTTGAAAAAACAAAAGAATAGAGCAATATGGTCTTAATATCATCTCATAGAGAACATTTAGTACTATCTCTCCAAAGGTTTAAAAAACGTGGAGCCGTTTTTGAGAAAATATGGTTTTTGTAATTTTTTAAAATTTCAAATATTGCATGCAATATTGCGCAAAACTACTAAAATTTTTAAAAAATGTACATGACTTTAATTAAAGAACTTACTTTGGACAACAATTTGTATTTGAAGGAAAATCTCTATCTTCAATTTTGTAATTCTAAGGAAGACGCTGAAAAAGTTTCAAACTTTGCAATTTTCGAAAATTCAGACTTAACTTTGAAAATGGGACCTATGCGACCTATATAAGTGTATTATACTCTATTCTCACAAGAAATTTAAAGAAAAAATTTGAAGCCGTTTTTGAGAAAATTTGGAAATTGACAGGGGGCTTCATGTAAAGTACCCCCAAATTTTGAAGAAAGATTTTCAAAATCCCGGCGCATTGAGTGGACGCAGATCGATCGGGGAATATTCATTTTGAAAGAAATCGCACGCTACGGTTTAGGCGCTAGTGTTGTTCACAGACTGACGGACAGACGGAAGGACGGACATTTTGAAAAAAAAAACACTTTTTGTGTATCAGGGGACCCCAAATCGTGTATTCCGTTAAAATATCAAGATCGATTTTCCGCAGTATTACATAACTTTCCCTAAACTACGTAAATTACTCCGTACATACGTACGTATACTGGAAAGTAAAAAGCGAAATGTTTAGCTACTTTTCACAGAAATCGGTTGAGTTATAGACAAACTTTATTTGACATTATTTAAAAGACATCATCATTAATATCACCGCTAATGTAAATATTAACTACGTGAGAGACAACTCAAAAAATCATTTTTGTAATTTTTTTAAAAACAAAAGTGTAGAGCGGTATGACGTTTATTGTCTCCTGTATTATTTCAGTAGTATACCTTTCCGTTGCGTCTCTCACACGCATCCAGTCTTTATAAATGAGGTCTCCTAAAGAAAGAGAATTTTACAGAGACGTGACGAATTGCACTTTGACTTTAAAAATATGAATGATTTGTATAAAAAACGCATCTAAATATTCAAATCAAATGCAACCCCTACATGATGAGACATTCTTGGACATTCAATTAGATTTGGGTTCGTCGCTTCGGTACCACCAATGTCACCTAAATATTTCAACCCTTATTGCTGGTAGCCATTTTTGTGACGACACGCTTAGAAGGCTTAGATTCCTCAATCTTATAGCGTTTTCCATTCGTTGCACTGAAACCCACCCTAGTGCAGGGCAAATACGTCATCGCTCCGCAACAGTGCTGCCCCACACGCGTGAAGGGCAGCCACGAATGAATCGGACTCCGGAACTGAGTCAGTGCGTTTGAGCTACGCAATGAAATTATAGACAGCCGTTCTTGATCTGCCACAGTGACAGAACTCGAAAAATAAGAATTTTGGAATTGTTATCGTTATAATGTTTATAATAAAAAATATTATTTTAACATGTCTTGTACGAAGTCTTTTGAATAATTCTTTACTCTTTAATTCATAAAGTGTTAAAACTATTAACGTGTGATTCTTTATTTTAAAATTACTGAAAACTTCAAAAGCGAATCTGTCTCGAAATTTGCCAGTGATCGAAACAGTACACTAGATTTCGAACCGAAAGGCTTCTGCAGAATTATTTGGTTATTGAAAACTATAAAAATATTAATGTGCGCATTTCCGCTTGCGCATGCGAGAAACATTTCTTGACACATAGTATATTTGAATGATTTTGTTAGGCATAGGTTTGATTACTAAATAACAATGGATTTGTTAATATGCAGTTATTCACGGCTGAATTTTATGAAAACAAACTGATTTTACGAACTTCGAGTAAGTCACAAAGTATTTTAAGGCATTTCTTGTAAAACATGGTATACTCCATCATGCGAAGTGTCCCTGTGTGACAGAAGATCCTCAATTGCCTTCACAATTTTACCACGAATCCATATCAACATTCATAACTTCCGTAGCTAACCTCAAAATGGCCCGGTGCATGGACTGCACCGTCGAGCTCGTCAGTGTAGGTAAGGGCGTCCCGTGTGCACCCTGGTTCCGTATCATGGGACATGGGCTTCTCTGCACTGGTGCGCCCTAACGCCCTAGCGGGCTAGCGAAAGCTGCCCTGAGAGCGCACTGGGTGCGCACCAGTGTGGCGAATGGAAAACGCTAATATATTACGCTTTCTGCATACACCGTGGTTTGTGCACTCTGACGAGGTTTATTTGCATTATCGTTATTTCAAGATTTGCTCTCCAGCAAGAACTAGAACTATTAGTATACGTAATTCCTTGATACCTATGATGATGTCTTATGCGTATAGTGAAACCATTCAATTAGTGTCTTGTCATGGTCTGTAAGTGCTATGTATCTAATTGTGGAGGGATGTGGGTGTAGTGAAGACTGTGTTTGTGTTTTACATTTATCAGCATTTTCGTTATCAGCAGTGATTCATTGAAATTTTCAAGTCAGCGGGTTCAGACGCGTAGCTTTCTCAAAAGTCAAAAGCTAATATTTTTTGTGACTATCACGAAAAGCCAAAAGCTAACTGTCAAAAAATATTGAGTAAATACTTCAAATGTTGTCTTAAGGAAGTGTTGTGAATTGTTTCAAGAAAACTCTCCATAATACTGAATAAATCTTAGTAGACATTTTTTTGAACGTCCATTGCATTGTATTTTATATATTTATTTAATATTGTGTTAGTACATTGCAAGTTACCTTTATACATTTGTAAACAAATAAACACGTTTCGTTAACAAATTTCCCTCTTAGAATGGAAATAGAAGGGATGAGTGTGAGGTTTAACACGCGAGAGTTCTCACACTGGTACGCGGAGGTAGTAGGGGAAAACCTGTGCTATGGCACAACGCAATGAAAAAAAATTTAAATAAGCTAAAGTAAATTATCTTTATATAAATGAAAAACAAAAATCAAAACGCGCTAACAAACTATCACGCGAATTAATTTAAAAAAGCAAGAAAATTTAAAATTATAGAAAGTAGCGTGTACTTGGGATTTTATTTCTTGGTGTGTGGGAAGTTGTCTTCACGATGAAATATCTCACAGGATTTCGCATCGTTCTCGGTTGTGCCGCTAGGAGTCGCCTCATCGCGATGGTATCGAGCAGTGCTGGCAGTCATGCGACTTCTAACGGCATGACAGAAAGACACGAAATGCGTTGTAATATTCCATCGTGAAGACAAGCCCCCACACGCCAAGAAATAAAAACCCAAGTGTAAGTCACTCGGCCCTGCCAACGATCGCAGTCCAAACGCACGATTAAATGTTGGCGGTATCTTCAAGAATGTACATCAACGCCTCAGCTGCAAACTCAAACTGTAAATAATACAACGTTTGATATTACACTCAATGTGTCGGTTCGTTAAGATATTCAATACGCAAACATCGTTTGGGCAACATTGCCATGTACCGAAGTAAAGTCTAAGCCTACTAAATTGTTTCTAATGGTAACAAATGATAGTTAGTACTCAAAGGTGAAAATATTACTTTGATTATTTTTTGGCTCGGAATTGCTTTTCTTGAGGTCCATTAGAACGCAGAAAATAATCCAATACTTTTTAGTATAGAAATAATTATCTAATTTTCGTACCCCAGCAATCTGACACCTATCTCTTCAAAACCCCCTCTGTTACACATAACAAATCAAGGAAAGTTAAATAATATTGCAAAGAGTAGGTTTGTACTTGCCCGATTCGGTATTTTCTCACTTCTTTACTTGGCCTTCGCAAGAGTTAAAACCTTTTCTAATATTTTTGTGACAACCAAAGGAAGCCAAAAGCAAACTCTCGAGAGAGATTAAATAATTTCTTCAAATGTTGTTTTTAAAGAAGTATGAATTTTTCCAAGAACATCTGTCTATAATGCTGAATAAAAATTTCTTGAAAATTTGTTTCCAACATAAATTGTATTATCATTTTTGTTTGATATTCTGTAAGTTCATTAGAAGCTACATTTATATAACTTGAAACAGATAAACACATTTCATTAACAACAGTCCTTCTTAATAGAAAGGATAGCCAAAGAGATAGGGAAAGGATGGGATTTAACATGCGAGAGTTCTCGCACGGGCACGCTAGTGTCATCTAATACAGTACATTAGTCACTATCCTTACCAAAAGTATAAAGAAAAAATTTGGAGCGGTTTTTAAGAAAACCCCTTTTTATGTAATTTTTACTTTTCCGTATACTATACGTACTAAAGTAAAAATTAGTATCGGAAATTAATAGTATTGGTATTGCGACTACCCGTCTGTCGGTTGGGCGCCGTAGACGTGGTAGCCGGCTCGCTCAGTCGATAGAAAGGCTTGCCTAAACTGATGAAGATGGAGGAAGTTGGTGGCCGGTGTAAAATAAGAGACTTTTACTCATGTTAACAAATAGGTGGCTTTTATTTAAAAAAAGAATTGCAAGATTTTACCACTCATTACGGCGAGCATGCTCCCCTTTCCCAATTCCAAAATATGACATGCACACATAAAATAATAAAATAAACTAACAAGTGAAAATTACTACAGTAAAAGAAAACAAACAATATTTTACTCTACGCTGATTCCCTCTTGACAGCCAAGCGCGGCCGGGAATCTTCTCTTCGTCGCCCGGTCAAAGGTAATTAAAAATTGTTCACCAAACTGTTTATGCCTTTCGACCACGGGCGCGCCAAAAGAACGAAAAAAAATACCGTCTCAGCGGGGCGGCGAGTACAACAAACCAGAGTTGAACGACCTCGAGCCACCAGCTGTTTGGCAGGGGCGGCGTGGGACGTCTTGGGGCGCCGCACAAAGGATCGCGCAGGGCCGAGTCAGGTAGTAGGCGGGGTCGCAGGAGTGTTGACCCAACACACAGCGCCGCTCACTTACTGTCGCTAATACTCAGATAATGTCTGCACAGCTGAACGACCTTGTCACTTTCGGTTCACCGCACGGTACTTTAGAGTTCGTAGTAAGTTCGTGAACGATCAAATAGTTCCACGATAATGTTCCAAACACGAGCACAGGTCAGATACTTTTTCTGAACTATTAGCATGTCAATAAAACTTTTCACAATCCGCGGTCTACACTTGTTTAAGAACCGCACACAAATTCTTCTCGAAAACTCAACGTTTTCTTGTAAGTCCAACTAATAAACAAAACTTTATCTCTGGCGCCGGGCGCCTCCACTATAACGTCTCGTCCCCCTGACCGCCTCTTACGTCCTCTGCTCTGTGACGGCCTCACACCCTCTCCGTGTGGTGGCCTCACCTCTTCTCTTTCGAGCCTCCCTTCCCCCACCAAATTCCCTCAGAATGTTCTAGAACATTCTAGAGCTTTGTCCACGTCCGACTGCTATTGGTGAAAGGGTATTGCGTCGTAGAATAATTCCGCCCAATCATCGGAAGTTTTTGGGGCCGAGAAATGAGAGAGAGACCCGCACTCGTTCTCTCTCGCTTCAATTTTCTGTCAAACAGGGGCAGGAATTAATGACTGGGGGGGAACGAAAATCTCAAGGGAGGATGGGGAAGGCGAGGAGCGCCGCGGAAAAGTACTGGCGTGCACGTGCACGGGAAGACCTCCCAGGCTGCGGGACACTTGGGGTGCGACGAATCGTTAGGGGGCGGGACCAGCGGGTGGCCTGGCGCCGCCGTCGACCCCTCTGTCGCGCAACACGGCGCAATTCTCAGGCTCGCAGCCGTAATGGATTCGGTATCACTACAGTATAGGGAAAGTTATGTAATGCTGCGCGAAAAAGCGGGGGATTTTCGACAGAAAAACTCTTATTACAGGGCCCTAGTTACGAAAATGTGGATAAATCCAGATGCTAAATTAAGAAAAAAAATCTCCTAACACGTGGTGCAGTCAGTATTCCTATTTTATGGGTCCTTGAACCCGAAAAAACAATTGAAAGCAAAACGTCTGCCCGTCCGTCCGTCCATAAACAACGCTACCGACTAAACCGTTCAGCCGATTTTTTCCAAAATTGATATTTCCCGATCGATTTGAATATTCTCGCGGCTCTTTGAATTTGAAACCAATATTTTAATTTTGGAGGGTACTTTACATGAAACTTCTGGGACAATTTCAAAATTTTCAAAAAAATAGCGCCAACAATTTTGACTAAATTTTGTTGGTGGATATTCTGAAGGTCATTTTACAGAATTGTTTAGGTCTTATTTTATTTGAAAATGATTTCGGCATCTTCGTACAACTACAATTATGAAGATACGATTTTTGTTGTTAATGAACTGTGTTCATAAAAACAGGTCTTCAAAGAAGGTCATGTTCAATTTTTCAAAAACATAAGTATTTTTTTCGAAACATTGTGTCAAACAGACAATTTTTTATTTTATTTAAACCATTTTTTCTTAAAAACCACACGTTTTTTTTATTAAATTGGGACCTGAGATAGCATAAAGGAAGCTTAAGAGGATGGTGCAGGTTTCACGTTCGTTGAAATACCTTACTGTGCAAAACTTTTTAAAAATTAATAACGTTTTGGCGTCTTTCTACAACTACAATTGTGAGGACATGATTGTTTTTCTTAATGAAATATGCTCATCAAAAACAGATCTTCAAATAAGGTCATGTTAGATTTTTTGAAAATGTGAGTAGTTTCTCTATAAATTCGTGACACACATAATAGCATAATAGCCCGCTCTGAATTCACTGTGCTTCGTGTTCGTCGTTTTCCTACAACTACAATTTTAAAAATAAATTTTTTCTCAATTAAATGTATTTATCAAAACTACATCTTCAAATAAGGTTATGCTTATTTTTTCAAAAAGAGAGACAATTTTGTGACAAACATAACAGCCCACTGTAAATTTACTGCGCTTCGGACAGCTGGATGCGTCGTAAATTAGAATTTGCTATTTTCTATGTTCCTTTGTTCGTTTCTTACATTCCACCTTTTGTCATACATTTACACATTAATATTTTAGAAATTGTTTATTCTGAAATATTTGAAATAAGAAGTAAAAAAAATAATAGCTCTCAGAATAGCGACAATGGAATTCAGTTTGCGCTCGCGAATATCTGTGAATTACGTGTCATTGTTGTGACCTAATGGAGCTCTATGAAAAGGAGTTATAATTGTCTAATTTATGTTGATATTTTTATGAAAATATTTAGTTTTCGCACCAAATGCTGTACCATTTGTAGTGAGTAGAGTATTTGTTGCATGGTTTTAAAATACTCTTCTATAATCATGGCCATATGGAATGCATTTCTATATTGTCCAGGATATGAGGCTTCTTTTTCCAATACAGGTTTACAAAACTTTTGTATTTTTTTGTGCAGTTGTAGAATACACATAGTTCTGACAACACTGCGATGGAAACAGTGAGTTGTACGCTTCTTGGTTGAATTGGACTTTTTTCAAATTATAGCTAATAAGATGTTAGTAGCGCATAATGTGCAATATTTCAGTACTACGTAGATGTTTCCTCTAATACGGGAAAGTAAGTGCTGTTGTAGCACCACCAGTTTACACTGTACATATTGCACACAATGTTGCGCGAAAACTACTAAAATTGTCAACAAGATGTGAATGGCCTTAATGAATGAACTCAGATATATAGAACAAATTTTATTTGCAGAAAAAATGTTTAATTTTGTAGTTGTTGGGAGAGGGCGAAAAAATTCAAACTTTTGCAATTTTCGAAAATCCAGAGATAAGCGCGAAACTAAGACATACGCCACCTTAATATTTTACTCTATTCGTAGAAGAAACTTGAAGAAAAAATTTGGAGCCGTTTGTTTAGAAAATTTTGAAAATATCCGGGGGGCTTCATGTAAAGTACCCCCAAAAATTAATTAATGTTTTTCAAAATCTCAAAGCTTCGACTCGAGGCAGGGGTTTCTTCAATTTGAGAAAAAATCCTATGTATGGGTTAGGCGCTAGAAATGTTCGCAGACGGACTGACGGACGAACGGACTGACGGACGAACGGACTGACTGACGGACGGAGGGACGCACAGACGGACGTACAGACGTATGTTTTGCTTTCAATTGGTTTTTCCGTATCAAAGACCCACAAACGAGGGGTTCTGGCTGCACCATGTGTTAGGGGATTTTTCCACTTTTACATTATCAGGGCCCGGCAATGATTTTTTTCTGCCGAAAATCCGTCGTTTTTTTCGGCAAGCATTACATAACTTTCCCTATACTACGTATGTTTCTCCGTATATACATACGTTATCACCAACCTACCTATTTCCTAATAGATCAGGTGATACGAGGGAACTATCTGCACTCGATAAGTAGGTGGCGTCGATGCTTTTGCTTTTCTACAGGAAGTAGGTGGCACCTTTGCTTTTCTACAGGAGGTAGCCTGCCTGTACCATAACGTAAGGGTTGGGTTCTTTTTACGATACCAAAAATTACAAAAATCAGGTGCAAAATGAGTTTAACTATGAGAGTATATTCTATATAAACAAAACGTACACTGAATTTACCGAAATTAACAATATATGATGTTTCATCTGTTCAATGCATGACTAATAAAAGTTCTATCACATCGTCTCCTGTATTATTTCAGTAGTATACCTTTGCGTTGCGGCTCTCACACGCAACCAATCGTTATGAATGAGGTCTCTAAAGAAAGATAATTTCACGGTGACGTGACGAATTTTACTTTGACTTTCAAAATGTTAAGGATTTGGTGAAAAATCGCATCTAAATATTCATTTCAAATGCAACCCACATAACACGACGACGCGTCGAGATCTATATAGATAAATAACTCCTAAACGAAGCGTTCTAGCGCCTTAAAAATTACAATTTTGAGGTCAAAGGCCTCAAAGAAACGTTCCTCACACCATAATCGACAAGAGACATTTCTGGACTTTCAATTAAATTTTCGGTTCGGCGCTTCAATACCACCAACGCCACCTAAATATTTCAACCTTCGTTGCTGGTAGCCATTTCTTAGAAGGCTTAGAATCATTTATCTTATATTTACGCTTTCTGTATACACCGTGGATTGTGCAGTCTGACGAGGTTTATTGACATAATTGTGCTTGAAGATTGTTTCTTATGCGCGCAGTGAAACTATTCAATTAACGTTTTGCCGTGGTCTATAAGTGCTATACATCTAATTGTGGAGGGATGTGGGTGTGCAGTGAAGAATGAAGACTGTGTTTGTGTTTTACTTGTACCAGTATTTACGTTATCAGCAGTGATTCGATAAAATTTTCAAGTCAGCGGGTTCAGACACAGAGCTTTCTCAAAAGTAAGAAGCAAAAATTTTTTGTGACTATCACGAAAAGCTAAAAGCTAACTGTCAAAAAATATTAAATAATTACTTCAAAGGTTTTCTTTAAGTACGTGTTGTGGATTGTTCCAAGAAAACTCTCCATGATACTGAAAAAATCTTTATTGAAAATTTCTTTTAAGCATCAATTGCGTTGCTTTTTATTTTTATTTAATATTGTGTTAGTACATTGCAAGTTACCATTATACATTTATAAACATATAAAAATGATTAGTTTAGCAATTTTCCGTCTTACGATGGAAATAGGAAGGTGAAAATATTAGTTTGATTATTTATTGGCTCGGAATTGCTTTTCTTGAGATACGTAACAACGCAGAAAATAATCCAATACTTCTTAGTATATAAATAATTTTTCCATGGAATTTTATGGGACAGAAATATTACTACAGTTATGAAAAAGTATATTTATAATAGTATAATAAAAAGTGTTATAGCATATGGAATGGAAACTTGGCATTTAAAATCTAAAACAAACTCAAAATTTCTGGCAACTGAGAAGGACTTTTGGAGAAGATCGGCAAGAATTTCTAAATTAGATAAAATCAAGAATGCTACAATAAGAGAATCCATGAAAATTCATTACACAATATTAGATTTTATACAAATGAAACAGCTTCAATGGTATGGTCATGCCCAAAGGATGGAAGAAACACAGCTTCCACTAAAATTATTCAATTGGATGCCTATTGGTAAAAGAAAAAGAGGTAGACCAAAAACAACATGTATACACGAAATATTGAAAATATGAAGAACCAAAAATTAAATATAGAAAATTGTAAAAATAAGATAAAATGGAAAAAAATTATAAAAATAATGTAACAATAGAAAATATAAAATATGTATAATGGTTATAGGAAAATGTATACATTGTAAACCTATTGAATATATAAAATAATTTTTCAATTTTCGCACCCTAGCAAGCTGGCACCCTCACTCTTCAAAGCCCCGTCTGTTCCTCATAACAAATCAAGGAAAGTTAAATATATGCAAAGAGAAGGGTTGAACTAGCCCAATCCGGTATTTTCGCACTACTTTACTAGGCTTTCTCAAGAGTAAAATCCTTTTCTAATATTTTTGTGACTATCAAATAAAACGAAAAGCTAACTCCCAAGGAAGATTGAATAATTTATTCAAAAGTTGTTTTTAAAGAACTATGAATTGTTCCAAGAACATCTCTCTATAATGCTGAATAAACCTTTATTGAAAAATTTGTGTCCAACATCAATTGTATTATTTTTGTTTGATATTCTGTAAATACATTAGAATTAAGTACAAAGGTACATTCAAAGTTACATTTATACATTTTCTAAACATATAAAGATTCATTCACAACTTTCCTTCTTAATAGAAAGGATAGACAAATTGATAGGGAAAGGGTGGGTTTACCATGCGAGAGTTCTCGCACGGGTACCCTAGTATATCGTAATAATAGAATGTGAGAATGAAACAAAACAAATAATACACTTTCTGAATACTCACCATAATAGTTTCACTAGATGTAGACTATTCATACAAAAATAATACACAAAGGGGCATTGTTATTTAATTGTTTCCACTTTACAGATCTATACATTCAGATTATTAATAATATTGTTAATTACCTGCGAAATTAATCACACTGTGTTTTCATATCCTCTTTTACCACTGGGATTATTAAAATGAAAAACCAAGGCTTTCAAAAATCTAGAATGTATCCTTGAGAAATACTTCAAAAATAATATGAAATTTATATTTCATTAACCCTTTTCAAAATGGCCATGTCATTCTATAGAATTTTTATTTTGCATTATACAAAGATTGTAACTAGAAATTATGTGCGTTCTAATACGACAATGTAATCAAGGAATATAATTAATATTTGATTTTCGATTTTACTTTAAGAAATTACCTGTTTTCTCAGCGGTATAACACCGAGGGAATAGCTTTCAGTTCTCTGTGAGGGAAAACCACGACAAAATAGTTCTTTTAGCAGAGTGCTTAAACTCACGAACACCAGGATGGATCCGCGTAGTTCGTGCGGCGTGGTCGTTTCTTCGTTGCTCAAGGTTAGCGACCTGTGAACCACTGCAGCTGACGCGATGTGGCCGCGAAGTATCTCCGTCCGCTCGGTCTCCGCTGGATGACAGTTTCTTTCGTTGATCGCGACGTATTAATTTACCAGTGGAGATTAAACACAAATAAAAAAAACTTTGGGAAGAACATTATTATATTTGTCGAAATCCCATTATGACGAAATCGTGCCTCGTGGCATAACATCCATCTTGAATTATTTTTCAGTATTTTACATTGAATAAATACATATTTTCAGCGTATTGCAATCTCAGACTATTATTCATTTACTCAATAATTTGACATTAATTTGTACTAGTTACCTCTCATAGAGTTTTTTTTTCGAAAAACGTGCTCCGTCGTTCTTCGTTCGCTGTCTGTCCTTTGGTAATACATTAGTTCAGACCTGCACAGCATTTTGCACTTTCACTGACCTCAAGAGCTGCGTGCGGGCAACTCCGATGCAAATTAGAAAATCGATTAAGGGTGGGGATGAGACCCAAACAAGGAGTGGGGACCACCAATCAGAATGCGCAATTCGAAAGATAGCGCAAGATCACAAAAGTTTGCTCGTTGATCTCTTTTATTCAGTTTCATAAGGGGGGAAAATGGTCACAAATGTGCTATTAAACATTACCCTTCTTGGAATTGCCACATATTCTATTTTATGTCAATCTTGATGTGAGAGATTGCTCTAATGTTTTAGTTCATTTTTCTATGATTTGGAGATTATAACATTCCTGGTGAACAATCAATTATTAAATTGCAATTTTGTGTTAGATAGAATTAAATATATATTTTTCTTATATATAAAGATATATTTTAAAATATTTAATATATTGCTTAAGAGTCACAATGAGCATGTTATTTTCTTTAAAAAATAGAAAATGAAAATACATACAGTGGTGGATACAAAGGTCCAACAAATGGGCATTTAATTTTGAAGCATGGATCATTATGAGACGCCCAGGCATTCAGTCTACGCGCCGCGTCGTTCTACGTCAGACTTCTCCCCTCCCCGCAAAGCTTCCTACTTCCCACTACTTGCACTTTCGGCGCTGCCACGGGCAGACGACCGGCACGCAAGTGCAGAATGCCCGCGGGAGCAGGCGTTGTGCATGGTCTGACGTATGGTTTAGGCGCTAGTGTTGTTCACACACTGACACACGGACGGACGTTTTGCTTTCAATTGTTTTTTTTCGGTATCAAGGACCCACAAAACCGGGATTCTGGCTACACCACGTGTTAGGGGATTTTTTTCTTAATTCAGCAACTGTTTTTATCCACTTTTTCGTTATCATGCGCCCGGCAATGAATTTTTTTCCGCCGAAAATTTGCCATTTTTTCGCCCAGCATTACATAACTTTCCCTACACTACGTATTGTACTCCATATATACATGCGTATACGGGAAAGTAAAAAGTGACCTCACTTTCAGTTTCTGCACACCAAGAAACATAAAGATCAGATGATATTATCAAATAAAATTAAGAAAAGTTTTCTGTTGTAGGCCTGTGTTATCAGATTTTTCTCTTTAAAAAATCAAATTTAACACTTATTTCTATACTTTTACACAATTTTCGAGATCTCATGAATTAAGTAATTAAACTTTGATCTGAATGACATGAACGTACTGTACGGTTTTTTGAAATAAAAATTCGTAAGCTACTTCTCAGTTGTCTTCCACGTCCATGTGATGTTTTCTGTACCCCTATGTTTTTGCTTATCGTCCGAATAAATTCCCAACTAATCCCGGGATGACTCTTATCTGATACTTTATGCTATTTAATTGATTTTCTCAATTATTCGCGACGAGACTTTCCCTTGCTAGGCTTCGGGTGAAACCTCTATGCGTGCCTATCTATACACTTCACTTATTAAGAACTTTCTTCTCAGCTACGAAGCTATTCCAACATAAATCCTTTTGAAAATACGAAGCCTATCTAACTTAATCAAACAATTTTCTTTAAGGCAAGAAACAAAAATCACAATCAGAATTTAATATTAATAACACTTTCGAACTTTACCTCTTCACCACGTCAATCTATAAAAATTAACAATCAAATATTTAGCTAGCTATCCTTTACCAATAACCCGATTACACTGAAAACTAATATTGGAACATTAATTATTCAGGTGCTTTCAGCTGGGCCGCTTTCGTGAGAGTGAGTATTAGTAAATTGCTACCTGATCACAACTTCCAAAGCCTACACTGTTAGAAATTACATGAAATTTAATGTAGTTTAATGCACTGTTCACATTAAAATTAATGTACCGTGTACATTAAAACGATATTAATGTACAATGTACATGTACATTTAAGGTAGGACTACATTAAACATTATGTACCTTGTAAATTAAACCGATATTAATGTGTTGTACATTAAATTTAATGTTTAAATTAAAATCAGTGTAGAGTTTAGAAATATTTTCTTCCGCTATTTTAACTTACGTATAATAAATTTAAAATATATTTTCAACATGTATACAAAAAATATAAATGTTTAAAATTCGTATTTACATTCAAATTGGTAACAAATAAAATTGTAAAAATCTTTATAGTAAATTGTAGTGATGTACATAGTACGCTAATTCTTTAGTTAACAATTTTTTCAAATTCTCCGGAAATATTTAAATTTTTTCAAAGAATTGTCACTGTAGCAATGTCAGAATTTAGTACTCTTTACGGCTACGAAACATATTTCCGAGCGTAAACTGCATCCAAAACAGATGAAGAAGTAGTGACAATTATAAATAATATACATAATTCTGTAGAGTTAATACTAATTTAATATATATTACGTCTAAAGAAATATGTTCCGTAGACGTAAAGAATATATTATACATATCATAGCGGGCAAATACATTAGGCCTAAGAACCTGCAGAAGTAATTGGATGTCGCAATAGCTCAGTGGTTAGAGCACCTGCGCGTAAACCAGAAGTCCCGGGTTCGAATCCCGGTCGTGAATCCGGCGAGTGACTATTCGTTGAACAAATTTAAATATCAAAATACATTTGTTACTCAGTATCAAGATCAGAACTTAGTATTCTTAACATCTGTGGGTCATATTTTCCGAGTGTAAACGTGACGTGTAAAATGTGACAATTGCATAAACCCAAACGGGCAATTCATCAGGCCTAAGAACATGTTCAAAGGATTGATTGTCTCGATAGGATGGTGGTTAAAGCAACTGGACGTAAACCAGGAGGGACCATCGGGGATGCCAATTATTTGAACAAATTTTAAATATTGAAGTTAGTACATGTACAGTAAATTTCAGGCACACATACAATAATTTCAATGTAAAAGTACATTTAAGTAAGTATCATGCACGTAAATTAAATTTAATTTACACGTACAGTAAATTTAATGTACACGCGTACAGTAAATTTAATTTACGCATACAGTAAATTAATTTACACGTACAGTAAATTTAATGTACACGCATACAGTTAATTTATTTGTACACGTACATTACATTTAATGTTCACGTACTTTAAAGTTACTGTACGTGTACATTAAATTTCATTTACGTACATGATACTTACTTTAATGTACTTTTACATTAAAAGTACAGCGGAAATTTCTGACAGTGTACCTCAAATTTAGTGCACCCAATGACCACAGGACTGTGATAACTTGTAACAGCATGACCCTCTGACATTAAGCATGGAATCATTATATTTATTGTTTCATTGCCCTAACAACGTCTATTCGTTGGTATTCTCAACGTTCTGTGTGCGTACAATTCCACGTAACTGCACACTTGATGCAAATACTTTCCTGCAAAATACTCGTTTGGTCTTTTGGTATATCACACACATAACTACTCACAAACTTGTATAGAATCTTTAAAAGGCTCGCAATTGGTATCAAATTGAGAAATGATTTGCTGAAGTACTTCCCTTCTAAGAAATTTTAATTCCTCCAGAAATTTTCAATTTCATGTAAGACTTATATTCTGAGAACACTTTCTAACATCTATCATTCACATTCCTCGTACGAACGCGATAGTCGTAGATGTAAAGCTTTCTTGGACTGCAGCGATCAACTGGCTACAGTTATCATGACTAATGGTAGATAGAATCATACGCTTCTGCCTTTCAAAATGTTTTGATTACAATATTGATCGATAATTTAGCGCTTACTTTCATTACACCATGACCCCCATTTCTCAAATCATTGAACTTTGTTTAATTCTCCCTTTTTATTGGGTCTCCTTCGCACTTTATTACTCTTTCTTTAATAACCTTTACATAACGTCACATCTCTCTCTCTCTCTCTCTCTCTTTTCTCCCTCTCTCCTCTCTTAACTTTTGCATTTCATGGTTTATCCATCGGATCCTGCCGCATTAATTTTAATTTTATTCGTGTTTTAAAGATTTTTTGTTCAATGATTAAATTTATACAACAAGACGAGATTTCAATACTACAGGAATTTTATTCACTTTCATGCACTGGAAAAGAAAAATTATAATTCCTCGCATTAATTTGTATTTAACGAGCGTGTTACTAAGTGATAGTTTCGAATTTCAACGCTAATTGGATTATTATAAAATAGTGCAATCACTTCACGGAAACTTGAGCATTTTCTCCCCGTCAGTTCAACCCATTAAAACGATGCCACCAAACATAATAAGTCTTGGTGTAGAGAACAGTTGTACACATGATGCAATATGGAGAATATCTTACACCAAATACAAATAACACCGCCATTTCTGTCCTCGCGTAAAGCACCACAAGTTCAAAAACCGATCTAATAATTTATAGGTGATGACAAGCCTAAAAAATTAAAACATTTTAAAACAAACACAAAATGACTGTAGATAGTATACTGTTAATTCAAGTGGTATTGGTCATTAACTACACAACATTTTCCTTCAATAATCTTGCAATTTATTCTCGAATCCCGCGTTAAAAGACTTTCAAGATTGGAAGCCTTCAGGTACCGGAATACGTATTAAATAATGTTATACAGGTGGCCCATTTAACTTGACAAATAAAAATATGCAACTTAAAAAAAATGTTAAAGACAAAATTAAAATTTCCAAGAGGCACATCTGTCAGAGCTAACATCAAACTTTCCCGCTCAGCCTCTTTAGGGTGAGGCGGAAGCCAACGTTGAAATCTTAAATGGAAACCCCCACTTTTCATTGCAGACTTAGATTCTACACTAAAAAATGCATACGTTTGGTCTCAGACATTTTCGTGATCGAGAGAGACGATCTAGACATGTTCCAGACAAAAAATTAATATCTCCACTGGGAAAATCAGCCTGACCTAAAATCAAATCGCCCTCCCCCGCCTCCTAGGGATGAGGAGAGGCAACTTTGAAATCTTAAATGGAAACCCCCATTTTTCATTAAAGAATTTGATTTAAAGTGGTTAAATGAGCGCGGGCGATTTGAAGCCGCTGGACGTACATGAATACAAATAATCGGATCATCTCACTCGATCAAAAAATGCCTTGGACCAAACTTGTGTATTTTTTAGTGTAGAATCCGAATCTCCAATAAAAAGTAGGGGTTCCCATTTAAGAGTTCAAAATTGGCTCCCGTCTCACCCCCAGTGGGCGGAGAATTTTGATTTTAGGTCTGATAGATGTGCCCCTTGGAGATATTAATGTTTTGCATTTGACATTTTTTTGTACGTTGCATATTGTACTGGCATATAGTAACAACCATCGCGGTATCCGTAGTTTAAATGAAATATTATTTTATCTGTCAAGTAGCATCAGTAATCTATTACGAACCTTGTCCGTGCTTTCCTCTTTCGGAGCCCCTCGATTAACCTCCAGGTCAAGGAAGTGATTATTTTTTTCGAAGCATGTTAGACCATCCCCAAACAGCCAGGTGCGAGCCGGGGTTGTCAACAATATTTTTTAACGACCCCCTTTCCCGCCCGTGACGCGGCCAGACCTCGCGCACCCGCCTCACCTCCTTTAGAATACAAAGACTGTTTTTTGAAGCATCCACCTCCTTTTCGACGCCATTACATTAATATGTCTAACTGAAACATTCCTGTAGTTCGGCTGTGTTTCAATTACGTATTTACTGATAAGTGCATTATGAGGGGGTAAGATCGTTCGGGGAATTTCCACTCAGAATACGAGGCTGCTATTGGGCTAGGGCTAATTTAAAATTAGGGGACACTAGGTTTCGGCCAATCATTTTACGTGTCTCCAAAAACAAGGGAGAAGGGATTTTCGAACGCGGACAGGAGGAGAGACTTAGAAGATTTCACAAGAAAGAGAGATAGGGGGACCGCCGAGCGTAGCAGTCCCGTCCCGATGAAATGAAATCCATGAAATCCTGAAATCCTTGTGATTTTGCCAGGACCCACTGTGGGAAAATTATTATTGAAAACGAACGCTGTCTAGACCTGCCTCACTCGATAGTGACAAGTACGAAAAGATGGTGGCGTTACGAGTTCGGGGCTCCGCAAACGGACGCTCGCTGGAGACAGAAGCTGGGTCATCGCCCGAGCATCCTCTCAACTTCCTTTTAATTCAATTCAATGAGCTCAAGTAAATTCCTCTCTCACTAACACATTTTCTTCCTCTTTTTTTTTCAAATTAAATATTAAAATTTGTATTTTAATAGTTCTGATTTGTTGTTTTCTCATCAAGAATGCACCTTTACCACGTCCATTCCATTACGTCCACGTCCACTCCAGTAAGTGAAGGTATCTTCTAGGTACAGAGCTAGTCTGCGCCATAGGAACATTAAAATATTTTTCGAATTATTTTGAATTTGTCAAGTTAAATTGCTCACCCTGAATAACAAAACAATATCAGAAAATGGCCTCATGTGCTGAGGGGGAGATCTTCTCGCCTGTTCCTGCAGGGATCGCGGAGAAACAGCAGCGCACGGAGGGAGTCAGGCATCTACCCGCGCAGGAGCTCGTCGAGTCACTCGCGGAAGGAGTCAGGCCTCCTCCCGCGGAGGGGGCTCGTCCCTCCAGTCGCGGAGGGAGTCGGGCATCCACCCTCGGTGGCCAGCGGACGCCTACGAGAGGCGCGACAGCCGCCACTCCCACACGCAACGCTCCAGCCAGCGCAGAGCGTCTCGGGTCTCGCGACTCAGCGACCGCTTCGCCGCGCGCATGTGGCCCGAGACGCACCGCCTCACTCTCAACGACCTCCGCATGGACGACGTAAGACTCTTTACGAGCCTCTTACCAGCGCTTCCCATATCTCGACCTCAGCGACCGCATGGTCGCACGCCTGTAAAGCTTAGTCCCACAGGATGAGGTACCTCTAATGAAAGCCCCTAAACATGGAGCCTCTATGGTCATTTGTTTCTGTAGGGTGGGGAATCCTCGGATTCTGAATGTGTTTCTTGTCTGCTGGATAGTGTGATGTAGAGGCGACCTTCAAGTCAGTTGCCAGGGCTTTCCCATCCGTGTGTGTCTTGCTAGTAGGGCAGCCCCTGCCAGGACAAGCTGTACGCTCCCTGGTTTGCCGATATATGTAGAAGTGTGGTGCATGTAAGGGGAGATGAAGTAAAGATGGTGGTTAAGGTTATGTGCGTAAGGGGGGATGAAGGAAAGATCATTGTCGGTCTGTTAAAGATTTAGTTGTTTCTCCAGCATTCGCACCGGAAGAGGTATCTCAGTGCATCAACTGATGCCACTGCAGTGTCTTTGATCTTGAGGTCCTAGGACCAAGTTCCGACGGCGGCAGAGTTCTCGACACTGCCTTGTCAGGAACGTCAAACTCATTCGCTGTCTGATGAGAATTATAGCGGCCGGCAGCTCTCATCGGTAGTGTTCCGTGATTTCTCCGATCAACACCAGGTGAAAGCCGGAGCAGTACCGTAACAAACGGGCCATGGACCATGCGCGATCTTTTCTCCTTCTTCCTTGTCCTATCCTCACCCCTTACACACACTTACCTAAAATGCACTACATTGCCCCACATGCCGGGAGACCGGTCGAGGGCTTAGAGCTTGTCCCGGCAGAGACGATGTCCTGCTAGTGGGAGATACTTGGTTGGGGAAAATCCCGCAAGTCGACGGTAGGTCGGCGCCGGATCTCGCCATCCTACACAGCCACCTCCCGATCAGACAGACAGAAGATCACAGCTACCTCCCGATAGAAAACATGCACTACACGTATGAGACTAATTACTTCAGTAGTCGTGCCCAAAATCACTAATAATCAATCAATATAATATTTTAAAGCTGAGAATCTTTAATTTGGGTCGAGAAAGTCATGTTTGGCCTACTTATTGTATGCATGTTACTGCACACCACCGGGAGACCGGTGGGGGGCTTAGAGCTTGTCCTCGGCTGCCGCTGATGAGAGATCCCTGATTGGGGAAAGCCCTACTACTCGACTGTAGGTTGTCGCCGGATGTCGGCATCCAGCGGGTAAAGATAAGCGCCACCTCCCGATGAAAAGACCTGCGCAAAGCAATGCGTGCGCGGGCGCAGGTGCTGCAGCGGCGGCGCAGCCAGCGCATCCAGATGACGCACGGGCGCAGCGCGGGCGACAGCCGCGAGCGCGCCACGCGCATCGCCGCCTCGCTCGTGCCCGACGAGATCCTGCTCGACGTGCACGGCCGCACCATCCGGCGCTTCGACGCAGTGCTCATGCTCGGAGACGTGTCCGGTGCGCTCACGCATGCTCAACTTGTAATAAACACCTTCGCTTTCTAGCTATTAACATGGTATGAGTGTTATTACTACAGAGGCCAAAAGTTCAAAACCGAGGCGGAGCAAAGCGGAGCCGAGATTTTTAATTTGGACGAGGCAGTAATAACTCTATAACATTTCGTGGTATGTCCTGCATTTTATCGGTCACCATAAATTCTCACGATTTAGGCGTAAATTTATGACATTACTGCGATAGTAAACAAATGAATTCTGTTACTGCGGCACATTAGTATGCTATTGTAGGTGTTGTCTATTTAAACAATACTCGTATACCGTAGTTTGAGAAAGATGGATGCAAATAATTCTCCTGAACCTAAAGAAATGCCGTTCGGTGAGGAAATTGGCGCGTTGACTTCCAGTGGCGACACTTTCACATCGTCAGTAAATATGAATACCGGAAGAGAAGTTTCATTGGTGGAATGCCAGGAAAATGAGGTTAATTGAGTGGCGTTGCGTGACTCACGCGTTTGGGGATGCTCAATAGTAATGCGAACTGAAGACATCATGTTCTCTAATGTTCAATAGAATCTATGTTACCGAAACAAATGTTACAATACTTCGACAGATTTATGTCAGAAGACTTCTTGATAGCAAATATGCAATATCTCAGCTTTAATTCTAATGTGCGATTGACAATGAGATCACTTGTGAATTTATAAATTTCATACCAAAATAATATTTAATTTGCTTGTATTTAAGTAAGACTTCAACTTCCTAGGTATTAATTACGAATTAGTAGACAAACACTATTTCCACTCTTTGTGCCCATTTTCAAGCAGAGAATCACGAGTGAGAAAAAATATTTCACTCAAGTGTAAAAATAAAAAAATATTTCACCTTAAGTGTGCTGCGCTCTTGCGCACAAACGAGCAACTTGGTCATAAGCCTCTTTTCTCCGTCGGATGCTAGCATAAGACACTCGGGTATCGCTGAGACAGAAGTGGAGAGGGGAGGGGGAACCTCGCCGACTGCGCAGGCGTCATTGCCCGTCGCAATTTGGCGGCAGATGCTAAAAGCATTTTAGCATCCAAGCAATCGGAGGCCAGCTTGTAACAACGCGCCGAATTAAGTCATAGGAAACCACTTATAAAATTAATACAAAACGCGTTTCGCTCACTTGGAAGATTATGAATGCAATATTTAGGATTCTTTGATTAATATTTTATGTGGGGATGATCAGCATCTTAGCGCTCCCTGACGCTACGCGATTATTCTACTTGTACTATTAATAATATTACAATTAACATTAATTGCCCCAAAATACTAATATGAGTTTGTGCTTTTATTCTGAATTGTTTGAATCTGATTTGTTTTGTTCATCGCCATGTTTCTTAGTAACAAATATTGACTTGTGATGAATTGATGGTTGTTTATGTACGTTGCTAAGGAGGTTAAAACCGTTGCTAAGAATGCTAAATTGAACATATGGTTAGGTACAAGTACACTTAAAAAACCTGCAGTGTTGCATGTTAACAGGGGTTAAACACGCATGTGACCGATCAACAAAATATAAGCTGCTATACTAATAATAATATTTATTATGTCCTGCTAATGAGCTTTCGCTCGGCAGGGTTTGTACAGATCATATAAAGATATAAATACAACTTAAAAATACATATTAAGGTAAAACTACTACTAAGTAAGTGAAAAATAAAACATACATAAATATTTTGCATCACACGCAGTCCCCTAGACGATTCCGGAAGGAATGCACACTAGGGGGAAAAGTCGCTAGTGCTGCCTGCAGGTAGACTGTTCCAGTCAGTTATTGTCCGGTTTGCAAAAGAGTATTTACCTACATCGGTTTTTTTATTCCTATATTTAATTTTGTATGGATGGTCTCCCCTTCCGAAATACTGAGGGTGCCCTATCCTAGTTCGAATGTCGTTTAACGCTTTACATCCAGTGTACGCTTTGAAAAGATTTACTAGCCTAGCTGTCTGTCGACGTTTCCCTAGGTGTTCCCACATCTCAGTCTGATCATTGTTGTACCTACAAGTTTTATCGCTCTCTTTTGGATACGGTCTAACAAGTTTATCGTCCCAGCTCTATACAGGGTCCCAACACGCGGAGCTATATTCCATTACCGGACGTACAAGAGAAGTATACGCTAAGCGCTTTGTGTTCGCGTTTCCTTTCCTCAGTATCCGCATTACAAAATGGAGTGATTTCCAAGCTTTCCGCGCAACGTCATTGATACGGTAGGACCAGTTTAGATCGCTTCGAATAACAACCCCCAAATACTACAGGCACAGGTTGATCTTCAAGTGTATTTTAGTGAAATTTTGTCACGTTTCCTACTGTAAGTTATAGCTTTGCATTTCTTGGGATTAATTTTCATTTCATTTTCTTCCGCCCATTTCACAGCGATTCCCATTCCCTTCCGCCCATTCGAGATCCTTCTGCAAAATCTGCTGATCTCGAGCGTCTTGTATTCGTCGGTATAGTATGCAGTCATCTGCGAAGAGCCTAATCGTTGAATTAATAGAATCGGAAATATCGTTAACGTAAGCTAGAAATAGAAGGGGGCCTAGCACGCTTCCTTGCGCAACGCCTGACGTCACTTGGATTTCATCAGAAATATAATCGTCTATCTTAACGCGCTATCTATATAGCTAGACGTCTATCTATACGCCTAGTGGTTAAGTCGGAGGGAGGGACAATGTAAAGCATACGGTGGTTGGTTCGCATCGAAGTTGACAGAGTATTATAGCAGCTCTGTTCTAACGGTTTTGCTTCGACTTATAGAAAAAAATGTTAATATAACGAACTGTTTGCGCATTGGAGCGCTCTAGTAGTAAATATTTAGCAACATAACAATTAGTTGCCCTTCATGTTGCAAAAACATGCTGTTAGCGGGCTCCAACGGCTCCTATGCGCGCACGAGCGTGACAACAATGGGTGATCGCAATGTGCAGAAATTTAATCTGGGCGTTAATGGGCGTTAAAATTTGGATTTTTTAGCTATTTGAAGACAAAATAATTATTCATTACAGAGATTCAGAGCCCTGGCACCGCGTCGTGAGCAGCCGGAAATCGGTTATAAATGCTGAAGTTATAATTAATATTGTTTTGCATTAAGAAACAGCACTCAGGAAATTGCGTGTAAAATGTATCATGTCAATTCACTCCAACACGAGGGCACTGAGGCACTTTAAGTCAAGTGTATACGTGGAGTTACACAGGCAGTTCTTTCAAAAGTGAGAACAACCTCGTAAGAACAGATCCTGAATGTTAGTCACCCGCCATGCAGCGGGAATACAAGCGGAGGACGCCCGACGAGAGGGCGGGAACAGTTCCTTGTAACCAGATCTTTCTGTACACTTCATTTTGAAATAAAACGTCCGTCAACGTGAATGTCTCTCTACCACGAGCCAGTTGCGGCAAAGCTGTGCGAACTTGCACCGGACTCCGGTTTCTCACCCCAGAGAGATACGACCATCAAAACTGCTGTCTTGGCTCATCTGACTCTTTAAGCGCCCCACCCGAAGACCACTCGTCATTTAAAACGCTGTCCGATTTATAAAGTGCGTGCATTAATGTTAATCTGTTTAATAAAACTTTGGAGTTCGTAGACATTTGAAGTCAAAATAATTACTAATTACGGAGATTCGCGTAATTAGCACTGAGTGTGATTGTGGGCATGTTCCTGACTATGTTCTCAAAGTTTACCTCAATGTCCCAGATTATATGGTCTCCCTAAACTTCATAAAGAAAACCTACCCATTAGACCTGTAGTTAGCTTTAGTAATTCTTGTATTTTACCTCTGAGTAAATGCTATCAGTCCTATTTTCAACACCATTACTAATTTTAGCCCCATGTTCAAACTTAACAACTCCTTTGATCTTATTCAGAAAATTAAAGAAATAGATGTACCGAACAATGCCAAGCTAGTTTCTTTTGATGTTAACAATTTGTTCACCAACATACCACCCTATGAAGTACAAGATATTTACATAAAGAATATTATGAATTCTAAATCCCCTTACAATGTACAAATAGACGTTAGATTTATGTATTATTAGATTTATGTATTGAACATAATTATTTGAAATTTAACATCACAATTTACAAACAAGTTGAAGGTCTGGCTATGGGCTCATACAAGTCTCTTTATTTGTTGAAATCTTTATGGACCAATTTGAAAATAACTTATTTAATAGTAGTAATCCATTGATTCAGAATATTATGTATTATTTTAGATACGTCGATAACATTATTCCCTTTGGACTGGAACGATAAGACAATTGAACCAATTGTATGACTTCTTAAATTCTTATTGGGCAAATGACAAGACATACGTGCATGTGTGTCTGGTTGACGCAGGTTTCACCGACCTCACGGAGCGGTACACGACGCGCGGCCGCGGCGGCACTTCGCGCCTCACCGCCTCCCTCAACATGTACATCGGCAGCATGGTGCAGGTAAGAGAAGGGAATCAGCACTTCACGCCTCACCGCCTCATCATGTACATCGGCAGCATGGTGCAGGTGAGAGAAAGAAATCAGCACTTCGCGCGTCACCGCCTTCCTCAACATGTACATCGGCAGCATGGTGCAGGTGAGAGAAGGGAATCAGCACTTCGCGCCTCACCGCCTCCCTCAACATGTACATCGGCAGCATGGTGCAGGTGAGAGAAGGGAATCAGCACTTCGCGCCTCCTACGATATGGTTAAGGCCATCGTGACATTATTAAGGGCAAAGAGTTTTATTTTTTTTATGCGATGTCATAAACGATTATAAATAAACCGTGTTCATTGATTTGATATTAGAAATATATAATGTACTCTTGTCCGATGTTAAAGCAGAAAGCGTTCATAATTTTTAAAGAACAATATTTTTTGCTTTCGTAGAAACGTATCATTCAATTAAACGTAGTTAATGAAAAAATAGTTTACTACTATTATAATCAAACACAAACCATTCAATTTTCTATTGAGCACCGCATTCAATTTGCGATTAAATCGTAGCAAAACCAATTACATTATCCGTCCTACAAGCACTTAAAATACTTGGTGTCCAATCAGATTTGTCGAATTCGTTTTAGTTTCATATTTCACATAGTCATCTATCGACCAACAAACATTTCCAATAAAATAAAAAGGCAATATTACTTGAAATGGAACAGTTCGTCAGTTATCACCATTGGTTTCTCAATTTACACCCTGCGGTTTCAATTGAGCATTCTTATTGATGGTCCTCTCTCCTAAAATGAGTCTCGTCTTCACTCCTTTTACTTCCGACTTTGCACGCGCTTGTTTAATGGGATAACGGCGTTAACCGCGCCATCCCAAGCAATGCGCGCGGTTCCCAGGGTCAGTGGAAGTAAGAAAATGCTGTGTAGCGCCTGCATTAGCGAAATTTAGGCGAGATAAAGGAGTCTATATTGGAATGTATGAATGGTCAATGCAGGAGATCCTGGAGCAGGGCGGCGACGTGCTCAAGTTCAGCGGCGACGCCTTCCTCGTCATGTGGAAGATCGACGGCGCGCAGACCCCGCAGGACTGCGCCACGCGCGCGCTCGACTGCGCCTGCGAGATCCAGAAGTCGTACGCCACGCGCGCCACCGAGGTGGGCGTGGTCCTGGGCGTCAAGCTGGCCATCTCCTACGGTGATCCATGGCCCTTGCAGACAGGCTATTGCTCTGGACATTCCAGTTCCTTCCAACATCTTCTCAGTACCTCCTTCTCCCATTGCACCTCTTATTCATACAGTCCAGTTCCATCGAAAATCTTCCTTCTCCCTACTTCTCCCTCTTGCACATACGCTTGTACTCTTACATTCCAGTTCCTTCGATAACACTGTTACAAGGGCATTCTTTTCTGAACTGCAAATATGTGTTTTTTAATGAATTTTGCATCCTAAATTCGAATTTCCGATTGAAAATTGCGTGTCAGGTATAATTTTAGAAATACAGAAGCATCCAGTCTTAGTTTAATATTAGGTTTCTAGTAAAGTGGTAATGTGAATTAAAGGTGGCTACACTGATTTTGTGCTAAATATTCTGCCACTAGCTACATTGTTTCTTGCATCAGCAACGATCGTATAACTGTGCAAACTATATGTTATATTCCATTTCAAAATTAATCTAGTCTGTTGAAGAATTTTGACTTACTGAACGCTTATCTCTAAGTTTCTTCAATCTCCTCTTGTGTTTATACTATGGTAAAAGATTAAGTTATTATTCCAATGGTTTGAACTATTGAAATTACAAAAGATTTTAATCCTACCATTTCTAACTTCTAATAATGTAAGTAAACGTTAGTACATACTCACAAATTGAAAATAAAATAACTCATAAACTATCCCTGACAGAAACTAGTGGTGCTACAGAATGGCACAGACTTTCCCGTATTAGTTTTGTATTTCCTTGGGTCTTCGCTAGCCATTTGGAATTACCATCATACTCTTTCATGCCAGCTGCCATCTATCACCTCCAAAAGTACATGTTTTTGTCATTTTCTTAATTGTTCGGTTTCCTATTGGTAGAACGGAAATATTGTTTTTAGAATATTAAAGAACGCAATGTCCTAAATGGCAATTTTCTTTTAAAAATTATGTGTCGTTTTAAAGAAAATTGCGTTTTAGCTCTACTAAAATTGCGAAATTCAAAGCTCATTTTCAGATAAAATTTTGTCCCTACTTCTCCCCTTGCACATACACTCTTACTCTTACATTACAGTTCCTTCTAAAATCTTCCTTGTCCCTACTTTTCCCCTTGCACATACGATTTTACTCTTACATTCCAGGGCCATTATTTAATGCGTTCCATGGAAAAGCGTCCTCGTCCCTTACTATTCCCATTGCACACACGCTCTTACACTAGCGTACATGCGCCATTCCTTTAAGCGTTTCTTGGAAAATCTTTGTTCTCTCAACTTCGTCCGCTTCCTCCCCCTTTGCACACACGCTCATGCAGTTATTTATCTGAGCTATTCTTGTGTCTGGAGAAAATAATTAAAGCCAAAAATTTGGAGTGAGTTTTGACAAAAATATTTTATAAACTGCATTAATTGCAAGGAGAAATTACACTACAACAATTCTACATGTCCTTTTCCAACAGTTGATTTTTAGGACTGATTTTAAAGCAAAAATCTCTAATATTCATTTTCGGAGTTTTAAATGAAAAATTTTTGCAATTCTCCAAAGCTCAGAGAGCCCACCCGGAAATAAAAATTGCACCAACTTTTTACCGTGTTTGATAGATACGCAACTTTTTTAAAAAATAGAGTGATCGTTGAGCAAAATTGCTCTAAAAATTTGGAAATGGCCTGCATTTAATGCAAAAGTACTTGAAGACCACTCATTTTCGAAAAATTGTTGACCTTCATTGTTGTTGACCATTAAAGAACAGATTTCAGGCAAGAAAAAAGTCTCTCTAACATATTGTAATTGCAAGAAGATACCGAAACAAATTTAAACTTTTGCTAATTTTGAAACATCAGAGATATCTCCAAAAATGAGACCTACACCATTCTCTTAAGCACTCTTTACGTTATACAAGTTCACAGTTCAATCAAAACGACTGGCGCTAAAACAAAACTTTCTCGCCTGTATTTTTACGCAAAATTACGAGACAAGAACTCACATTTTCGAAAAGTTGTACTTGATCTTTTTTCACAATCTATCTTTAAGGAACAGATTTCATTAATGGAAAACTATCTATCTTTGTTTTAGATGTAGTTTAGTAGTTTCACTTCCGAAGATCATAAAATTGTTGCGCGGTAACATGGGCACCGCCTAAGCCCAAAATCCGCTGATAAGAATCACATTAAATAATATTTATTCGTTATTTTCTAAAAAGTACTCAAAAAGGCCGAAAAGTAAGGTGTTTATGGGGTTTGTGGCACCCCTAAACAAATTTTAAAAAGCAGAAGGTTTTCTTGGTGCCGACGTTGTTCTTGCATCGAAAACTAACTTTTTTCACTAAGCCATTGAATTCTATGTTTTTCGATACAGCCTAATACGTATTGTAACGATATGGGGAATATACCCCATATCACCATGAGAAGTCATGGGAAAATTGCAAATTTTACAATTTAAGACCAGCGGAAGATTTTGTTTATGCCGGGAAAATTGTAAAGAGGAGAGGAAGGGGCAATGCAGCGATATGGGAAATATATCCCATATCACCATAACCACCCATCTTAATTCAGTTTATGAGCGGGCGCGAACACGGAGCGTGAGACCAAGCGGTCAGTAGGTACGCCATCTGTCTTTGGCTGGTCAAAGCGGCGAAGCGCGACTTCGTGGAGAGGCTTTTCTGCGGCTGACGACGGGTGGAGAAATGGAAAGGCCCCCCCTCACGTTTTACCCCTATCGACACACCGTAAATACGGTGGACAACGGTGGGCAAGCTCTCTCGCCTTTCGGTAGTTGAAGTGAAACAAGCCCTTATGATTGAGGTAGTAAGTGAAACCAGCGTTAATAATTCAGTGGCTGAGGTGATGGTATCTCATGCGAGCTTATGATTCAGGAAAAGTACTTTGTGAATACGGGAGTTTTCGGCACTAGTAATGTGAGAATTTGTTACGGTGCGGAGAAAATTGGCGTGAGGCCAGTGTGGCTCGTGGAACTATCCAGAAAGAACGGTGTGCGTTGTCCAGATTACGCATCGCGAGCAGAGGACAGGCTTAAATAATTTTGTGCCGGGCTAAGAAGTGGTGCAAAATTCGCTGGACGAACTGGAAGCAGTAAACGTGATTTGGTTAGCGCTGCAGTCACTTTAAAGCGCAATTACAACACATAGTTCACCGACGCAAAAATTCAATTTGCAAAGCCCGAGAGACTTGGTGCGTGGGCGTGTACGTTCGTGCGGCTGGAGAGAAGAGGGGAAAGAAGAATTCAGGCGGAGGAGGAGCCGAACGAGAGAAGGGCTTTGGTGTGCACGCGTAGCGGACGTCCCGAAGAGTACGTGCGAAGGGCGTGGATCGCCGCGGGATGTGAAAATTGGACTTCGTAGCAGCGAGACAGAGGAACATCAGCGAGGTGACGCGAGGGCAGTCGAAGCGTGAGAGACCGTGATGCACAAACCAAAAGAAACGCCGCAAAGGTAAAAGAACTTTCGACATTTTTTCTCTTCTTGCACTGTCGTACGAAGAGTTAGATGCTTCCTGAACTGTTATTCAGAAGGCAATTAATTAGGCAGAAAGTGAGAAAATTAAAACTTTCTACGGACTAAGTTGATCACAATTCATTTCTCTGCTTTAAATTGAATTCCTTGTACTGTTTTTGCTGCAATTGATGTAAAATTTCATTTCATTACGTAATCGGGGAACATTAAATTGTGAAATTGTTTTATGAAAGTGTAAATGTAAAGATTATTTTAATGGTAAATTGGTATGCTATAGTAGACACTTCAATATTGCTGAGATAATTATATTTTTTATGCTTTGGTAATCTGCGAGTGATTCAGAACTCAGTACTTGTGGGCATCGCAGAATCAATTGAGGAAATAAGTTCGTTTAAGGGTCCATGCACGGAGAATGAACGAATGAAGGTAGAAGCAAAGGCAAAAGCAAAGAAAACCCGAGGGTACATTTTCTTCTTAAAATTTATTAGTTTGCAGATTTACTTTTAAGTTGTCGAATGAACGGCACTGCAATTAGTTTCCGTTTCACAATCTAGGTTAAAGCCGATTGTGATAGAGAGCGATCATTAGTAATTAGGGAGAATATGTGTATGATTTTGTACAATTTCCTATTTCTAAAATATATGTGCTTTGGTTACTCATCCACTTTGATTTCTGTGTCGAGGGTTCATACCTTTCTCACACCCTAAAGATCTCCTGAGAAATGCTCGAATAAATGCTCAACGCGAGCATTTATTCGAACACGCCCGCTTGGAACCTATATGTTGTATATATATATATATATATATATATATATATATATATTCTAACACGCCTCTGGCTCCCCACAACATATATTGAAATATATTATATATAATATAATTTTTTTTTTTGACCGTATTGGTCAAAACGTAAATAATAGGCGCACCACAACGTTCAAAAGTGGCGCGCAGGTTGATGAATCGTTGCGGAACGAATCGGGCCGAGTCGTGAACGAGCGCCCGGAAGGTGGTGAATTGGTCGATCGGACCGCGCGAAAGGGCAGTTGGGAGTTGAGCAGCGAGAGGTGAAGACAGAGGTGTGATGGCGACAAGAGAGCGATGTGGTAACGAATAGATAAATCGAGAGTAATCGGGACGGCTGGTACTAAAGGAAGGATAATTGTGGTAGACTTAATGATGATTGCGAGTAAGGATTGTGGTAAACTCAGGGGGAAGGAATAATCATGAAATTTGACGAGAGAAGGGGACAGTGCACGGACACGTGGGCAATGCTGTTCAGTGACAGTCGGTGTAGCTGTGCAGATGCGGGATTATATGGTGGAGCCGTGTGAGCTGAGACAGTAAATTCGTCGTGTGAAGAAGGAAACTGTGGTAAGGCGACGCCGGTGCATGGGAACGGGCCGCCGGTGACACGTGGGCAGGCAGAACATCGTTGGCGCCAAGGTCACCTCTCGGCATCGGACGGAGCACGCGGCATCGCGTCGCGTAGAAGACGACGGTTGTGGAGGGCAGATAAGTAACAATAATTATGAACAAAATAGAGGGGTAATCGAGTGGAATGCCAGTTCAGGGTGCTCACTGAGTAGTAAGGAGAACAATGGTGTCTGTGGTGGTTCACGAATGGCATGCCGTTTCCAGAGAAATGGAGGTCATATAAATGGAAATGATAAATGTAATGATAGGAATATTCGGAGACGTATAGGATAAACCATTTAGTTTGTATTCAGTAAGAATTTGCGACCAGGTCAATGATGTAAATTATGTTAGTAATGTGAAGATGTTTTGTTGGTTTTTTTTCTTAATAAATTTTGTTTCTGTGACGGTAGATTCTTTGAATTCAGATAATGATGATTAAAGTACCCCCCTCAAAGAACCCCTGTGCCCAAAATAAACATCACAAAATTTATGATATGTGTACTCATAAAACCAACAAGGGTAAGTACGGTCACAATACATTATATAGATAATATAATATATACATATATTGAAACGAGTCGTGAATTTGACTCTCCACAATAATTATTAGTAAAAGGGGACAAGGACTCTTTCCCGGGAATGGGCTCTGGATTCAATCATTCTCGTCAATAGAAACAAGGGTAAACATGAATTTTTTTATTGATCGATTAATTACAAAAATTGGTGGTTCTTATTCCTTACAGAAACATTTGCTCTATCAATTTTCCTATTCTAAACAACCTCTTATTTATTAATTCTTTATTGTCCTGGAATTCCATTCATTTCTTATGATTTTCACAACTGTGGGGCCTCTACTACAGATCACTGCTTCCTGTCATCTATTCACCCTCCCTCCCAATGTTCTCGTCTGTTCTTACTCACACCGTATGTCTGAATCCGGGCCGCGCCGCTCCGCGACCGCCACTCGCCAACGGGGCGATGCCTCGCGCAGCGCCGACGGTGCTCGGGCCCCGTCGGGTCGCTGGATGCCGACGTGGGAAGAGGGAACGAGGGGAAGGGGCTAATAGACGGGTGCATTAATTTCTATTTTATCACTTGTATTTTACGAGATTTTTTAGGTAACTTTATGTTTTCAAATGGAACTATACATATTTTTTCAGTCCACCATGACGAGCGTAAAAAGACGAATCCAATGATGTACATATTGTCATATGTTAGATAAGCATTTTTTTTGATTAATTTTGATTTTTGCGACTGGGGTTTAACGGACATTTTGAATAGTCCACCACACAAGGTCACGCAGCGCTCCACCAGCAACGCGCGCCCGGGCAAGGGAAGGGAGATTTGAAGATACGAAAACATATTCCAAATATTCACAAAACCATTGCAGGTTTTTCCTAAACAGTGCTTTCCATCCTTCCGCATTTTCAGATTTTCGACTTTCTTTGATTGAAGGAATTAAAGGATGGAAAATAAGGATTTGTCATAAGTTTGTATCGTAATAAAATTGTTTACAACTTCAACTCCATTTAATGAGGTTTCATAAGATACGTATTAATGGAATCTTGAAACGAAGCACAATAAGAATAAATAATTAAAACTGTAAAAAAAATATTGCGTATTTTGAGCAAACAATTTCAATGTTAATAAGAATATAATAATAACTTAGGGATAGAAATAATCTTATTTCAATAAATACTACTTAAGACAAATCCGCATTTTCAATTCCTAAGAAACACAAAATATCTGAAAATGGATCAGGATGGAAAGAAGAGTTCAGGAAAAAATGCAACAGTTTTGTGAATATTTTTCGTATTCTCAAGTACTAAAATCCCTTCCCTTTCCCGACCCCGCGTTTGCTGGGGGAGCGCTGCGTGACCTTGTGGGGCTGACAGTTACAATGAAAATATCCATTAAACACTAGTCGCAAAAAAATCACAATTACTCAAAAAATGCTTATCTAACATATAACAATACTTATATCTTTAGATTCGTCTTTTTACGCGTGTCATGATGGACTGAAAAAATATGTATAGTCCCATTTGAAAAAACAAAGTTACCTCAAATATCTCGTAAAATACAAGTGATAAAAGAGAAATCAATACACATATCAATTAGCCCCATTCCCTCATTCACTTCCGTGAAAACTGTATTGCAATATCTTCACGTTCGAAATGGTTCGAAAGTTACAGGAGGTGCTAAAGTTACGTGACTCACCCTGTGTATCTATATCTATCTATCTATCTATATATATATATATATATATATATATATATATATATATATATATATATATATATATACAGGGATATATATATATATAGATATAGATATATTTATTTATACGAGGCCTGTCTAAAAAGTATCCGACCTTTGGCCAGAAAAAATATTTCGAATACTTGACAGATTTGGGACCCTAATGCCCTTCAAAGTAGGCCCCTTGTGCTTCCACTGCTGAAAACACCTCTGGAAGTCTTCTTTTGGAATGGTGTTCAGCTCCGTCGTCGCGTTCCGCATTATTTCTTCTCTACTCTCAAAACGGGATACTTTCAGTGACATCTTCAATTTTGGAAACAACCAGAGAAGCTAACAAAATGTGGATCAATTGGGATGAATGTGCAGGGGCGTTGTCGGCGTTGCAAATGCCAGTTTTTCGCCGTCCACGTGTCTGGTCTTTTGCGCCGAATTGCGTCACGGAGTCGCCGGAGAACATCTCCCGCACTGTCAATCGGCGATCTGCCATCACCAAATTTCGCACCCTTTCAACAACAGCTGCATTGAGAGCATTTTGAGGCCTGGCGCCACTCTGCTCACTCTCGGCTGATGTGCGGCCATCTTTGAATCGGTTGAACCACTGCTTAATTTGTGTTACACCCATTGCATCTTCTCCAAACACCTGCTGAATCTTACGAATTGTTTGGCTTTGAGAATCACCTAGCTTTTGACAGAATTTGATGCAGTATCTTTGCTCAATTCGTTCAGTCATCTTGAGAGAAAACTAAATCCGACGAAAACTATGAACAGCACCTTACTTAGCGACCACCAGCCCGCGACTGGCACAAGCGAACGCGGTGAAAAAATTCAAGCATGCGCATTAAGGATCCTCCTTCCACCGTGCACCGTGCCTTAGAATCACTACTTTGCACGGAAAAAATTAAGGTCGGATACTTTTTAGACAGGCCTCATATATATACTAGCGTACCCGTGCGAGAACTCTCGCATGTTAAATCCCACCCTTTCCCTATCCATTTGTCTATCCTTTCCATAAAGGAGAGGAACTAATAATGTACTTACAGAATATCAAACAAAATAACAATGCAATTGATGTTTGAAACAAATTTTCAATTAAAGTTTATTCAACATTATAGAGAGATGTTCTTGGAACAATTCATACTTCTTTAATAACAACATTTGAAGAAATGTTTCAATCTTCCTTGAGACTTAACTTTTCGCTTTCCTTGATAGTCAAGTAAAAGAAAAGGTTTTTACTCTTGAGAAAGTCAAGTAAAGTAGTGCGAAAATACCGGATCGGGCAAGAACAGACCTACTCATTGCAATATTATTTAACTTTGTCTTGATTGTTTATGAAGAACCGAGTGAGTTTTGGAGAGTCAGGGTGCCAGCTTCCTGGAGTGAGAAAATTAAGAAATTATTTGTTTACTAAAAAGTATTGAATTATTTTCTGCGTCGTTACGTACCTCAAGAAAAACAATTCCGAGCCAAAAAATAATCAAACTAATATTTTCACCTTTGTGTACTAAATACTATTTGTTGCCATTAGAAACAATTTAGTAGGTTTAGACTTCACTTTGGTGCATGGGAATGTTGCTCAAGCGATGTTTGCATATTGAATATCTTAACGAACCGACACCTTGAGTTTAATATCAAACGGTGTTTTATTTACAATATGAGTTTGCAGTTGGGCGTCGGTGTACATACTTCCAGATACGGCCAACATTTAAATCGTGCGTTTGGACTGCGATCGTTGGCACTAGTCGGGTGACTTGCACTATTCTTTCTATAATTCTAAATTTAGTTGTTTTTTAATTGATTCACGTAGTATTGTAGGCTAGCGCATTTGATTTTTGTTTTCCATTTAATTCAAGCTATTTTACTTTAGCTACTTTAAAAAGTTTGTTCTTTGTGTTGTGCCATAGCACAAGTTTTCCTCCACTACCTCTGTGTACCCGTGCGAGAACTCTCGCATGTTAGACCCCACACTCATCCCTATCCTTCTATTTTCATTCTAAGAGGGAAAGTAGTTAACGAAACGTGTTTATTTGTTTAAAATCTGTAAGTAATCTATAAGGTAACTTGCAATTACAAATAAAAAAAAACAATGCAATTAATGTGTAAAAGAAATTTTCAATAAATATTTATTCAATATCATGGAGAATTTGCTAGGAACAATTCCCAACACTTAAAGACATTTGAAGCAATTATTCAATTTGTCAATTAGGTTTTAGGTTTTCGTGATAGTCACAAAACTATTAGCTTTTTCCTTGCAGAAAGCCGTTGACTTGAAAATTTCATCGAATGATAACGAAAATATTGGTACAGGTAAAACACAAACACAGTCTTCACTCTTCACTGAACACCCACATTCTTCCACAATTAAGTACACAGCACTTAGATCATGAAAAAACATTAATTGAATAGTTTCACTATACGCATAAGAAACAATCTTCATAGGTATAGATATCAAGCAACTATAATAGTACTTCTAGTTGTTGCTGGAGAGTAAATCTTGAATTAATGATTATGCAAATAAACCTCGTCAGACTGCATGTTACGTCCCATTTTAAACCTATTTATTGAATTTTTTATTTCCTTGCACCCAGGGGACTCTTGTAGCACAATTCTTTATACTCAATTATTTGAACAACCAGTGTAGTGTGTTGAAAAATATGTGAGTGAAATCGGTCGGAGTGGCGCCGTTCGGAGGAATGCAGTTCTCGCCTCGCCCTGCTGGACCCCTGCACCCCTGCTGGGCCACCCTCCGCGCGTCCCGCGCCCGTTGGGGTGGCGACTGCGAACGTGCCGGAGGCTGTTATTTCAGGCGCATTTTTTTTGGCAACTTCCTGTCCGAGTCCCACCGGCTCCAAGGGCATGCGTGCGCGCTGCGTGCGTGCACAAGCTTCGCCATCTCCCCAACAGCGCTAGCCCTCAGACACACACGCAAATTGACACTAGCGCCCCTGTGTGCCATGAAAGGACAAAATTTCGACCGACCAGTTTTCAAAAATTGTTCATCCGACGAGAACAAGGACTCTTGTGGCGACCTCCGCAGAGGTCAGACGTATTTTCGTATGCGGTGCAAAATCTGTTTTGCCTACCGCAATCTGTTGCAAGAAGCGGCTCTCTAGCATTTACTTATAATATGCGGTGCAACGCCTAGTTGCCTACTGCAATCTGCTAGAAGACGCTGCTCTGCACAACATTTTAATTTGGGGTCGCAACTCTGCGCCATCCCCGTCAACAATCTCCAGCTGCTGCAACATCTCTCGACCGACATCTGCTGCAAGAAACACCCACCAGAGCTCCAACGGATAAGTGATTACTTATTTCAAACTTCTTTCTGATGCATCAGAAATCTACTTGAGTGCACTCCTTTAATATTTAAATTTAACGCAAGAAAAGACTTTAATTTTTGGCAACTTCTGACTTCAAGATTACTGTTTTCAATCATTTTTGTTCATTTCCTTTTCATTACTTTTTTCACATTAATTTTTATCTTACTGTTTTTTAATATTTTTTTTGTTTGTTTACTAACCTTTTAACTCAAATTTTTTAGTAATTAAATATTTGTTATTTTTTATTACAGCTAATGTTGTTCTTTTTTGCCCTATGATATTCCATCCATCTATGCAATACCGTACAACTCAATTAATTTTATGTGTTATGTGTATCATTTAATTTACAGTCTGCTGGTCCTCCAAATATATAAATATAAAGCTATCAGAGATTCCTCCATATTCTACTTTTCTTTTTCATACTGCCAAATTGCATTTTGCAGACGATACACGTAACACTGCACAAACTACGGTGTTAACAGAAAGCGTAAATAAAGATTGTCGAATCTAAGCCTTCTAAGCGTGTCGCCACAAAAATTGCTACCAGCAGGAAGGACTGAAATATTGAGGTGGCCTTGATAGTATTGAAGCGTGGAACCGAAAAGTTAATTGAATGGATCGGAGAATGTCTCATCTTGTAGATTATGGTGTGAAAAACGTTTGCCGATATAGGTTGACATTTGATGCGGGTTGCATTTTACATGAATATTTCGATGCGTTGTTTTAAAGAAATCATCCATATTTTTAAAGTCAAAATGGAATTCGTCAAGTCTCCGTGAAATTCTCTTTTTTTAGAGCCCTCATTTATAAAGATTGGTTGCGTGTGAGAGCCGGAACCCAAAGGTATACCACTGAAATAATACAGGAGACAAAATATATATATATATATATATATATATATATATATATATATATATATATATACGTAAGGACGAGAAAGTAAAAATTAGTTCTTTAGAAAAGGTCATGTACACTTTCTTTTTGGAGAAATTAAGTAGGTTTGCTTAATTTCTGCTTGAAAGTTATCCAATTTATGAAAAAAAGCATTTTCTCACAAATAGCTCCGAATTTTTTCAGGTTAAAACAAGGAACGCTGAAAAGAACGGAATAATTTTCATTTTCGTTGAACGGTGAATTTTCGAAAATTGCAAATGTAGAAATAATGGGAGAATGAATGTGCTATAATGGAAAGATATATGTGCACCACTAGTTTAAAACCCGTGTGTCTGCCCGTCCGTAAATAAACATACTTTAAATGAACAGACTGACAGATGTACTTTTTTAGCACCAATACTAGTTTCATTCTGATAACCAATAACCGTAGTAAGATATTCTCTTGAAACAAAGAGCATTATATCTTACCATAATATTTAATTTTTGCTTCTCTTGAAAAATTTGTGACGAAAAAAGAGACTGCAATGAAATTTTTGCCTTGCACAGGACTTACTCAGTTCTGTGTAATCGGTGAAGAAGACACGAAATATTATGTAATCGTCGGCGACCCGCTGTGGGAGGTGAAAGAAACAGAGCATATGTGCAAGAAGGGCGACGTCATGGTGACGATGCACACCTGGCAGCTCGTCAACACGCGCGAGTACGACCACCAGGTGCGTGATTGGTCTCTGCACGCTGTCCTCAACATGTAAGTGGTATATGCACAGTATGTAGTGCACAGTAAGTAGTATTTAAAAGGAGGCTTCTAGGTCAGATTTCAATATTCAACATGTTTCCGATTTTGTAAAATTCCATTTCTTGCGGTGTATTCCCAATATTTTTATGTGTTCCCCAAATACCCCAAATTTTTCATAATATTATCTATTTTTAGGCGGTGAGAGGCGTTGATAAAATTTTCAGAATGGACAATTTCACAATTATAAAATTTTATTAATTATGCTTGAAATATACGAGGGCATTCAATAATTAAAGAGACAAATTGGTATGGAGAAATAAATGTTAATTTTCACAAAACAAGACTTTTCCTACATTTTAATATAACCCCCCACCAACATTTATGCACGTGTTCCAACGGGTTATCAGCTTTTTTTTATAAAGGCTGCAAAGAACTCTTTATATTGGTGTTTGAAACAATTTCCCACAATTGTTTTGACAATCTCTCTATCTGGAAACTTCTTTCCACCTCGTTCAGTGAACCCAACAAATGGAAATCAGATGGTGCTATATCGGGGCTGTAAAGGAGATGAGGTAGTACCTCCCATGTCGATGATTTCACGACCTTGTTGAACAGTGCGAGGACGTGCGTTGTCTTGTTGGAGAACGCCTCTCCTCTGAGGTCCACGACGTTTCTCTCTCATGACTGGCTCCAACTTGTTCAAAAGCATATCTGAGCAGTATCGGCTGATTATTATACGCTGTTCTTTGAGATAATCACAAAAAACGCAGCTACAGTGTCCCTAAATACAGTCAACATGACTTTTTCTACTGAAACGGACAGAACGGTGTTTGTCAGTCACAGAGCCTCGACCACTTTTCAACTGTTCCACCCACTTGCAACATTCTCGCGGTTTTTACAACTTTCACCATACATTTTAGTCATTCTAGATTATATATTAGCTGTTTCATCACCAAGTCATCATCATCAGGTACAAAACGAATAACAAACGTTGGTCAACCAATGTGATACCAAGTGGACTCGCCATCGTTGAACTTAATTTTGTGGTTATGAACACAAGAATGATATTGCTCCAGATGGTCAACGCTCATCCCAGTGACGCCAAGTTAAAGTCCTAAAATTAACAAACTTGTCCTACCCACTTTTTTTATACACCAATTTATCTCTTTAATTACTGAATGACCAACCTACATCAATATTCAATAAAAAATGGATGACATGAGGCGGTGAGAGACGTTTAAATCACTCAATGATATTTTTTCGATACCTTTGATATCACTAAAATTATTGATTAAAATAATTGATGACATGAATACATAGATCACATTTTATTTCGATTATTGAATAAAGCGGTTGATGACTTGAAATACTAGACCACACGGCCTCAACAAAATGCAATAGGTAGATTGGCAGTTTGAAACAATTTTGAAGTTTGAAACAAGATTGAAACAATTTGGTAGCTTCAGTTTCCTTCTAGATGCAACTCTTTTTTCTGTCTAAGAGTGTATTTGAGGCGTTGAGAGCAAAAGTGGTGTAAGTCAAATTTTGAAAGGTTTGAGTTAGATGCACTAGTAGGTGGTGTGAATATTGTTCCATCATGGGCTAAAACGGTGTGATCAAACTTCAATATTTCTTAGAGGCCAGCACAATGCGGAAGTAGCCAACAAGTTGCTCATACCGCTGCATACACTTGTGGCGTAAGTTGCAGGTGAGACGAAATAACAGCTTCCAGAGGCTCCCAGGAAAGAGCTTCTTATTTATGTGCACCCATAACAGAAAAAGCATTTCTGAAAAAAAAAACAACATTTAATCGGTTTTAGTGATATGTCCACAGGTCAAAGTGAATTCAAAATTGCTCACACAATTGATTGAAAATCGTTACAAAGCCCTATTTTCTCTATTATTATTACTATTATAATTTATTTACTGGCTCTAACCTCAGTTTTGCTCCAGGATAGAAAGTCAAATCAATAAGAATGCAGTTACTTAAAAAATTAAACATAATTACAAACAAAATTACGACTAACGATTTCTTTAACATATTTACACTACACCAATGTTAACAAAGTTCAGAGGCAACAAATCTTCGTAAAAAGTTTCTTAAATTTAATTCAAAATTCTATATTACGTTGTAATTCAATTATTAAATTGGCAATACTTTTAAAACAATATATTTTAGTTGTCTCATTAAAACAAAAAAATAGGTATGAAAACCATCTTGGTCGATATATCAGACGAAAATGACATACTTCATGTAACCTACATGAAATAAACGTTCTCCTCGTTTAATAATTGCTTTACATTCTGCAGAAATGTCTGCATTACTGCGGAGTGTCAAGCAATTATTTTCTCTACCTTGCCCTATTTTGCTCATTTGCTGCGTGCGCGTGCAGCTGCTGCCCGGGGGCTCGCACGTGCGCGTGCTGGGCGTGGGCGCGGCGTGGACGCGTGCGCAGCGGCCCCGGCGCCGCCCGCGCTCCGGCCGAAACCGCTCCAGCGACGACGTGGTTAGAATTATTATTGTTATTGTTATTATTATTATTATTATTATTATTATTATCATTATTCCTTCTACATCACGACTAAAGATGTTATGAGTCAGCTAGATATAAACTAAATTACAGGTTGCAAGCAGCTACCTAAGCAGCAGATCTAGGGACTGTCGGTGCCTCTACAATACTTTGCGCAAATAGTGAGCTGTTCCAAATAAATCCATTGCTTGCACTTCCCAGTCTTTTGAATTACCTGGAAGTTTAGACAAGTTCTTAGACAAATTTTGCGGAACAAATCCCAGAGCTCCGATAACTATCGGGACGACCTGTGCTTTTACGCCCCACATTCGGCTGATCTCGATTTCCAAACTCTTGTATTTAAGACGTTTCTCTGCCTCCTTGGTAACGACGTTTGCGACGATTGCAAGGTACAGCAACATCGAAAAGTAAACACGATTTTTTTCCTCCAAATCCCGGATAACTATATCCGGTTTGTTTGTCACTATCCTACGATCAGTTTGAATTTGTTGGTCAGACAATATTGTACACAATACAATAGAAATCACGGGCTTTGGTGAGTGACCACTTGGGGCATGTGTTTGGA
>JAHLJT010009355.1:76533746-76549886 GCA_031308135.1 Acheta domesticus
TATTTCGAGGAGAGGATTTGGTGTACGACCACAGAGACTGGAGTTAAGACGTATGGTATCTCGGGTGGTGTTCCACAAGGCTCGGTTACTGGGTCCATTGTTGTGAATATTATGTATGGCTCTGTGCCGGAAGCTCCAGCTGCCGGAAGGTGCAAGGAGCTATCGGATTTGCTGATGATTTTGTTCGGGGCTGTCGGTCAGGCAAATACAAGGAGGAGTCAACACAGGTTGCCAATGAGGCTGTGGCTGAGATCCGGAAATGGCGTTAACGTCGGTTGGCGGCTCCGGATGGCTGAGCACCAAAACAGAAGCTGTTCTGGTGACAGGCCGAGAAAAGTTAAAGAAGAATACTTCAATGTAGGGGGTAGTAAAATAGCTCCCAGCAGTCTCTAAGATAGTTAGGAGTTCAGACTGATGCGAGACTGCATTTGATGAGCACTTGCGGGTAGCCTGCGAGAAAGCGTCTCGCATGGCCTCCGCCTTGGCACGAATCATGCCTAATGTTGGCGGTCCAAGCCAAAGTAGCCGGAGACTATTTTCCGGGGCCGTAAACTCGATGCTGCTCTACGCAGCCCCATTTGGGCGCATGCCTTAGGGATACAATCGTAACGCCGCGGGGTGAAGTCCGTGTACAGAAGGTCCGCCCTGAGGGTGGCCCGGGCATTCCGAACGGTCTCGCACGATGCTGTGTGTGTGATAGCCGACATGCCCCTATAGACCTCTTGGCTCAAGAAAGGGCCAGGCTACAGGCGTAAACGTGAAGGAGCTAGTAATAAAAGCGTCATCATGAAGGAAGAGAGGGAGGTGACATTGGCCCAGTGGCAAAGGAGATGGGTTACATCATCTACTGGTAGATGGACATTTCGCCTTATTCCGGACGTTGAAAGTGGATTCAAAGGAAACACGGAGAAGTGGAACATTATTTGACCCAGTTGTTAACGGGGCACGGGTGCTATCGTGCGTAACCAACTTCGCTTCCGGTTGGACGATGACGCCTCATGCCCAACCTGTGAACCACTGGTGGAAGATGTGGAGCATGTGTTTTTCCACCGCCCCACGTTTTTCTAGGGATAGGGATGAACTTCGCCAACTCCTCCAGGTAATGACTCCTGATACCATCGTCTCTGAGATGCTGGGTGTCCGAAGATAACTGGAGTGCGGTAGCCAACTATGCAGCCCTAGTTTTGAAGAGGCTACGATTGGAGGAAGCACCTACGAAGGAGTAGCCGAGAATAACCGTCCAGTATCTGTAAGTAACCCGTGACACAAGTAGACAGAGCTACAAGCCGATCAACCCCTTCCCGCGATGCAATGCCTGACGGCGGTTCCGTGGGGAGGGGATCGCAGACATGGGAGGGGTTTTTAGTGGTAGGCCACAGACTAGCTGTGAATCCTACACGCTGCGGGGTGCGGGCCTCGCAGTGTCTTTCGAAGATTTTCCCCTGCCCTCGTAAAAAAAAAACACACACACACACAAACACACACACACACACACACACACACAAACACACACACACACACACACACACACACACACACACACACACACATATATATATATATATATATATATATATATATATATATATATATAGGGGCTAGAAAAAGCGCGATTTTTTACTATTTTTCTTAATACCTTTGGCATTATTGTGTGCGCGCGCTCGCAGCTTGCGGGGGTCGATCGTGAGCGGCATGTCGGCGGCAGCGGGGTTGGGCGCGGTGGGCGGGGGGTCGGGCGGCACGATGGGCGACAGCGGCGAGCGCTGGGGCGGAGGCGGGGGCGCGGGCGGAGGCGGGCGCGGGCCGGGCGGCGTGCCCGAGGACACGCTGGAGGAGCTGACGCTGCGGCCGGCGGTGGCGCTGGCGCTGGCGGGCGACATGCTGCCGCTGCTGCGCCCCTTCCTCATCCAGCCCGTGCTGCGCGGCCTCGACCTCGACGAGCCGCTCGAGTACCTCACCGAGATGCGACAGGTACCGTCAATGTTAGACCCCTGGTTCAGTCCCTGTCTGGAGGAGAATTCTAGCGGCCGGCTGCTCTGATCAGTAGTCTTCCGTGCCCTCTCGGAAGTACTCTAACAAACGAGCCACGGATCGCGCGCGATCTTTCCTTCCTCTTCCTTGTCCAATCCTCATCCCTTACACACACACAGTAACATCCACTACACTACCATGTAGGCCGGGAGACCAGTCGGGGGCTTAGAACTTGTTCCAGCTGAGGCGATGCCCCGCTTGTTGGAGATACCTGGTTCGGGAAAACCCCGCTTGTCGACGGCAGGTCGGCGCCGGATTTCACCGTCCAGCGGGAGGAGATCACCGCCAACTCCCTAGAGTAAACATATACTACACTTACGGGACTAATGACCTCAATAGCTGACGCGCCCGGAATTATTAAGAATCAATCAATATACTCCGGGAGGCGAGATTCGGCACTAACCTCTACGTCGGCGTACGAAGGGTCCCCCTCCAAGAATCCCCACCTGCGAGACGCGGCCCACGCTAGTTAGCTCAGAGCCTGCATACAACACACGGATCGCGCGCCATCTTTCCCTCTTCTCCCTTCCCTTATCACCTCCCTTACACACACTTACGTAGATGCACTACAGTATCGTGTTGGAAGGCATGTCAGGAGCTTAGAGCTTCTCTCGACTGCAACGATCACTAAGGGTTTTCAGCCACAAAATTCAACATCTGACGTTTCCATAAAAATCTTAGACACTATGTTCGTTTCAGAAACCTCTTCCTATGAAATTCTCAAAATAATCGGTAAATTAAAAAATAAATATTCGGCCGGATTAGATGAATTTCCGGATTGTTTGTTAACGACGTGCGCGCCAGCCATTATACACCCGTTAACTCACATATTTAATGCATCCTTATGCACCGGAATTTTTGCAGATATTTTAAAACAGCTAAGATTAAGCCGCTCTTCAAAAAAGGCAACAAAAATGAAATTCAAAATTATCGGCCAATTTCTCTTTTGTCAGTTTTCTTCAAAAACATTAGAGAGACTTCTTTATGTGCGAATGGAAACCTTTCTCAATAAATACGATGCGTTTTCAGATTGCCAACATCTATTCCGAAAATCAAAATCTACGAAAACAGCCATTTTTTCTTTTCTTAAAGATGTTGCCTCATCATTGGATCAAAACGAAGCAACTATTGGAATATTTTTAGATCTTTCAAAAGCTTTTGACGTCATTGATCATAACATTTTACTTTCAAAATTACCTTCATATGGAACACGTGGTATTGCTCTAGATTGGCTATGTTCGTATCTTAAACAACGATCTCAGAGAGTAGAAATACCTTACTGGAATGATGGAACTTTATGTACACACCTTTCCGGTTCCTTGCCAATTGCACGTAGAGTCCCGCAAGAATCGATTTTAGGCCCTATTCTCTTTCTATTATACGTAAACGACATGCCCTTAGCAAATCGAAACGGAAGAACAGTTCTCTTTGCAGATGATACAAATATTCTTTGCAATAAAGAAACCGTAAATAGTACAATATCAGATTTTCAAATTGGTTCCGTAATAACAAATTAATAGTAAACGAAAAGAAAACTGTTTCAATGCAGTTTTCCATTTCAAATAAACAATTCTGTACTCCATTGAAAATGAACGGTGTGTCATTGACTGATGTTAATATAACAAAATTTTTAGGTCTATCAATTCAGTCAAACCTCAAATGGAATGCCCACTTAAATGAATTGAACACAAAATTAAGTTCATTATGCTACGCGTTCAGAATTCTTTCAAATTCCGTCAGCCTTCATACAGCTCGTTGTGTATATTTTGCCAATGTTCACTCCCGCCTGAGATATGGCATAATATTCTGGGGAAACACATCTTACAGCTCCCAGACTTTCAGATTACAAAAAGAATTGTACGAATAATAAGCAAATCCAACCCACGTGCTTCTTGTAAGTCTCTCTTTCTTAATCTAGGAATTTTACCATTATCTTGTCTCCTGATTTACGGATCAGTAGTTTTTGTCAAAAATGACTTACTTAAGGGTGGGAATATATTTTCAGCAAACGCCGATGTCTATAAGTATAACACACGACGTAGTAATCATATTCATCAGGTGGCAGTTTCAACAGCTCACTACAAAAAATTCACATACAATTCATGTACATTACTCTACAACACTTTGCCAGAAGACATTAAACGACTAAATTCGATAGAAAAGTTCAAGTCTCAAGTAAAATCTTTTCTGCTGCATAACTGTTACTATACAATTCGAGACTATACCGAGCATCAAAAAGGAAAGTAGCATTAATTTTAACAATGATGGTTAATGTAATTATTTATAATTTGGACTGTATAATTCTAAATAACCTGTAACAAGTATTGTACCACAGCTTCTGGGTCGATGCCGCCATCTCGATCAGGTTTTTCGTCCAGTTTGCCTAATCCTTGAGGAAATGCTGAGATGGTCCCTTGTTTTGCTTCTGGACATAAATGTAACTTCATTATTTGTGCTCGTCTTCTGAATTTCAGTGGGAAATATAGTTATTCAAATTATCGTTTTCCATATTATCGCGGCAAAAAGTATTATTCTTTCATGAAGAACATGAGGGTTCAGGGCAGGAATTTATAGCTAATTTACCTTTTAAAATATATTTTATTATATAGGAGCGAATATTTTGTCAACAAAACTCGAAAAAAACCCTCTCTTTTCTGTATTCAAAATTCGACTAGAATATGGTTTAGGATAGATATCACAGAATTATGAAAACGTGCACAAAATTCACTTCTCCCCTTAGCTTGTCACACACAGTTTTTAACTGTTTTTGACGTAAATAAATAAATAAAAATAAATAAACGATGCCCCGCTGGAAGACACTGAGTAGAAAACTGACGCGACCTCGATGTGTGGCTGGCGTCGAATCTCATATTCTAGTCGTGACCCTGCGTGGGCTACCACTCCAAATAATGACCTAGTTCTACCAGGGAGCACAAGTCTCCTGAGTGAGCACCTTGGGCTTCATGCCTTTATCCTCACGCCCCGCCGCAGCCCAAGTACGACGACACACATTGGGAAAAAGTACCTAAAACGTGGCCAAAATTAGAAAAAAAATATAGTTGAAAATTTTTATCTCCTAGGTTGGCTACACTATTGGTGAGACTATGATATTCTGTGCGTACGAACGGCCGGAACTTACAAGTGAAAGCTGTATTCCAGGTTGAACATTGGCCTCTATTGTGTTTACCGCGTCACCCAATCTGGATTGAAATTTTAGTGGGCAGTTAAAGGCATATAGTTTTATTCTGTAAAAATATTCATTGAAATTTTAAAATGGAACATATTACAGAAGGTATGTACTTAATTATAAGCCTACTCAAAGGTTAAGGGGAAGGATAAATTTCATAATACAAATTATTGTCAAAATATACTTATTTTCTAATTTAACTTCAATTTCATTTGTTATTTCTTATTTTCTTGTGTAAAAAGAAATACGAAATTAAAGTCCATTTGACACTTATAGGATGTAAATCATTTCGTTGCATTTTATATTCCCTAGATCCGCAAAGCCTACAGGTATACCCCCATAAATAAAAAGCATAGTATTGATTTAGATAACCTACTCAAAGGTTAAGGGGAAGGGTAAATAAGAAATATTTAGACTGGCAAACTTAAATCTCATATAATATAATAATGGGAATTAAGAACAGTAAAATCTCGCCCCAAATGCCAATTTTCTTTGAAAAATTTGGAGCCGTATTTAAGAAAATGGCGTTAAAACCCTATAGTAAGTGCGAAAATTAAAGCTCTTTTTCACAGAAAATTTTTCAGTTTTTGAAAAACATCATTAGAACTCTTTAGAAGAACATCAACTCACTTACAATAGTGTTTACAAATTACTGGAAATGTGCATATTAACAGTGTGAGAGATCTTTCAAAAAAATTACATTTGTGTAATTTTTGAAAAAACGAAAAAATACCCCAAATTGTACTTTACATCATATTAAAAAGTGCCATTAGCATTATCCATTCAAAAAGTTTGAGAAAAAAATTGGAGCACTTTATGAGAAAGTGGCGTTTGAGCTCTTCTGAAAATGCGAAAGTTTTAGCTACTTTTGAAAGAAAACGGGCGAGTGTTCGACTTACTTGACATTATTTAAAGCACATGTACTCATAAATATAATAATATGAACCTAATTATATCGCCGCTAACGTAAATGTTAACGACGTGAGAGACAATTAAAAAAATTCATTTCTGTAAATTTTGAAAGAAAAAAAAAGCATAGACCAGCATGGCGTTCATGTCATCTCATAGAGTACATTTAGCACTATCCATACCAAAAGTTAAAAAAATGTTAAGCCGTTTTTTGAGAAAATCTGGTTTTTGTATTTTTTTTAAATTGCACATATTGCACGCAATATTACGCGAAAACTACTTAAATTCTCAAAAAAATGTGCATGACCTTAATGAAAGAACTTACTACGGAGAGCAAAATTTATTTGAAGAAAACATTTCTATCTTTAATTTTGTAGTTGTTGGAAGAGGGCGAAAAAAATGGAAACTTTTGCAATTTTCGAAAATCCACAGATAGGCGTGAAATTAGAACCTATGCCACCTTAATAAGTATATTTTACTCTTTTCTTACAAGAAATTTAGAGAAAAAATTTGGAGCCGTTTTTGAGAAAATTTTGAAAATGTCTGGGGGGCTTCATGTAAAGTATCTCAAAATTTTACAGAATTTTTTTCAAAATCTCAAAGCTTCGACTCGAGCCAGATCGACAGGAGTTTCTTCAATTTGAAAAAATTCTACTTATGGTTTAGGCGCTAGCAGTGTTCACAGACAGACGGACGGACGGAGAGATAGACGTTTTGCTTTCAATTGGTTTTTCGGTAACAAGGACCCACAAAACAGGGATTCTGACTAAACCACATGTTATGTTTTTTTTAGTAAGCAATGTATCCACTTTTTCGTGGTCAGGGCCTGGCAATGAATTTTTTCTAACGAAAATCCGCCGTTTTAATCACGCAGAATTACATAACTTTCCCTATACTACGTATATTACATCATGTATACGTACGTATACGGAAATGTAAAAATGAATGAAAAGGAATAGATAAGTTACAAATCCCATAATATCACACGTTCTTTCCATTCTATAAAATAGTACGAATAGGCATTAATGGGGTAATGAGATATGTTGACCGCGGTAGCTGCAAAATCCTGTTTTTTTCTAATTTTTTGAACTTAATTTAAAAGTATAAAATGCGGCCCCTGTTAATAAAAATAATGTGTAAATCGATATAATAGCATACAAGAATTTTGTTTTCCTTCTTACATTCACATTAAAATAATTGTTTCCAAAAATTGAATGGTAATTTATGATACGAATAGTGAAAATTACATTTTATTTTCATAGAAAGAGATTTTGCGACACGAGGTCGACAGGCTCAGTAGAGGATCCATACTCAGCAGTGGAAAATTCACAGCAGAACAACTTGCTGATATTCAGAGAAATAGGGAGTATGTTCTTCGATCTAACTACCCACATGATGAAAATGTAGAACTTGAAAGCGATGGTCCTGTTGAAGGTTCATCTCTTTACAATGAAACACACGTCAGTGGTGAAAATTCATCTGGCCTTGAGTCAGACGATCAGGACATGACGCGAAATCTCCTCCAAAGCGAGATAGAAAGAGTTCGTCAATTTCCATTTGAATCTCGTGCACCGTTGAGGAGAATGTACGAAAATGCCAAAGCTAAGAGAGTGATAGAGACAGCGAATTTTGTCTTAAATGAGGTGGTACAGACCCCAGGTAGAGATCTAGATATTACTGAAATCAATCACATCATGTATGCAACTGGATATCTGGTATCTCAGATATTTCTGGGCCCAGCCAAGAACACCGACGGCCGACAGCAAAACAGAGTAAACAGCCCAGTACCCCCCCATGGACTACGAGAATTATGAAACGGATAGCCGGCACTCGGCGTGAAATAACACTCTTAGTTGAGTCATTTTCCAAATCAACGCACACCACTAAAGCTCAACGAAAAATATTCAATGTTGAACAAAAATACTAAATTGAAAATGACACAAGCAGGCTAATGGTAGTTGAGAAGCTAAAAGAGAAAATTCAAGCACGGGCTCAACGAATTAGACGTTACAAACGTAGAATAGATTTCCGTGTGCAGAACCGGTTGTTTGAAACAGACGCGAAGAGATTCTATCGCAATCTGACTCCGCAATGCTGTCACACCTTCAAAAGATGACGTCGAAGCATTTTGGGCAGGAATCTGGGAGGAGAGCAGATCCTACAACAAACACGCATTTTGGATTCAATCTGAAGTTGATGCTGCAGATGAACTTGTGGAAACAGTGGAAGATGTTCACGAATTCTCCGATGAGGACCTCTTCGAAGCAATTAAGAACATGGGAAACTGGAAATCCCCCGGGATTAATAAGATCCAGATTTATTGGATTAAGAAATTAACAGCATTACATTCTGATCTACCAAATGATGTTAATAAAATTTTAGAAAACTCAAAGGAACTCCCGGAATGGCTCAAACGCGGCATCATGTATTTGCTACCCAAAGCGGGAGACAGCTCTTTGGCGAAGAACTACAGGCCAATTACTTGCCTGCCAGTAATGTACAAACTTATAACTGTAACAATAGCTGACAAAATGTACAGACATCTAGAAAAGAATCATCTGATGCCAGCTGAAAAAAAGGATGTGGTAAAGGTTCTTATGGCTGTAAGGAAATCTTACTACTAAATAAAGTCATCTTGAATGATGTAAAGAATAGAAAGCGTAATTCGGGTATGGCTTGGATTGACTACCAAAAGGCCTTTGATAGTCACCACACGATTGGATTTTGAAGACCCTGGAGATCTATAGATTTCATCCTAGACTTGTTGAGTTTTGCAAGGCTAGTATGATGACCCTCTAATGAAGCAGGTCATGGAATCTGACCGAAGAACGGGAAACGGAGACACTGTTAGTGTAGCAAGAAGCATTGCAAAGAAAAGTATGCAAGCCACGCCGAATAACAGAGACACTAAACTTCAGATACTACTAAACATGAAACGTGAGACACAAAACGTGAAAAAAGAAATCGTGAAGAGACCAACCACTCCATGGAGAATATGTAAAAAGAATGGACAAGGTACAGTCCAATATGATCAATCATTTATATGGCTTAAAGGGAGAAGAATGAAGGTAGAATCGGAAGCAGTTCAAATAGCTGCTCAAGATCAAGGCGTTGAGAACACGACATTATGATAAAGCGGTTCTCAAAAATTCCCAAGATGATAAATGCCGCGTTTGTCAGGAACAAGTAGAAACCATTGATCAAATCGTCATAGCTTGTCCATTTCTATCAAAGACCGAATACTTGAAAAGACACGACAAGTTGTGTAGTCCATTGGCAGATCTGTATCGCCCTCGAAGTTCCAAACACATGCCCCAATGGTACCAACACTCACCAAAACAGATGACATCTGTTGGACTCTATACAATAATGCACGAATAACATCGCAGGATAACATCAAACGAACCGGCTATTGTTATCCGGGATTTGGAAATTGCTTTATTTGGAAGAGCTCACATTTGCCGCAAAGTATTGTAGAGGCACCGACAGTCCCTAGATCTACTCCTTAGGTAGCTGCTTGCAACCTGAAGTAGATTTTATATTCAGCCGGCTCATTACATCTCTAGTCGAGTTATAGAGGAATAATAATAATAATAATAATAATAATAATAATAATAATAATGATGATGATGATGAATGTGATGCCACCCTCGTGACCCAGATGGTTGCGACAGCCGTCGTCTGCGCCGAGGAGGCTGCAGGTTCGTGTCCTGCGCAGGCATGGTCCTATTTGAGATTGTCCCTTCACCCCTCATAATCACCGTCACCTCATAATTCATATTTCAAAGCGTAACAACCTTGTCGTACCGACGGATACAGCTGAATAGCTGATCCTAAAAGTTACACACGTTAATCGTGTAGCGTGGGCAGAAATGGTCGATACGCCAATAATGATGATTATAGTGCTTGCTGTGTGTTGCGCAGGTGGTGATCGTGTTCGTGAACGTGGTGATGGGGTCGCCGCCGTTGGAGACGATGATCGCCGTGGTGGACAAGTGCTACCGCATCACGTGCAGGCTCGTCACGGCGATGCAAGGCTGCGTCAACAAAGTGACGCTGTTCGACAAGGACCTGTCGATGCTCATCATCTTCGGATTGAGAGGGTGAGGGGCAGCCGGGCGAAGGTGAAAATCAGTTACCCCTCAACGTAAAATATCGAATTCCAACCCGAGTTATCAATGCTTTTATCTTCTGATAGATGCAGTTTACGGCGATTTACGGAAGAAGCACGGGAGATTTAGACAAAGTAAAGTACCATGGTGAAATTTAGACAAAGTACCGTGGTGTTTCAGTGGTATGGCATTGTCTTCTTGATCTGAAAGACCTAGGTTTGAATCCCGGAGGAGGCTGGGATCTTTATCAGGTGCTTTCCATTCAGAGCGGCTGTGGGGTAGTCTCAGCCTTTTTTTCCAAGTGAGTACCAGGATCTTTCCTGGGGTAAAGGTGGCCGGAGCGTTGTGCTCGCCACACAACCTGTTCCTTGTGCCTACGGTGACGTATAGGTGGAACCCTACCTTCATCTCCGCTGTGGGCCACATCGGCCAGTGTGCAATTGCACAGGGATATCTTTACCATTTTTTCAAGACATCTATGAGGGAATAGCAGATTAATTTGTATAGAGGGAACAGTAGACTAATAGTACCACAAAGGACTGAGAAACGACGACAGCCGATAGAGGATAGTGACGTGGGTAATGTTTGGGACGAATTGAAAGGAAGATTCTGCTGAAGTGAGGGGAAGCTAGATGTAGTATTTGCAAGATTGGTGAGGAGTTATGGAAACATGTGACTGTGAGTCGCAGGAGAATATGGAAAACGGATGGTGAATGAAGAGATGTAAAGAAGTGGACGGATATTATATGAATACAGGAAGAGGAGAAGATGAAATGATGAATGTATAGGAACTAAGCGAGAGTATAATGTATGCTTAAGGAAATGTTAGGAAGGAGTATTTCTATTAATATCCAATGATGAATACGTTTAATGGCAAAGATGAGGGATGTGAGAATAACAAAAAAAACCTAATATTTTCACTATTGATTCCCCTCATGTGCACTTTATTTAGAACCCATTCATTGATTATCACATTCGATATGGCCCTCATTTCCCTTATTATTCTTAATTATCTTAACTCACAAACTAAGAACGTTACTTGATCTTCAGACATGTTAAACTATATCTATTGCTCAACTTATCACTTCCCTTTCCGAATCCTCTGCCTTAGTGAACGACGATTGTAGACGCTTCACCTCCTACCGTCGGCGATGTTGTACCATGTGCTGCTTGATCCTGTCTTATTCCATTTCTTCTATTAAACTTTTAAAATTTCCATCCTAATTTTGGCGCATCTAATAATTATACGCGATCATTTCTCAGCACATTCTGCTCTTAACAACAACGATTTAAATTGTTGAGTCCTCCATTAAAACACGCATCGATCTGTCCTCTACGAAAGCACATATCCTTCTGTCCGGCAAGTTGTAATCCCCGTTTTAACTATTTTCATCTACGCACAATAACGTCAAAAATTCATTTCTTCTTGGTCTATCAGCGTACTTCCTCCACATTGCATTATGTCCGTGTTTCCTCCAATAGGCTGACTATCTATTTGCAGAATTACAACAATAGGCTGACTATCTCGTTTACAGAATTACAACTTTTCATAGTCCGTGATATTGAAAAAGGTATTTTGCAAAACATCTGACTTCACTGTTTGTCTGTCTGTGGACAACAGTAGCGCCTAAACCGTTGACAGTAATTTTATCAAAATTAATAAATGTAAACTAGTTGTGCCACATGAGCATATATTTTCTCTGCATTACATCTAACTTTTAACATTTTTGATACTTCAGAGAATTCAACAAAAATGAGACCTGACCCATTTTTATGCGTTTTTGGCTATACGCATGGACAAAAACTAAAGAAAAATTTCAAACCGTTTTTGAAAATTTTAAATTAATTAAATTAATTTCAAGTAGAACATTTGAGAAAACTACTCTTTTTAATCTCCCGCATACGTACCTAAATATGGAGTATATACGTCCCGTACGTTTCCCCTATACGTACTCCTTCCGTCCGTCCGTCTGTCCGTCATCAGTCTGTGAACAACAGTAGCGCTTAATCCATTCGCGCGATTTCTTCCAAAATGAATATTCTCCGGTCAATCTGCGTCCACTCGATGAGCCGCCATTCTGAAAAACTTTCTTTAAAATTTGGGGGTACTTTACATGAAGCCCCCGGGTCATTTTCAAAATTTTCTCAAAAATGGCTCCTAAATGGCTCTTTAAATTCCTTGTAAGAATAGAGTAAAATACGCTTATTAAGGTGGCATAGGTCCTCTTTTCACGGTTAACTCTGAATTTTCGAAAAATTGCAAAAGTTTGAAATTTTTTCGGCGTCTTCCTAGAACTACAAAATTGAAGATAGAAATTATTCCCTCAAATAAAATTTATTGTCCAAAGTGAGTTCTTTCATTACGGTTATGTACATTTTTTTGAAACTTTTAGTAGTTTTTGAGCAATATTGCACTGCTCCAAATTGCACTTGCTCAAAAATTGCTCCAAATTGTTTCGTTAAACTTTTTGTAGGGATAGTGCCAAATGTGCTCTGTGAGATGTCATTAATGCCATATTCCTCTATTCTTCTTTTTTTTCAAAAATTACAAAAATGTTAATTTTTAGACTTGTCTCTCACGTCTTAATATTTACATTATTGCTATTTCGCATTATTATATTAATGAGTACATGTGCTTTAAATAATGTCAAATAAAATTTCTGGAAAATTTAATAATTTTCTGTGAAAACTAGCTCAAAATTCCGTATTTTCAGAAACGCTTAAACGCCATTTTCTCCAAAATGGCTTCCAATTTTTTGTTCAAAGTTTTCGAATGGATAGTGCAATTACGACCAATAAATGATCGATGGAATTAACGTCGGGTGGTCTAGGTGGTCAAATCCTTCTCTCAAATTGGTCAGAATGTTCTTCAAACCAATTGCGAACAATTAGTCCTGTTTTCATGGCATATTGCCATTCATAAAAATTCCATCGTTGTTTTGGAACATGATGTCTATGAATGGCTGCAAATGGTCTCCACGTAGCTGAACGTAACCTTTTACAGTAATAGGTTCAGTTAGATCAGAAAACCCAGTATATTCCTTGTAAAAGAGCCTATGTCTCAATGAAGCCATCACCAGCTTGCGCAGTGCCTTGTTGACAATTTGGCTCCATGGCTTCGTCGGGTCTGCGCTACACTCGAACACTACGTTCAGCTCACACCAACTGATATCGGGACTCATCTGAACAAGCCACGGTGTTCTAGTCGATAGTGTAGGGTCCAAAGGCTCTCGAGTCTGTCTTTCGCTGTCATACCCCTTAATAAGCCAACTTTCGCCTCACTCATTCATTTCTAGGATATTTCAGCAGTGTTGATTGTGAGCACCGACAACTCGCCGCAAAATCCGTTGCTCGCGGTCTCTAAGGCCGCCGTCGACTGCGCTGTTCGTGGTGAGAGGTTAAGCCTGCCATTAGGCATTCTCTGCACACTATTGACACTGTGCATCTCAGAATATTGAATTCCTAAATACGAATATCGATTTCCGAAATCGAATCTCCCATGCGTCTAATTCCAACTACCATTTTGCGTTCAAAGTTGGTTAATTTCCATCGTGCGGCCATAATCACTTCAGAATCCTTTTCACATGAATCACTTAAATAGAAATAAAAGCTCTTTGAACGCACTATACTGTTATACTTTTGTGTGCGATCTATATATTTGCGTATTTCTATCCCATGACCTTTGTTACCTCAGTGTATATTTTTGGGAACATTTCACGAAAGCATTCGTATTTCCGAAAAATTGTAAAATACTTTATTTCCACAACATATTTCATTTAGAAACATCTACTTTAAAAAATTGTAAATGGAGGAAGATTAAAACATTGAACTTTTACAATTTCCGAATAAAACGTATTTTAACGAAGAAGAGACTGTACCGTTCTTTCGAACGCTCTTCACGCTATTCGAAAACAAAGTTTAATCAATTTTAGAAAATTTGTTCGAGGATTCATATAAAGAACCCTCGAAACTCAAAATATCCATTTCACGCTCGCTGTGTTTTGAATTTGTTGAGAACTGGGAATAGCAGTTTTGAGAAAAAAAATTAAGATGATACAGTTTGACCACAGGCAGACAAATAGACGTTTTGACGTCAATCAATTTTTCGGTATCAAGGACCCACAAAATATGGATTCTGACTACGCAACGTGTTATAGGAGGTAATTTGCTACGTTTAGGAACACGATTTATCCAATATTTCGATACCAGGCAATAAGAGTTTTTCTGCCAAAAAATTGCCGATTTCCGGCGCATAGCAACAACCCTCCTTTCTTAAGAAAGCGAGGAAGTTAAAAGGAAGATAATTTGAAACCACAGCCAGCCCCATTCTCCACAGCCATTCCCCATAGCCATTTTCCCTCTTCAAAGTGCTTTTGGCCTGCTGCTTGTTGCTTTGCGGATATTTTATAGCTTCGGTGGTGTAACGGTTGGCATATGGGACTGTTAGCGGTTAGCATATGAGAAGGGTTCACACTCGATCGAAATTGTGAAGTTTTGAGGGCGAAAAATCCTTCGTAAGCTTTCCTTCGGAGGGGAAGTAAAGCCTGCTGTCCCGTGTTGTAGATTTACTGCATGTACAAGATCCTCCAACCTAAAAGAAGCCTCTGAGCTAAAGTGAAAAGGCCCTCCGAGTCCTGATGGTTGGGTGAATGCAGGTTCAAGACTGCGCGCGAGAGCCAGATCGCGCTGCGCTGCGCCGCCGACATCCGCGCGGCACTGTCGGGCTTCCAGCTGGCGCACTCCGTGGCCGTCAGCGTCACCTCCGGCGTCACCTACTGCGGCGTCGTCGGACACCCTATCGCCGCGAGTACACCGTCATCGGTACGCACGCATGGACCAGTAGGCATGTTAGGCAAAGAGCCTAAGGCTTACGACAGGGGCCCCCTGATATTCATGAATACACAAAATCATGTTTTTTTTATCTTAAAAAACTCCAAAAACTTATACACTGCAATATACGCTTTACCTTAAAACGTAGATTCGTAAAAGAGGCGCGAAAAAATAAAAAAAGAGAAATCTTTTGGTTGTATATGTAACAGTACCTACCGGCGAACGAGATGGGTTCTCGCCTCAAACAGATAATGTCCGCGACGATTATTATTTTATTATACCAAAAGATTCAGGCTGCCGAGACACCCCTCGTACGGGATCTGTGTGTGAATGCCCGTTCCTAAACGCCGGCACCACCATCGGGGTTATCACGCCCACCTATTCATTTCTAACAACCACCACTCACGTTCCTCCCCCTCCCTCCCTCTCGCTACAAAGTTGGGAGCACCTGTGGGCTGTCCGACACTTGCAGATCTTTCAACACATAACCATACACACACAAGGAAAACAAAAACACACTGATAGAAAAAAGCACTATATTCTAAACAAAGAAAACATACAAACAAATAAACCTGATGGCAATCATGCTCTGTCAGAGAACAACATGAACTCAATTTGACCCTCCTGCAGGTAGCTTGTGCTATGTTAAACAATTGCATTGCTGAAATTTTGCAATAAAGAATACCATTTACTTCCCATTAAGATATCATATTTGGCTGTTTCCATACAAATTCCCCCTGTTTACTTAGCTGGCTGCAGCGTTGTTGCAGTTACTTCTCGGCTGTCTCCTCCCAGGGTCCGCCAACCGCCTTCGAGATGACTTCGTCCTCGCAGCTTCCTCGGTCGCCAACTCCAAACCAATCCATCCCTTTCCACACACCCACACACACAGTTCATATGTCTACTAATTCAGTTCTCTCGACCGCTCTCTCTCTCAAACGTCCGAACTCTCTGGCGTCTCCTCACAGTCTCTCGCTTCTCTCTGACGAAGCTCGCCAACCCCTCGGCTTAGCACTGCCCCCCCCTCTCTCGCTCCAATGACTATCGCCTGTTCCCACGCAGCGCTAGCGC
>JAHLJT010009355.1:76550886-76562007 GCA_031308135.1 Acheta domesticus
CAGCAACCACCGTGCAGCGCACGCACGCTAGCGCCAGCAGCCACCTCCCGTCCGTCCACTCGCTCGAAACACACTACAGCTCTGATCGAGTACATTGTTTTATCTGTGGTGTACCCCGTATACCACACATAAGACGACGTACATTTCGAATGAATGGTTTTCACCCGTTTTCCTCTAAATTACCATTTTTACTTTCCCGTATACGTACGAATATACGGACCAGTACCATATACGTAATATACGGAAAGTTACCAGGGGGGTCATGGGGGTCATGACCCTTCCCCCAAATGATCAACCTTCACAATTTTGTGAGAAACGTCTAAGATATCTAAAAAAACTGAGAAACTGATACCAGTTCCAGTGTCCTTTCAGAATCGGAACTGTCTGAGACATGTTTTGAGACATTTTCAGATTTTTCAGACAATTCTAGAAATTTCTAAAAATTTAGCAGTGCTGAAACTAATGAATTTAAATAGAAATTGGAATTTAATTTGTATAAAAACATACGTGTATTCAAGATCACTTTAAAAATATTTTTAGTACAAAGAAATATATGTAAACAAGTAACACATCTTAAGTCGGAATCAAATACACTGTGCGTTACTAGTGTTGCCAACTTAATGTGAATATTTGTCACTAATTGAACGAGAGAATTTGGGGCAAAATGGACGTCAGCGCATGGTCTCATCTTAAAAGTCACAACCATTGTTCGAAGGGAATAGAACTAGCTAAACTTAGTAATAATAATGGTCTGTATGTAAAATTTTCAACAATCTTGCTTTCTGGTGTTTGTTAGAATTCAGTTTCGATGATACAATCCAATTCAGTATCGGAACTCTTATGGAACTTAATGTTTATTTAACCTAAAAATGCTCAATGTAATCAATAACGGCGAACCTAATTTAATCATTGAAGTTTGATGCCGGTTCTAGTTTTGTGAGAACGTAAGAAGCCGCTTTCAGCAAAAGTTAAGGCTATCAACAGGGGTTAGTGGTAAAGATTTGTCGAAAAGAATTAGAGTTAGAGAATTTTAGTTTGGCTGATGAGCGAGGATAGTGCCTGACGCCTAAAATACAGTGGCAAAGCTAGAGTCATGCAGTTGGGTATTCTGAAAATCTAATATTACATTTTTTGTAAATTAGCTCCATTCACCGTTTTTTTATTCAACAAAAACGTCGATAATTTGTTCTTTAAAGCTTTCGTTTCTGCACCATTAATTTCCCATGGAATTTCTCACGAATGTCTTAACTCTTTAATGTAATCATATTCCCTTCACATAATGCTGCACTATATAAAGGAACAGTTGGACTGAGTTGTATCAATCGAACCGTCTCTTGATATTTTTTCTAGATCAATTTGTGTAACAAATACTACTACAAATACAAAACAACTGTAGGTATGTATTTTGCATTATAAATGTATACATTTGTCAGTTCATTTCGAGGCTGCTCACTCTCAAGGAATGGGTATTCTTTTATTAGGAAAAAACTTTTCTGAACGAAAGGACACTGTGAGTGAAAAAGTGTTTTTCGTCAAGAAATTCAATAAAATTAAAGTTTTCGAAACCTTGAAACCTGTAGTCCGTCTGAGTAACCCCTGTATCAACAATTTTAAAAGATATAATTTTTGTACCTTTCAAATAAATCTCACCCTGAAACTCCATTCATAGTCGTGTCTACTTTGATGCAGATTTCAATAGTCTCTTCATATATAACACGGTATATTACTACGTATTGCTACTATTTCTATCTCTACGGAGTATTACTTGACTCGTGATTCCGCATTGTTGAGCGAAAACTGCATTTCGATATCGTAAACCGTTTAGAAGTTATGAGACTGGCACATAGTCAGTGGAACATTGTCTGCAACACTATATCTTTAGCTTCAGTAATTGTTTCGTCAAGAAAACACCAACAAAAATCACACAAACGGCACACAAACAACACTACTTTCCCACAACGTCACGTGATGAGGTGAATTTGCCTGGTCGAGACGTGGGCGCGCATCGCTGTAGAAGTTCGTGACTACCGAGAGCCTTGGCTCCAGCTGGGATCTCTGCCTAGTGAATGCAAGTGAAAGGAAGATAGCGCATGCTCTCTTGTGCGCATGCGCGGCAGAGCCAGCCGATGTCTATCCACTGGCCTCGCTCAGCTCCCGGCCCCAAAGAGGCTGCAGCCCTGATAATTCTTTCACATTTAATTTTCTTCAAGATTCAGTAACAAAAATATTGAAAAATGGCACACAACGACAGATTTTATTGGAAAATAATATGGGTGTTATAAGGCTCTCAGATTACCCTTCAGCTTCGCCACTGCTGAAAGACCTTATTGGAATATTTTGCTGTCGCTGAGCCCGAATCCGGTTAGAGAATTTTAGTTCGGCTGATGAGCGAGGATAGAGTCTGACGCCTAAAATATCTTATTTGAATGTTTTGCTGTCGTTGATCCCGAATCCTGTATCAAAAGAATCTCTTGACAGCTCTCATTCTTGATGAACAGTATTGCAATGATGTTACTCTATTTGGGTTTTAATTATACAAAGCACCTTGGCAATGCAAAAGGAATTATCAGTTATTTGCAATATATTAAATGTTACATTAAATTAAATTATTAGATGTTTGCATGTCTCGGTGTAGTTGTCCCTCGGTGTAGTACAAAAGAGCACTATAAACGAAAAAAATGTAAAAAAAGGAAAAATGAAAATGAGAAAAATAATTATGAGAAAAAATTTATGAGTATAATTTAGTTTATTTATTTATTATATGCATGAATTTATTAATTATAATAATTTATTAAAAATATAATTTCTTCACAAATTGTTTCATGTTGCATCATATGAAAGTTATTTTTGCTAATTTGAACGTTATTGTTGATAACTTAATAAATTTAAATTAAAAAAAATAAATGTACCGAATAAAATTGACATATTTTTGTAGGCATAATTGGAATCTGCAACAAGAATTGGGGGCTACCATTTAAAATTCCAAATTTACACCTGCCTCACCTCCGGAGATAGGATGAGGATCGTAACAATAGTAAACTGATTGATATCTGATATGTGATTATGGTAATATTGAAATTTCTAATATATTTATAGTATAATAAAGTCATTCTGATATACGTATAACATACTTCAAATATATACCTTCTGTACCCTCCCCCTTTCCGAAATAATATGCACTTTTCTTAACGTGACCCCTCCCAAAAGAGAAGTCTGGATCCGCGCCTGAAAGTATGTAATGCTACACGAAAAACGGAGAATTTTCGGCAGAAAAAATTCGTTGCCGGGCCCCGAAAAGTGGATAAAATCAGTTGCTAAATTAAGAAAAAAAATCCCCCAGCACGTACTGTTGCCAGAATCCCTGTTCTGTGGGTCCTTGATACGAAAAAAACAATTGAAAGAAAAACGCCCGTCCGTCCTTCTGTCCGGTGTATGTGAACAACACTAGCACCTAAACCATGCGTGCGATTTTTTTCCAAATTGAAGAAACTCCTGCCCATCTGGCCTGGGTCGAAGCTCTGAGAGTTTGAAAAACTTTCTTCAGAATTTGGGAGTACTTTACATGAAGCCCCCCGAACATTTTCATATTTTTCTCACAAACAGCTCTAAATTTTTTCTTTAAATTTCTTGTAAGAATAAAATAAACTTAAAAAAGGTGGCATACGTCCGATTTACACGTTTAAATCTAAATTTTCGAAAATTGCAAAAGTTTGAATTTTTTCGGCTTCTTCTTCCAACTGCAAATTTGAAGACAGAGATTTTTCCTTCAAATGACATTTGTTCTCAATAGTGAGTTCTTTTTATTATGGACATGTGCATTGTTTTGAAAAATTTAGTTGTTTTTGCGCAATTTTGCGTGCAATATGTGCAATTTTAAAAAAGAATATAAAACAAGATTTTCTCAAAAACGGCTCCAATTTTTTTTTAAACGTTTGATTAGGATAGTGCTAAATGTACTCTATGAGATGACATAAACACCATATTGCTCTATTCTTTTGTTTCTTCAAAAATTACAGAAATGTATTTATTTTGACTTGCCTCCCACGTTGGTAATATTTAGATTACTGACGATTTGTTCACATTATTATATTAACGAGTACATGTGCATTAAATAATGTCATATAACGTTTCTAGAAAACTCAATCGTTTTCAGTGAAAACTAGATCAACATACCGCATTTTCAGAAACGCTCAAACGTCATTTTCTCAAAAATGCCTCCAATTTGTTTTCAAACTATTCGAATGCACTGTGCCTTTTGCACCCTTTAATATGACGTAAAGTTCATTTTGGGGAAATTTTTGTTTTTTCAAAAATTACACAAATGTAATTTTTTAAAGATTTCTTACACCGTTAATATGCACATATCGAACAATTTGTAAAAAAGTAAAAAAAAATCATTTTTGTAATTTTGAAAAAACAAAACAATAAAGCAAATGACGTTTATATCACCTCACAGAGTACATTTAGCACTACGCCTACCAAAAGTTTAAAGAAAAAATTTGGAGCCGTTTTTGAGAAAATCTTGTTTTTGTAATTTTTTAAAATTACACATGTTGCACGCAATATTGCGCGACAACTATTAAAATATTCAAAAAAATGTACATGACCTTAAAGAAGAAACTCACTTTGGAGAACGACTTTTATTTGAAGGAAGAATCTCTGTATTCAGTTTTGTAGTTCTAGGAAGACGCCGCAAAAATTCAAACTTTTGCAATTTTTGAAAGGTCAAAGTTAACCGTGAAAATTGGGTCTGAGCCACCTTGATAACTGTACTTTATTCTTACAAGAAATTTAAAGAAAAGATTGGGAGCGGTTTTTGAAAAAAAATTGAAAATGTCCGGGGAGCTTCATATAAAGTACCCCCAAATTTTGAAGAAAGATTTCCAAAATCTCAAAGCTTCGACTAGAGCCAGATGGACAGAGTTTCTTCAATTGGGAAACAAATTTCTACGAGTGGTTTAGGCGCTAGTGATATTCATTGATAGATAGACGGGCAGACAGACGAACAGACAGACGGACGTTTTGCTTTCAATTGATTTCCCGGTGTCAAGGACACACAAAACAGGAATTTTTTCCCTTAATTTAGCAACTGGTTTTATCCACTTTTTTGTTGTCATGGCCTGACAATGAAGTTTTTTCTGACGACAGCGTTACATAATTTTCCCTATACTACGTATATTACTCCGTATATACGTATGTATACGGGAAAGTAAAAAAATACCCATATTTGTGCAATAATATTCAGAGATTAAAATGGATTTTGGTATTCACCACAACATTGATAGAGCGAATGACAATTATTTGAGTTATCCATACAACCACAACCTAAGGTTCGTTATACAAATCACACAACACTGGTGAGCAGCCCATGGTTTGTCCTGATAAGAAACACGACAAAGTCTAATGAATACGCAAGTAATTTCGTATATTTTTTCCTTTGAAGTCTGGGTGTAAATCTTCCACAAAAGTACAGAAGTTTCCGGGTTGATTCGCACATTTCCAATATCAAATGACGATTTGCATTTTATCGAACCGATTCAATTATACAGATCATATGGCGAATTTCATTTTATAAAACCTATAGAACTGTAATGTATTGATGTATTTGAGGCACATGCATTTCAGGCACAAACTTTAAGCACACTGCGGGCACAGTTCCAAATGACACCGACTCAGTATCTGCCACCCCCAACAGTTGGATTCTTATATACCTGCGATAACGTAAGGGGCGACCTTACCTTATCGTATTTAATAACTCCTTAAAATAATTTCTTTCGATGACTGATGCAATTACAGTTTAATACAATTACAGTTTGAAGATAGGCGGCAGATCTCACACTCTGGTAGAGAAGGATCACGCGCTTTAACAAGTACTGTTCCTACGATACTAATAAATGGAAGTGTAAAAATAATCACTCGGGAATCCGCCACGCAGGGAAAATGCCGACACTCCAAAGAATGCCACAGAATAAATTTTACCAATTTCTAAAGCAAGGAATGGTCAAAAGAAGTTTTTTAATTTATTTAAGCCTATGGGATCCCTTGAGGGCTAAGGCCTCCCGCAGAAGCGGGATGTGAGTTGGTACACCTATGTTATTGAAATTATTTATACCCCAAATTTGTGAAAATATAATGGTCGTACTGTATTTTTACGACTGTGCGTACGTACGACGTTGCATAGGGTCAAAAAAACGCAAAATATCTCCAAAATTATGAAGCTTCAACTCTACAAAATTTCTTTTGAGACTTGTGAAACTGGACATGCACAATTTCTTCAAGATCCGAGATACTCGCCAGGGCACTTCTCCGAAATTATTCTACTTGACATGGATTGGCCTGTATACTATATTATTCACAAACGTTTACTTTTCGTACTTTAATTTCTGTTTTTTGTTTACTTGTCAATACTTACGAGTATATTCCGTGACGTATGACAGGTGTTCCCGTAAATAAGGCAGCTCGTCTCATGGTCAACTACCCTGGCAAGTGACCTGCGACAAGGATTCATATCTGTACTCCAAGCTGGACACCATCCACTTCCAGCTGCAGGAGGCCAAGGAGCTGAAGGGCTTCAAGAGAGTCGGCCCCATCTACGAGTTCAAGGAGCGGTCGGACCGCCGCGACGGCTCCAAGATCACCGGTAAGCCTCTAGATTGCTTCACCGGTCCAGCTTAAGACCATAATTGATAGGATACTACTTCACCTAAACGAAGTAGGCAATTCGTCCACATTGTGGAAAAGAGAACTTAACCCAACTAAATCAATCGCTAAAATATTCTAAGACCATTTGCCCACCCATCTCCATTACATATAAATAAACATACAATTCCATGGACACCACAACACCAAATAGATATCTCGGACTGAACTTCGACACAAGACTCAACTGGAAAACATACTCTCGCGAAAATCCCCGCCTATCAATTCCTAGACGAATGTTGGGAATTCGCAGGTATCACACACTCTTGTGAACTTGCGATAAGTCAGGGCAGTGGGATCTTTTTGGATGATGAGATGAAATCCAAATAAGTACACAGAAATCAATTGAACTGGGTTTAATATTCTGAAACCCCTTACCTGATTACACAAATACAGAAACAGAACAAAATGGTTCCTTTCTCTTTTAAGAATGCATGATATCTTCATTTCTTTGCGCATACTTTAATACCTGGGAATTCCTGTCATTCAGCTTACCCATTAAATTAACTTCAATTTCTACTTAATTTACCTAGTAACACCGGGTTTAGATTTTCGACATTTAATCCAAAGCAAATGTAACACAAAAAATGTGAACAACTACGCAACACTCTCAAACAATTTAGTGTTACTGTGAACCACATACATTAAACACAAATTTCATTACAGTTCTGCAGGCAAATCACTTCAAATGGCAGGAATCTTTCTTTTTTACTAGATCCGTTCACTATTTTATTTTCCCTAGAAACGTTCCCTTTTAATAAGTTCTCTCTCGGTCGCGGGGCCTTGACCTACATTTCAGCGCTTTTGCGATGCTCGCCGTTACCTTCGCCGCACCGCCCGATGCTCGTCTCGGAGCCCGATCTTCGCCCGCGACGGCGGCGCCCGCCGTCGGTCGTTCGGCGGCGTTCAAGCCCGTGCAAGCTGCCCTCGGCTTCGGCGCGTACCGTTTCCACCTCGGTCGTCGCCTACTTCTTGTTGCCTCCCGCGCCGACTTCCTCGTTGCCTTTCGCGTTGTCTTCCGTCTTCTTCCCTCTTCCTGGCACGGCACCTCACATCCTCATCTGCTTCTTTCTTGCCCCGTCGTCTCGTTCACGCCCGCGTGCGGAAGTCCCTTGCACGTCGCAAATAATTAACTAATGCGCATTTGCGTAATTTGGGCGTACGCGTAGCACTCAATTGCACAGTTCTAATTAACGTCTCTGACTGAAAGTGGCTGCTTCTTTACTACACAAATTACCGTCCCTTCTCTACTGCCCACTGCATCACTTTGAACAATTTGATCTGAATCAATTACACCCGTCCTTATCTGACGAAAAACTCTCCTCCGGCAACTTTTTTTTATGAATTCGTACATTAATACTGTAATAGTTTAGCCATCTATTACAAATGAAATAGGTAAATAACATGAAGTGACCATTGGTTTATGAACCGGGTATAGAACTTTATGTAGAAACTTCCAGAGCGGAATATAGAAAAAACAAGTGAAGGGGATCTAAGAGAAAACGAGTATTTCGGACGAACATGTGAACGCAGTGGGTAATTAATAGTTGCGCCTTACCAATCAACGCGCGAAATTATAAAGAACATAATAAAGTTTGTTTCAACTAAATCGGATCACAGAAACGTCTAATTTCGCGAGTTTTGTGATCACGATATTGACTTTTAATATGTTTTCAGGCGAGCATGTGAACGCCGTGGTGAATTAATGGTTGCGTGTTACTAGTAACGCGCAAAATTATAAGGAACAGAATAAAGTTTGTTTCAGCTAAATCGGGTCACAGAAACGCATAATATCGCGAGTTTTGTGATTCCGATATTGATTTTAACATGTTAAAGAACAAAAACAATAATGGTCGTGACGTCACTTCAGAAAAGTTTGGATATATTAATAAATTAAACGAAAACTAGTGTGTCTACCAAGATTTGGCATATACCAAAGTATTCCGTGGAATACGGGCCAAATTATAAACGCGGTGACACAATTTTAGGACGCCGAACATTAATAGATAAACATTATGTTACATTAGTTAATTGAGAAATAAACGAGCGATGTTTGTAGGCATGAGACGCACGAAAAGGCATTCTTTTAACAAAATGAAGCGAGAAAAGTGATGTCTAAGAAGCGGAATGGATACGAAATTTTAATTGGGAATTTTACAATATAATAAGACAATCCAGGAAGTGTTAGAAATTAATAATAAACTATTTTATAGGTTATAAAGCAGAAGACAGTAGAGGCGCTATTGTTTTGTTCGGAAAAACTATAAATGCTTTAGGACAACAATGGGGGTCAGACGGGTGAATAGCTTGGTAGCGAGAGGCAGAATCCGCGTCGCTTATTGCAAGAATAATTTTAAAATTTGGATTTGTAATTTTTTGATGAAGTGTTCTCTTCTGGACTCGTACTAGTGAACTATTATAAACTGTGAGAGGAGTGAATAACTTAGTGGCGAGTTGTACTCCGCGTCACTCGTGATAGTATTTTAACACGCGAACTTATAAAATTTCGAGAAGGTGTTGCTCCTTCGGACTTGTATTCGCAAGGTGGCGGAACCGTATGCCGTGTGATGTGAACTATTTTAGTAGTAATATATAAAGCTATGCCACGCGCGATCATAATTTTGAGTTTTGTGAATTTTGAAAGTTTTTCTACTAATGTTTGGAACCGGTGTTACTTCGACCATTGAAAAATCGAAGCGGGTGTCGCCGAACGAGGTGTGCCCAGGTGCAGCAGACTTGAGCGCGTCTTTGCATATCGTCGCCGTGGTCAGTGCCAATTTGGGGGGCACTGGTAATTCGGCGCTAGCAGGCAGTTCTTACGCATGACGGCGTGAGATCCTGTGTGTGGACCCGGTCGCTGCTACGTCAACAACGAAAGGGAAGTGGAATATTTTTTTGTTTTGCAACACTCCAGTGAAGTCAATGACTTTGATTTCTTTGCTCTTGGGAAGAATAAATGATTTGCAAGGCCAAAACTGTAAACATTTTGGGGGGATTGCAATGTAATGGGTGTGGCCACAGTATTGAGCTCATTATTTCGTAATAACGTTTGGGTATAATATGTTTATTGATTTTTGTGATTTTTATGACATCGTTTTTTGTTGATGTTGTGTGGTATTGATTCTTTTATGAGGGTATTAATGTTTCTGTTGGTTAAAAAGAAAATAAACAAACGAGATTTTGAGTTCTCGTTTTGATGTTACGTAATCGGTGTTTTTATCACATAGCTAGCTGATCCTGGTCCCTGCATTGGCGTGGCGCTTGTGTTCTGTAGAGAACAAATCACGGCCCACCCTGATAAATTTATGTAAACAGGAAACCTCCGGGTAGTAAAGGGGGGCACAGTGGTGTGCATTGTAGATATTACAGGTGATCAGCAAGGAAGTTTTTCGTGATCAATAATAGGAGTTGAGAGGGGAGATTTTCATTACATTAGTGCCCAGTTCGTAGGGCGTTTTAGTAAATAGGAAAGGGGGGTTTTCGTTGCATTGGCGCCCATTTCGTGGGCGTGATCGATATCAGTAGCAGTGAGAGGGGTTTTTTCGTTACAATACACGTCCAGAAACTCCTACTTAATCTCTCGCTGAATCTATGTCGATGTTGCTGCTTGAACGGGATTGAACCAGAAAAAGGAATGTTCAGCGGCTCGCCGTTTTTATGTGACCTTCCTCCTCGTAGGGTCTGCGGCGCGTCATCTCCCCCTCCCCAGTCTGACCCCTTACACGTCATCTTGTCTGCACCGCGCCGCGGGCATCGCGTGCAACAGTACTGAAGGCAGCGGCTACACAGCCGCACCCCTTTTGAGTGGCGCTCGCCCGCCGACTCTACTGCCGCCATTCGCATGTTGTGAGGGACGAACATGGTCACCTGCGTTCGTCACAATACATAACACTAAAACAACAAGCAAAAATAAAAATAGCTCAACTAAAACCCCTTATCAACTTCAAAAGCTGTCTATCCTTACAAATGCCATTACACTTTACAAAACAATAGTCAGACCATTCATGCTGTATGCATGCCCCATCTGGACGAATGCATCTATCCCCAACATGAATTAACTTCAAATTGTGCAAAATAGATTTCTCAGAATAACAACACATGCCGCATGGTTCATTTGAAAGGTCCAACTTCATAAAGAACTAAATTTATCATCGATTATCAAACATATCGCCCACCTTTCCAACACTTTTTACTCCAACCAGAATACAATAAACCAAGCAGTCCACTACAGCCTGGTCTCATTAAATGATCTCCCCAACCAGAATTAAAAACAGCTTTCCTTTCGGAGCCCTCTTACAAGGTTTCTCCATAAACTGTTCAAAGTAGGGGATCTTGTAGTTTCCTATACCAAGAGTATTTTAGTTGTGTTAAGTTTAGTATAAGTTATAATGTAAGCCATCAAAACACATGGATAGAGTAATT
>JAHLJT010009355.1:76563007-76628183 GCA_031308135.1 Acheta domesticus
AAGTCGGAATCAAATACACTGTGCGTTACTAGTGTTGCCAACTTAATGTGAATATTTGTCACTAATTGAACGAGAGAATTTGGGGCAAAATGGACGTCAGCGCATGGTCTCATCTTAAAAGTCACAACCATTGTTCGAAGGGAATAGAACTAGCTAACTTAGTAATAATAATGGTCCTGTATGTAAAATTTTCAACAATCTTGCTTTCTGGTGTTTGTTAGAATTCAGTTTCGATGATACAATCAATTCAGTATCGGAACTCTTATGGAACTTAATGTTTATTTAACCTAAAAATGCTCAATGTAATCAATAACGGCGAACCTAATTTAATCATTGAAGTTTGATGCCGGTTCTAGTTTTGTGAGAACGTAAGAAGCCGCTTTCAGCAAAAGTTAAGGCTATCAACAGGGGTTAGTGGTAAAGATTTGTCGAAAAGAATTAGAGTTAGAGAATTTTAGTTTGGCTGATGAGCGAGGATAGTGCCTGACGCCTAAAATACAGTGGCGAAGCTAGAGTCATGCAGTTGGGTATTCTGAAAATCTAATATTACATTTTTTGTAAATTAGCTCCATTCACCGTTTTTTATTCAACAAAAACGTCGATAATTTGTTCTTTAAAGCTTTCGTTTCTGCACCATTAATTTCCCATGGAATTTCTCACGAATGTCTTAACTCTTTAATGTAATCATATTCCCTTCACATAATGCTGCACTATATAAAGGAACAGTTGGACTGAGTTGTATCAATCGAACCGTCTCTTGATATTTTTTCTAGATCAATTTGTGTAACAAATACTACTACAAATACAAAACAACTGTAGGTATGTATTTTGCATTATAAATGTATACATTTGTCAGTTCATTTCGAGGCTGCTCACTCTCAAGGAATGGGTATTCTTTTATTAGGAAAAAACTTTTCTGAACGAAAGGACACTGTGAGTGAAAAAGTGTTTTTCGTCAAGAAATTCAATAAAATTAAAGTTTTCGAAACCTTGAAACCTGTAGTCCGTCTGAGTAACCCCTGTATCAACAATTTTAAAAGATATAATTTTTGTACCTTTCAAATAAATCTCACCCTGAAACTCCATTCATAGTCGTGTCTACTTTGATGCAGATTTCAATAGTCTCTTCATATATAACACGGTATATTACTACGTATTGCTACTATTTCTATCTCTACGGAGTATTACTTGACTCGTGATTCCGCATTGTTGAGCGAAAACTGCATTTCGATATCGTAAGCCGTTTAGAAGTTATGAGACTGGCACATAGTCAGTGGAACTTTGTCTGCAACACTATATCTTTAGCTTCAGTAATTGTTTCGTCAAGAAAACACAAACGGCACACAAACAACTCTACTTTCCCACAACGTCACGTGATGAGGTGAATTTGCCTAGTCGAGACGTGGGCGCGCATCGCTGTAGAAGTTCGTGACTACCGAGAGCCTTGGCTCCAGCTGGGATCTCTGCCTAGTGAATTGCAAGTGAAAGGAAGATAGCGCATGCTCTCTTGTGCGCATGCGCGGCAGAGCCAGCCGATGTCCTCGCTCAGCTCCCGGCCCCAAAGAGGCTGCAGCCCTGATAATTCTTTCACATTTAATTTTCTTCAAGATTCAGTAACAAAAATATTGAAAAATGGCACACAACGACAGATTTTATTGGAAAATAATATGGGTGTTATAAGGCTCTCAGATTACCCTTCAGCTTCGCCACTGCTGAAAGAACTTATTGGAATATTTTGCTGGCGCTGAGCCCGAATCCGTTAGAGAAATTTTAGTTCGGCTGATGAGCGAGGATAGAGTCTGACGCCTAAAATATCTTATTTGAATGTTTTGCTGTCGTTGATCCAGAATCCTGTATCAAAAGAATCTCTTGACAGCTCTCATTCTTGATGAACAGTATTGCAATGATGTTACTCTATTTGGGTTTTAATTATACAAAGCACCTTGGCAATGCAAAAGGAATTATCAGTTATTTGCAATATATTAAATGTTACATTAAATTAAATTATTAGATGTTTGCATGTCTCGGTGTAGTTGTCCCTCGGTGTAGTACAAAAGAGCACTATAAACGAAAAAAATGTAAAAAAAGGAAAAATGAAAATGAGAAAAATAATTATGAGAAAAAATTATGAGTATAATTTAGTTTATTTATTTATTATATGCATGAATTTATTAATTATAATAATTTATTAAAAATATAATTTCTTCACAAATTGTTTCATGTTGCATCATATGAAAGTTATTTTGCTAATTTGAGCGTTATTGTTGATAACTTAATAAATTTAAATTTAAAAAAATAAATGTACCGAATAAAATTGACATATTTTGTTGGCATAATTGGAATCTGCAACAAGAATTGGGGGCTACCATTTAAAATTCCAAATTTACACCTGCCTCACCTCCGGAGATAGGATGAGGATCGTAACAATAGTAAACTGATTGATATCTGATATGTGATTATGGTAATATTGAAATTTTCTAATATATTTATAGTATAATAAAGTCATTCTGATATACGTATAACATACTTCAAATATATACCTTCTGTACCCTCCCCCTTTCCGAAATAAATGCACTTAAGTCTTAACGTGACCCCTCCCAAAAGAGAAGTCTGGATCCGCGCCTGAAAGTTATGTAATGCTACACGAAAAACGGCGAATTTTCGGCAGAAAAAATTCGTTGCCGGGCCCCGAAAAGTGGATAAAATCAGTTGCTAAATTAAGAAAAAAAAATCCCCCAGCACGTACTGTTGTCAGAATCCCTGTTCTGTGGGTCCTTGATACGAAAAAAACAATTGAAAGAAAAACGCCCGTCCGTCCTTCTGTCCGGTGTATGTGAACAACACTAGCACCTAAACCATGCGTGCGATTTTTTCCAAATTGAAGAAACTCCTGCCCATCTGGCCTGGGTCGAAGCTCTGAGAGTTTGAAAAACTTTCTTCAGAATTTGGGAGTACTTTACATGAAGCCCCCCGAACATTTTCATATTTTCTCACAAACGGCTCTAAATTTTTTCTTTAAATTTCTGTAAGAATAAAATAAACTTAGAAAGGTGGCATACGTCCGATTTACACGTTTAAATCTAAATTTTCGAAAATTGCAAAAGTTTGAATTTTTTCGGCTTCTTCCTCCAACTGCAAATTTGAAGACAGAGATTTTTCCTTCAAATGTCATTTGTTCTCAATAGTGAGTTCTTTTTATCATGGACATGTGCATTGTTTTGAAAAATTTAGTTGTTTTTGCGCAATTTTGCGTGCAATATGTGCAATTTTAAAAAGAATATAAAACAAGATTTTCTCAAAAACGGCTCCAAATTTTTTTTTAAACGTTTGATTAGGATAGTGCTAAATGTACTCTATTGAGATGACATAAACACCATATTGCTCTATTCTTTTGTTTCTTCAAAAATTACAGAAATGTATTTATTTTGACTTGCCTCCCACCTTGGTAATATTTAGATTACTGACGATTTGTTCACATTATTATATTAACGAGTACATGTGCATTAAATAATGTCATATAAAGTTTCTAGAAAACTCAATCGTTTTCAGTGAAAACTAGATCAACATACCGCATTTTCAGAAACGCTCAAACGTCATTTTCTCAAAAATGCCTCCAATTTGTTTTCAAACTATTCGAATGCACTGTGCCTTTTGCATCCTTTAATATGACGTAAAGTTCATTTTGGGAATTTTTTGTTTTTTCAAAAATTACACAAATGTAATTTTTTAACGATTTCTTACACCGTTAATATGCACATATCGAACAATTTGTAAAAAAGTAAAAAAAAAATTCATTTTTGTAATTTTTGAAAAAACAAAACAATAAAGCAAATGACGTTTATATCACCTCACAGAGTACATTTAGCACTACGCCTACCAAAAGTTTAAAGAAAAATTTGGAGCCGTTTTTGAGAAAATCTTGTTTTTGTAATTTTTTAAAATTACACATGTTGCACGCAATATTGCGCGACAACTATTAAAATATTCAAAAAAATGTACATGACCTTAAAGAAGAAACTCACTTTGGAGAACGACTTTTATTTGAAGGAAGAATCTCTGTATTCAGTTTTATAGTTCTAGGAAGACGCCGCAAAAATTCAAACTTTTGCAATTTTTGAAAAGTCAAAGTTAACCGTGAAAATTGGGTCTGAGCCACCTTGATAACTGTACTTTATTCTTACAAGAAATTTAAAGAAAAGATTGGGAGCGGTTTTTGAAAAAAATTGAAAATGTCCGGGGAGCTTCATACAAAGTACCCCCAAATTTTGAAGAAAGATTTCCAAAATCTCAAAGCTTCGACTAGGGCCAGATGGACAGAGTTTCTTTAATTGGGAAACAAATTCCTACGAGTGGTTTAGGCGCTAGTGATGTTCATTGATAGATAGACGGGCAGACAGACCGAACAGACAGACGGACGTTTTGCTTTCAATTGATTTCCCGGTGTCAAGGACACACAAAACAGGAATTTTTTAGGTGCGTGAAGTTGGCACCCCCACTTTTTCGAAATTCAAATGACATACGCCAAAGTTTTGTCCAAGTTTTGCCCAAGTTTGCCCAACCAATAAAAGTTTTGCCCAAGTCCACACAACGCCAGAAATCGAAAATCAATTTTGGACTTTAAAGTGACTAGCACCCCCACTTTGTCGAAAATTAAAATGACATACGCCAAAGTTTTGCCCAAGTTTGCCCAAGTTTGCCCAACCTTTAAAAAGTTTTGCCCAAGTCAAATAAAGCCGCAAATTGCAAATCAAAATTTCGGACTTAACGTCCTGGAGCACTCCCACAAAGCTATTTCCACTTTCGAACATGCCATCGGTTTGCCCACGATGAGACCAAGTACATCGAGTCATAAAACAGTTTTGCCCAAGCCACACAACGCCGGAAATAGCGAAAATCGCAAATCAAATTTTCGACTTTAAGTGACTAGCACCCCCACTTGCGAATTTCAAAGTTTTGAACAAACCATCGTGTAGAAGAGTTTTGCCCATTTTTGAATCAATTTGTAAAAAGTTTTGCCCAAGTCAAACAAAGTCGTAAATTGCAAATCAAAATTTCGGACTTAACACTCCTGAAGCTCCCCCACAAGGTAATTTCGAAATTACGAACACATCACAGTTTGCTGACGACGAACCCAAGCAAATCGAGCCATAAAAAAGTTTTGCCCAACTCACAAAAAGTCGGAAATCGCAAATAAAATTTTCGGACTTAAACTTCCTAGAGCTCTCCCAAAAACAAATTTCAAAATTTCGAACATACCATGGTATCGCTCACGATTGATTCAAAGTCATTGAGCCTTCAATAAGATTTGCCCAAGTCACGCCACGCCAAAAATCGCGAAAATAGCAAATCATATTTTGGACTTTAAAGCGACTAGCACCCCAATTGCGAATTTCAAAGGGGTGAAGGTACCATCGTGTAGAAGAGTTTTGTACATTTACGAATCAATTTGTAAAAAGTTTTGCCCAAGTCACAGAACGCGAGAAATCGCAAATCAAGATTTTAGACTTAAACCCACTGTAGCTTTCCCACAACTGTTTTTCGAATTTTGAACATACCACCGGTTTGCCCATCATGAGCCCATCTTCATGAATGTCATTTGAATTTTCGACAAAGTGGGGGTGCCAACTTCACGCACCTGAATTTTTTCCCTTAATTTAGCAACTGGTTTTATCCACTTTTTCGTTGTCATGGCCTGACAATGAAGTTTTTTCTGACGAAAGCGTTACATAATTTTCCCTATACTATGTATATTACTCCGTATATACGTATGTATACGGGAAAGTAAAAAAATACCCATATTTGTGCAATAATATTCAGAGATTAAAATGGACTTTGGTATTCATCACAACATTGATAGAGCGAATGACAATGATTTGAGTTATCCATACAACCACAACCTAAGGTTCGTTATACAAATCGCACAACACTGGTGAGCAGCCCATGGTTTGTCCTGATAAGAAACACGACAAAGTCTAATGAATACGCAAGTAATTTCGTATATTTTTTCCTTTGAAGTCTGGGTTAAATCTTCCACAAAAAGTACAGAAGTTTCGGTTGATTCGCACATTTCCAATATGAAATGACGATTTGCATTTTATCGAACCGATTCAATTATACAGATCATATGGCGAATTTCATTTTATAAAACCTATAGAACTGTAATGTATTGATGTATTTGAGGCACATGCATTTCAGGCACAAACTTTAAGCACACTGCGGGCACAGTTCCAAATGACACCGACTCAGTATCTGCCACCCCCAACAGTTGGATTTCTTATATACCTGCGATAACGTAAGGGGCGACCTTACCTTATCGTATTTAATAACTCCTTAAAATAATTTCTTTCGATGACTGATGCAATTACAGTTTAATACAATTACAGTTTGAAGATAGGCGGCAGATCTCACACTCTGGTAGAGAAGGATCACGCGCTTTAACAAGTACTGTTCCTACGATACTAATAAATGGAAGTGTAAAAATAATCACTCGGGAATCCGCCACGTAGGGAAAATGCCGACACTCCAAAGAATGCCACAGAATAAATTTTACCAATTTCTAAAGCAAGGAATGGTCAAAAGAAGTTTTTTTAATTTATTTAAGCCTATGGGATCCCTTGAGGGCTAAGGCCTCCCGCAGAAGCGGGTATGTGAGTTGGTACACCTATGTTATTGAAATTATTTATACCCCAAATTTGTGAAAATATAATGGTCGTACTGTATTTTTACGACTGTGTGAATGATAGGATATTACTTCACCTAAATGAAATAGGCAACAGTACCGTGGCCTACCCTGGTACGACGTTGCATAGGGTCAAAAAAACGCAAAATATCTCCAAAATTATGAAGCTTCAACTCTACAAAATTTCCTTTGAGACTTGTGAAACTGGACATGCACAATTTCTTCAAGATCCGAGATACTCGCCAGGGGCACTTCTCCGAAATTATTCTACTTGACATGGATTGGCCTGTATACTATATTATTCACAAACGTTTACTTTTCGTACTTTAATTTCTGTTTTTTGTTTACCTTGTCAATACTTACGAGTATATTCCGTGACGTATGACAGGTGTTCCCGTAAATAAGGCAGCTCGTCTCATGGTCAACTACCCTGGCAAAGTGACCTGCGACAAGGATTCATATCTGTACTCCAAGCTGGACACCATCCACTTCCAGCTGCAGGAGGCCAAGGAGCTGAAGGGCTTCAAGAGGAGTCGGCCCCATCTACGAGTTCAAGGAGCGGTCGGACCGCCGCGACGGCTCCAAGATCACGGTAAGCCTCTAGATTGCTTCACCGGTCCAGTTTAAGACCATAATTGATAGGATATTACTTCACCTAAATGAAATAGGCAATTCGTCCACATTGTGGAAAAGAGAATTTAACCCAACTAAATCAACCGCTAAAATATTCTAAGACCATTTGCCCACCCATCTCCATTACATATAAATAAACATACAATTCCATGGACACCACAACACCAAATAGATATCTCGGACTGAACTTCGACACAAGACTCAACTGGAAAACATACTCTCGCGAAAATCCCCGCCTATCGATTCCTAGACGAATGTTGGGAATTCGCAGGTATCACACTCTTGTGAACTTGCGATAAGTCAGGGCAGTGGGATCTTTTTGGATGATGAGATGAAATCCAAATAAGTACACAGAAATCAATTGAACTGGGTTTAATATTCTGAAACCCCTTACCTGATTACACAAATAAAGAAACAGAACAAAATGGTTCCTTTCTCTTTTAAGAATGTATGATATCTTCATTTCTTTGCGCATACTTTAATACCTGGGAATTCCTGTCATTCAGCTTACCCATTAAATTAACTTCAATGTCTACTTAATTTACCTAGTAACACCGGGTTTAGATTTTCGACATTTAATCCAAAGCAAATGTAACACAAAAAATGTGAACAACTACACAACACTCTCAAACAATTTAGTGTTACTGTGAACCACATACATTAAACACAAATTTCATTACAGTTCTGCAGGCAAATCACTTCAAATGGCAGGAATCTTTCTTTTTTACTACATCCGTTCACTATTTTATTTTCCCTAGAAACGTTCCCTTTTAATAAGTTCTCTCTCGGTCGCGGGGCCTTGACCTACATTTCAGCGCTTTTGCGATGCTCGCCGTTACCTTCGCCGCACCGCCCGATGCTCGTCTCGTAGCCCGATCTTGGCCCGCGACGGCGGCGCCCGCCGTCGGCGGCGTTCAAGCCCGTGCAAGCTGCCCTCGGCTTCGGCGCGTACCGTTTCCACCTCGGTCGTCGCCTACTTCTTGTTGCCTCCCGCGCCGCCTTCCGCGTTGCCTTTCGCGTTGTCTTCCGTCTTCTTCCCTCTTCCTGGCACGGCACCTCACGTCCTCATCTGCTTCTTTCTTGCCCCGTCGTCTCGTTCACGCCCGCGTGCGGATGTCCCTTGCACGTCGCAAATAATTAACTAATGCGCATTTGCGTAATTTGGGCGTACGCGTAGCACTCAATTGCACAGTTCTAATTAACGTCTCTGACTGAAAGTGGCTGCTTCTTTACTACACAAATTACCGTCCCTTCTCTACTGCATCACTTTGAACAATTTGATCTGAATCAATTACACCCGTCCTTATCTGACGAAAAAACTCTCCTCCGGCAACTTTTTTTTATGAATTCGTACATTAATACACGTCCAGAAACTCCTACTTAATCTCTCGCTGAATCTATGTGGTTGTTGCTGCTTGAACGGCGATCGGAACCAGAAGAAGGGATGTTCGGCAGCTGGCCGTTTTTATGTGACCTTCCTCCTCGTAGGGTCTGCGGCGCGTCATCTCCCCCTCCCCAGTCTGACCCTTACACGTCATCTTGTCTGCGCCGCGCCGCGGGCATCGCGCGCAACAGTACCGAAGGCAGCGGCTACACAGCCGCGCCCCTTTTGAGTGGCGCCGCGCTCGCTCGCCGACTCTACTGCCGTCATTCGCATGTAGTGAGGGACGAACATGGTCACCTGCGTTCGTCACAATACATAACACTAAAACAACAAGCAAAAATAAAAATAGCTCAACTAAAACCCCTTATCAACTTCAAAAGCTGTCTATCCTTAACAAATGCCATTACACTTTACAAAACAATAGTCAGACCATTCATGCTGTATGCATGCCCCATCTGGACGAATGCATCTATCCCCAACATGAATTAACTTCAAATTGTGCAAAATAGATTTCTCAGAATAACAACACATGCCGCATGGTTCATTTGAAAGGTCCAACTTCATAAAGAACTAAATTTATCATCGATTATCAAACATATCGCCCACCTTTCCAACACTTTTTACTCCAACCAGAATACAATAAACCAAGCAGTCCACTACAACCTGGCCTCATTAAATGATCTCCCAACCAGAATTAAAAACAGATTTCCTTTCGGAGCCCTCTTACAAGGTTTCTCCATAGACTGTTCAAAGTAGGGGATCTTGTAGTTTCCTATACCAAGAGTATTTTAGTTGTGTTAAGTTTAGTATAAGTTATAATGTAAGCCATCAAAACACATGGTAGAGTAATTTATTGCTAAACTGTGTAATTATCGGACAATCAATAAATTATTTTTTAAAAAATACCGCTTCCTTGGCAAAGGCGGCTCAGGGCATCAGCTGATGTCTCTGCAGTGCCTCTGACCTAGAGGCCATAGGGTTCAACTCCCGACGGTGGTAGCATTTTCGACACTAGCTCGGTAGCTATATCGAATTCAACCGCAGTCTAGAGGCCGTATGCTGTGATCGGAAGTTTTCCGTGGTTTTCTGTGCTCAACACTAGGCGAATGTAGGAGCAGTGCCCTAACAAACTGGCCACAGCGATCACGCGATCATTCCTCCCTCTTCTTTGTCCTTTCCTCACCTCTTACTTACTACAACATATGTCGGGTCCGCCTTATTCTTTTCTCACACTTAATAACGCAGAAAGAGAACGTATTGTAATCGTGCGATGGAAAACTGCGACCTTTTATTTATTGACACTGCCTCAAACGAAGCGCACAAAAATAAAAATTTAAAAGTTTATAATAATGAGATTCTGTGTTATTTCAAAAATGTTTATAAACTGGTGTCTGTGGCCAAACTCGTCTAATATAATAATCATTTAAAATAGTAAAATGAACCTTTTAACGTTCAATAGCCGAGAAACAGCATAATGTTACAATATTAATTAATTAATAAATATTATTAATTATGTAATATGATTGATGAATAATTATAAATTTATATTTTAAATATAAACTTAATGTAAAACTTCTTTCACCGAGGTAACATTTCTACCACAAACATCCAGCTTAGCAAAACTAGTAGACTCCAAAGTAGTCCTACTGATTTGTGTAAGAGCCACGGACGTCCCTCTGCGCCTCTGCCAATTCAGTCTCAAATCGACCTCGTCCGACCCACGCAAGAGCCAAATGGCAATCACTCTGGACAGTGGCGTGGCTTAGCGTGGGGACAGCGGCCCGGAGCATTTCACCTAGGTATTTCAATTTAAAAGACTGAAATATATAGTAATTATAAAGAACTTTTCGGCAATAACAATCATCATTATTGTGTACTGTACAGGTTATAAATAAAAAGTTCTGTATATATGTTTTTTTGTATCCCAGCATTACAAACGACCTTTTCTGTTGCAAGAAATCGTTCATAATCGGCGTTTTACGGCACAAATGATGGCGTATTAGATTTTACGGCACAAATGATTACATCATCACACATTCAGCCAATCGCAGCGAGAGAATCGGGGGGAGGTAGAGGTAATGGAACACGCCAATCACCGTTTTCTCGCACGGATCAAGTGCTCAAGACATCACAGGAAAGTTATTCGCAAAATTCAGTTTGATTCTCTTATAAATTTATAATGATGTCATACAAAAGTAGTGGTGCTACAACAGAACATACTTTCCCGCGTTATTGGAAACAGCTACGTAGTATTAAAATATTGCACTTTCTGCGCTACTAACACCGTAGCCATTATTTGAAAACGTCTAATTCAACTAAGGAGCGAACAACTCACTGTTTCCATCGCAATGTTGTCAGAACTATATGAATTCTACAACTACATAAAAATATAATGCAAAAGTTTTGGAAACTTGTTTCGGTAAAAGAAGCTTGATAATCCGAACAATATAGAAATACATTTCATAGAGCCATGATTAGAGAAGAGAATTCTAGAACCATGCAAAAATACTCTACGCACTACAAATGGTACAGCATTTGGTGTGAAAACTAAACATTTACATGCAAATATCAACATAAATTTGGCAATAAATCCTTTTCATACAGCCACATCAAGTCACAACAATGACACGTAATTCACAGAAATTCGCGAACGCGAAACGGAATTCCATTGCTCCATTCACTGCATTGTCGATATTCTCTGAGAGCTAGTAATTTTTATTTCAAATATTTCAAAATAAATAATTTCTAAAAGATTAATGTGAAAATGTATAACAAAAGGTCGAATGTAAGAGAACAAACACAGAAATAATATACAAAATTGCAAATTTTAATTTACGACTCATCCAGTTGTCTGAAGGACAGTGAATTTGCAGCGGGCTATTATGTTTGTCACGAAAATAAAAAAACTGCTCGTATTTAAAAAAAATTAAGCATGACCTTATTTGAAGCTGTAGTTTTGATAAATATATTTCATTGAAAAAAATTGTATTTTCACAATTGTACTTGTAAGAAAACTCTGAAAACGATGAGCAGTGAATTTCGAGCAGGCTATTATGTTTGGCAGCAAATTAAAGAGAAACTACTCATATTTTCAAAACATTCGACTTGACCTGATTTGAAGAGCTGTTTTTGATGAACATATTTCGTTAAGAAAAACAATTGTATCTTCACAATTGTAGGTCTAGAAAGACGCCGAACATTTTTTAATGTTTTAAAAGTTTTGCAAAATCAGGCATTTCAACGAACATGACACCTACACCATTCTCGTAGGCTTCCTTTCTGCTATCACAGGTCCCACTTTAATAAAAAAAAAGTGCGATTTTTCAGAAAAAAAATGGTTTAAAGAAAATAAAAAATAGTCTGTTTGACACATTTACGCCTAAAATATTTGTTTTTGATAAATTGAACATGACCTTATTTGAAAACCTATTTTGTATTAACATTTTTCATTAAGAAAAAAATTGTATCTTCATAATTGTAGTTGTAGGAAGATACCGAAAAAATGTTCGAAAAATTAGAGTTTTCGACCAACCTGAGACCTACGCCATTCTGTGACCTATACCATACTGTGAGAACTAGCCTCACATTAGCTTCAGTTTTAGACAGGGAGTGAAGACACCTATAAGTCTTACACCGTGGGAAATACGAGTTCTCGTCGAGGTGTGACACTTCACGGATAGGAAAGACACCTTGCATATAATGTTATTAAATTTCGTGATAGTGAAAAAGACGGACCTAAAATACTTCTAGGAAGCACAATCTAACGTGCAGCAGCAAGCTTCAAGTTATGTAAAAACACGATACGCAAAATTTAAAAAGCAGTATGTGAAACTGAGAGACATGGGTTTTTGATAACATCGCCGAAATAATCAAAAGTGAAACCAAAAAGAAAAATTACGGATGAAAAGAAATGTTATAGATGAATAATTTGTATTCTTTTTCATTCATCATTTTTTTTACTTTATGCGATTTATGAGCTATGCAATAAAGTGCCAAAACTTTAAATTTACAGTCGTAAGTATTTAAAATATTCTTCAGTACAACATTTTAGAGTATTGGGTTGTAGAGAATATAATAGGAATGATGATATATACAGAAAAAAATTGATAAGAGAGCAAAATAAGCTATATTTGTAGGTTATTCGAAAAATAGAAAAGTTTATCTTTTCTTTGATGTAGAAGATGACAGAATTCATGAGAGTAGATATGTAATATTCTTAGAAAATGAGAAAGAATTAATAAAAGAATAAGATTGTCATTTAGAAAATGTTAATTGGTTTGCAATTTCTAATAATAAAAAAGACATCGACTAATAAAGAAGCAAATATTGAAGATAAAAATGTTGAGGAATATTCATTACGAAGGTAGTTGCTTCTCAAATAATAAATATATATAATAATCTCAATATATATATATATATATATATATATATATATTATTTTCTGAGAAAGTACTTAAGTTGAATTAAATGATTTACAAGTATATGAATGTTACAGTTACTGCTCATCAAAGGAATTCAATCAAAATTGAATCATTCTGCAGAGAAAAATTAAATTTTATTTCTTCCAATATGAGGTGCAGACATGTCCAAATACGTTAAAATATTAATTGGGAATATTCCAGATTTGTGACAAAATAAATCGCACTTTTTCCGAAACATTTTGGCAGGGTCACATTTTTCAAAATTTTGCAAAATTCAACAAGTATATGAAATCGATAGATCTCCAGGGTCTTCAAAATCCAATCGTGTGGTACACTGTCAAAGGCCTTCTGGTAGTCAATCCAAGCCATGCTCAAAATTACGTTTTCGTTTCTTTATATCATTCAAAATTATTTTATTCAGAAACCAGATTTTCTTACAGCCATAGGAACCTTTACGAGATCCTTTCTGTTCAACAGGCAACAGATGGTTCTTCTCTAGGTGCCTATACATTTTGTCAGCTATGGCTGCAGTTATACGTTTGTACATTAGTGGCAGGCAAGTAATTGGCCTGTAGTTCTTCGCCAAAGAGCTGCCGCCTGCTTTGGGTAGCAAATACGTGATGCCGCGAGTGAGCCATTCGGGTAGTTCCTTAGGGTTTTCTAAACTTTTATTAACAGCCTTTGCTAGATGAGAATGTAATTCTGTTAATTTCTTAATCCAATAAATCTGGATTTCCAGTTTCCCATGTCTTAATTGTTTGGCATAGGTCCTCTTTCGAGAATCCTTGAACATGCTCCACTGTTTCCACGAGTCCATTGGCAGCATCAACTTCAGATTGGAGCCATGATACGTCTTTGTTGTAGAATCTGCTCTCCTCCCAGATTTCTGCCCAAAATGTTTCGACGTCATCTTTTGAAGGAGGGGAAGCATTGCCATTCGGTTTTTCAGTCAGACTGCGATAGAATCTCTTCGCGTCTGTTTCTGTAGACGGAAATCTTCTCTACGTTTGTACCGTCTTATTCGTTGAGCCCATGCTTGGATTTTCTCTTTTAGCTCTTCAGCTACCATTAGCCTTGTGTCATGGTCAATTAGGTATTTTTGTTCAACATGGAGTATTTTTTGTTGAACTTTATATGTGTGGTTTGACTTACAAGATGCCTCGGCTAGGAGTGATATTTCACGCCGTGTATTGACTATCCGTTTCATAATTCTTTTCATCCATGGAGGTACGGAGCTTTTTACTGTGTGGCTGTAGGCCATCGGTGTTCTTGGCTAGCCCCAAGATTATCTGAGATACTAGATAACCAGTTGCATACACGATGTGATTGATTTCAGTAATATCTAGATCTCTACTTGAGGTCTGTACAACCTCATTTAAGACAGAATTCGTTGTTTCTATCACTCTCTTAGCTTTAGCATTTTCGTAAATTCTCCTCAACGGTGCACGAGATACGGATGAAAGTAGACGAACTCGTTCTATCTCGTGCCGGAGGAGGTCCCGCATCATGTCTTTATCGAGTGTCTCAAGGCCAGATGAATTTTCACCACTGACGGATGTTCATTTGGAAAAGATGAACCTTCAAGGGGACCATCGTTTTCAGGAATATTAGATGGTTCTAAATGTTCGTCATGTGGATAGTTTGATCGAAGAACATACTCCGCGTTTCTCTGGATGACTGCAAGTTGTTGTGCTGCGAATTTTCCAATGCTGAGTATGAATCATCGTTGACTGGGAAGCTTCTTTGAGTCTAGGGTAGGTCTCATATCTAGGTTCCGCTCTCTCCATATCTTAAAAGCTTCTATTTCTGAGCCCCCATTTTTCGCTTTTGCATAGTAAAAGCTACACATTAGCTCCTTTAATTCATCCCGTGTCCATCTCTGACGATGGCTTCGAGCTACTGCTGGCTCTGGGTCCCTGGGATTAATATCCGTGGGATGGCCAGATGTCGACAAGGTGACATTAGCTCGGTTTCTGAGCAGGTATGGGACATTGGTAGGACAAGGCACGTTAAGGTTCATTACATTGCTTGTTCTATCCATTTTGCTCATTGCTTTCAAGTGAAGATTCGCAGGTAGCAAATTCGAGTTCACAGATCACACTTAACCCTCGGGTTGTTTCCTGCCATCCTTTACTGCGACCCACAGTGGCCTCGGGGCATGCCCCCGAGGCCATGGTATCAGGTAAAATTAGACCATATTTAACAGCAAGGGCGTGATGGAATATGTTTAGGCTGTTAGATTGTGTCGGCATAGGTATTCTGTATTTGCCAAGTTTGTGCTTGATGTTATTATGTGGTATATTCTTTTTGATGCTTGATGTCATTCTACCCTGTATTCATCTCGGAAGTCATTTTTTTCAATGTATTTTTGTATTATTGTTCAGCTGTTCAAGTGGCCGCTGCTGGGGCGGCAGCGCGAGATGACGGCGTACGCGACGCTGCTCACCACGATGGCGCAGCGGCGCGTGGCCCAGCAGCGCCTCATCGACATGCAGTACGCCAACCCGCTGGCGCACCTCAAGTGGGCGCGCCTGCGCAAGAACACGGTGCGCTGGCCAGCTGCAGAGGAAATGACGTCAGGGCAACCCTCCCCTCCGAGATGAGGCTTTTGGAGAAGCAGGGACGAACTCCTTCCCAATGGGCCTTTGCCGATGTGATAGTTGCACATGTGATAGTGTAGCGCAGCGTTTGCTAACTGGAGAATAAATGACGTCAGAGCTACCTTCCCTTCCGAGATGAGATTCGGAGAAGCTGTGCGAGCAAAGCGGGGGAGGGAGGGCAGACGGCAGTCGCCAGTGACGAAAACCTTGACATTGGGGTTTTGCCGGTGTTTCAAGCAATATGAGTGGGAAACCGTATTCACCCATTAATTTTCTTTCGGTTTGGGAAGAAATGTTTCCTTTTGTACGGTATCTACTGTAACAGTGGTGAAGTTTTTATTGTGTTTGACAGAACTGAAGTATGTTAAAAAATCCAACCTTCAGATGCATTACGTAGCTTTGCGAACTAGAGAACCCCGCGAGATTCAAATAATTTCTGAGAATTGACAGTCTGCAGTCATGAGATGAGTAAAGGAATTTTCGGATAGAAGATTATGTAAAAACGTATTGAAAATCACGAGGATTTACAACAGTGTCAAACAAAACTGTACATGAAATTATCAAGCCTAGAACTTTCCCATGCGACCCCTTCCGGATATCTGTTTGTTATCACTAATTATTGATTTGGGACGAACTCAAATTGTAATATTACAGAACATTGTATAAAATATACTATATATAATTGTACTATAATGTTAAAACTATCTTCTCCAAAAATGTTAATTATCAGAAGAATGGAAGTGAAATTACAATACTTGTGAAGATAAAGTCGGATATTGCTCTGAGTTGTGAAATTATCTTCTATTTTTTTAATTTTTCAAATTTGTATTGAATCATAAACATTTAAATAATAATTACCATTGAAAAACGTAATTATCCCACCAACCTTTTTCGCCCACTTCCATACCATCATTGGAACACTGTACACCCGCCGCCGCGTCGCGCAATTCCTTTGCTCCGCATCCTGGTTCGGAGCAAGAGAGCAGAGTTCTGTGACGTCACAGAGCATTGGGTTGGCAAGCACTGAACTAGACCTACAGCGCCCTCCTTCACAGCCCTTCAGAGCGCTGGAAATTGAATACTGCGTGATCCGCCATGTTGATGGCAACTGAGAAGTAAATAAGGGAAGCCCGTGAGTGGTTATGTGCGTTTACTTATTATTGAAACTACACGATTAGTTCATGAGCAGCATTCGGTTGTACGAATCGAAATACGAAGAATTGTAATAAAATTTTAAAAAAACACCTCTCTCAGAAGTATGTGTGAGATGCATTTGCAATACACGTTTTCTTATAAAAATGATACACCTTTTAACTGTTTTGACGTAAATATTTAAATGAATTAAAATAAATTCACCCAATATATTCTTAGTATGTGTATACATAAATCTTTGCCAAAAGGATAATCTTATTCATAATTATTTTCACTACTATTAAATTTGTTATTGGTATTAATATTTGTAAAATCATTTATTTTCCATTCTCATGAGATCTTTTTTTTTTTTCAATTTTGTAATGAAGTGTTACACTAAAAGTCAAATTGAAACAGTTCTAGTGTCGAAATTTCCGTGTTAATCCTACGTATAATCAAGTTTATATTCTTTTAAGACAATTTGTAATAACTGTAAGATTGCGTCTTCCTTTTCATCACATCGCATTAAGGAAGCTATGTTCTTGTGTCAGTAAACGTTTGTACGAGAAATAAAACCTAAAAGTATTTAACTTTCTAACAAGTAGTTTTGCAGTGGAGACGAGTCATAAAATGCTCTCTATAAGATAGTGGCGGCTGGTGCCGCACAAGGCAGGTTGTTGCAGACTTACGTACGTCATTTCTAGGGCTCGGGCTTTCAGATAAAAACATATTTTCCCCTTAAATCTTGAGCGATTAAAGTTCGATGGAAATTCAAGAAGCTCCAAATGGTTTACGTATACTGAATTGCACATCAACAAAAAAATTTTTAAGTTGCATAAAAATAAATATTTTCGTCAAAACAAATGTTATTACATATTTCGAACCATTTTATTGGATAAATTAATATTTTGAGTATTTTCACGCTTAATATTTAAGAGTTTTTGGATGTAGAATAAAAGACGTGTCAGTTTGGAAAGGAATGGTTGCTCACACATCACGTTACTCTAGGACTTCCCAGGATTGAAGTGCAGCGAAGGAGTGAAGGAGTGGAGCGATCTGATTCACGAGCCGTCAAAACGTCTGAGGGGCATTCTAACACTTTCGGCAATGGCAACACACTCGCCAACAAAAAAACACTAAATTAATAATTTGTATATATTAGGTCTGATAATTTGAAATAAAATGCATTTTAAATCAGTAAAATATAGAGTAAGTAAATATTGTGGATTTTATGTAAAGATTACCATATGAACCCATTGCAGTCCCATACTCAAACTTGCACCATCTGTTTGGAAACATGTACGGATTATTTTGGAATTTTTTCAATTTTTTTGAAGATGAGCATTTTGAAAAAACTCAAAATCAAAATTTTAAATTCAAATTTGAAAATAAATTTGAACCCAACCCCTATTTAGTTGTATATCGTATAAAAGGCCATAAAGAAAGTTGCACAATGACACCTGTTGCAGCTCTCTATCTTAATTTGGAGAGGTTCTACAGAAATTTAAAAAGTTTCGGGAACCCAATTTTGTAAAATTTTACATAACTGTATTTCACAAACGGGTGGAAATATTTTACTCAAAATTTGTAGTTTTCTTATTCTTCATTTATACTACCTATGTGTCAAATTTCATCTGAATCTGAGATGGTGATGTAAAATGACTGAGTTGATTTAATATGGAATGACCCGTTAGTCGTTCCTCACTTATTGTATTCCTCAAAAATTTCTTGATTCTCTTTAAAGTTGAAAAACATGTCTCATCTTCTACTGATGTCATTGGTATAGTCAATATTAATTTCAATAACTGAGATTTTTTGCTCACTGAGTCAACTGAATTGTATTCTAAGAGAAATTCTGACAAACTGACAGCTCTCTTATGAAGATGTTAATTGTCTTAAGACTTTACGCAACATCATCATTTCAGGTTCGTTCTATGAGATTGCACAAGATATTTGATTTCTTTATATCTTCCAGATAATTGCAGATATGATAAATGTATACAAAATTAAATTAATTTTTTTTCTAGATTGTGTGCGCAGATCTTTATAGAGCCAGTTAAGCTAGAGTGTGCCGAATCATTTCTGAAGTTTCGGAAACGTTGGCACGAAATATCAAGAATTTTATACAGTTTCAATTAGATCGAGAGATTCACACTAGAGACCCACATTAAATTTGAATTCTTCAATAAATCACAAAATAAACTTCGTAAAACTGCGCTTAATGTAAATTCGGTAACAAAACCAGTGATCTCAACGTGTATACAGAGCTCACTGAACAAAACACACAAGTCACAGCAAAAATATACGGTTACAGTCCAGATCACAGTCAGAGACTAACGAAACGACCGGAACCAAAAGGAAACCACCGTTAAACACTGGTTCAACTGACGGAAATGCAATGTTGCAACATTTCCGATACCTTAAGCAACACACATTTCTGCTCCCATAGGAGGCGTCTATGAAATACAAGCCTCCTTAAGTGGCCTCTCATTTTTAGGAACTTCTTATTGCTTAAGCATTTTCTTATTCCTTAAGTATCGACTATGAATTCGGTCCCCTGATTCCCTATGTCGCCGGATCCCGTTCAATTCGAATTTTAAAATCTATCGATTGCGTCTATCGAATTTTAAAATATTTTTATAGTGTTTTCGGAATTAATCTGCACACTAACAATTTACATGCGGTCATAGATTCGCACTTCTACCTTTTTACTTTCTCGCTTCCGCTTCCGCAGTAGAAAGTTATGAAATACTGCGGGAAAAAGTGGCGAATTTTCGGCAGAAAAACTCGATGTTTATTTTACCAGAATACTTTTTCGGTCGCATTGTGGCCATCTTCAGTGCGATTCTGAGACGGCTGGAGGCCTCGGTTCAGACAAGACAGCCAAAACCACCTCCGACACCTTCAACGAAACACTGCCTCATGTCTGTCTCTATAATGATGCCAACGTAAACATCACGCCATCGCCTACCAGTTGTAATGATTCCTCTCGATCATTTTTGCGACCTTTGCGTTAATAAAGCAGTTCCCTTGTCATTCGCAGCTGGTGATTGGGGCGGAGCCTCGCCAAGGAAAGACGCGTCTGCTCAACGAACTGCTCAGCATCTCGACAGAGCTATCCGTGTACAGGTGATTGCCATTATACTTTCTCGCTTATCACCCTGTTCACACTTCATCATTCTCCATTCACAAGACGTTAAAAGACGTTAAGGTGTAAAAATGTGTCTCAACTTTTATTTATTTATAGACAGGTATGTGGAAGATTTTTATTTTCCTTGAATACACATTTTCACATTTATATCCTATTTATATCACATTACTAGATCTCGGAATTTTAGGCATGAAAAAAGTGAGGATTTAGGCATCTAAAATAGGTAACAAAATTATAAAATTAGGCACTATTAGGCATGAAATGTGACGTTTTAGGCACCTAAAATAGGTTACAACATCGTTACTCTTCACAATTATGCTGTTGATACAAGGAACGGAAATACACACACGCACACGCGCGCGCACACACATACTTATACGTGCACACATACACACACAGAAGAAAACTTTAATCCTTTTCCTTTCTCGAGGTTTAAGACTTCGGTCGTGTTTTGTAAGCTTCAGCTTTCCAACACTAGCTTTTACCTGACCCGTGGCTTTCCTCTCATGGATTGCATAGACGATCGGCCGCGGCGATAAGATTCAACCTGCCTACAGACAGCCAAAGAAGTGCGTGCTGAAGTGCGTGAAACTTCCTCTTTGAATTGACTTGCAGAGCTCCTTACGCTTATTGGGTTGGACGAGATTTCGTTGCGTAGTTAATTGCGTAATCGATCAGGGAATAATCACGTTTCGGGATATTCCAGAGTGTTTGGGTTTCGATAAAACAAAATTTAAACTAATGGTGCTACACAATGGCACAGACTTTCCCGTATTAGTTTTTATTTCCTTTGGTCTAGGCTAGATATTCAGACATGCCATATGCTCTTGTCAGCTGCCCTCTATCGCCGCCCAAATTTCGTTTTTTAACATTTTCTTAATTTGTAATTTCCCGTATACGTAGGTATTTACGAAGCAATGTATGTAGTATAGGGAAAGTTATGTCGTGCTGCGGAAAATAGATTTCGATATTTTAACGGAAATACACGTTTTGGGGTCCCCTGTTACCGAAAAAGTGGTTCGTTTCAAAACGTCCGTCCATTCCGTGTGTCTGTCCGTCCGTCTGTCGGTCTCTCGTCTGTCCGTCAGGTGTCTGTGAACAACACTAGCGCCTTTAGATTTCTTCCAAAATGGATATTCCTCGGTCGAATCTACTTCCACTCAAGGCAGCGATTTTGAAAAACTTTCTTCAAAATTTGGGGGCACTTTACATGAAGCATCCCGGACATTTTCAAAATTTTCTCAAAATCGGTTCCAAATTCTTTCTTTACATTTCTTGTAAATAATATAGTAGAATACACTTATTAAAGCATAGGCCGATTTTCACGGTTAACTCTGCATTTTCGGAAATTGCAAAATTTTGAATTTGGTTCGGCGTCTTCCTACAACAACAAAATTGAAGATAGATAAAAATTAAATACATTTTTTTCTCCAAAGTGAGTTCTTTCATTAAGGTCTACAGTTTTTTGAAAATTTTAGTAGTTTTCTGGCAATATTGCACAAAATATTTGCAATTTTAAAATGTTATAAAAACAAGATTTTCTCAAAAACGACTCCACATTGTTTCTTTAAATAAAATAAATTTTCTTTTCATAGGGATAGTGATAAATGTACTCTATGAGATTACATAAACGCCGTATAGCTCATTCCTATTGTGTTTTCAAAAACTACAAAAATGTAACTGTTTTGACTTGTTTCTCACTTCGGTAATATTTACATTAGCGGCGATGTGTTTACTTTATTATATTTACGAGTACATGTGCTTCAAATAAAGTCAAGAAATGTTTCTCAAGAAGTCAACCGTTTTCTGTGAAAACTGGCTCAAAATACCGAATTTTCAGAAACGCTCGAACGCCATTTTATCATTAATGGTTCCAAATTTTTTCTTCAAACTTTTCGAAACGATAATTCTAATTGCACTCTTTAATATGACGTATAATTCATTTTGGGGTATTTTTTGTTTTTGCAAAAATTACACAAATGTAAATTGTTTGAAAGGCCTCTCAAACCTTTAATATGCACATTAGCAGCTATTTGTAAACAATATTGTATTTGTAGGTTAATGTGCGTTAAATGGCTTCAAATGAAGTGTTTCAAAAGCTCAAAAATGTTTTGTGAAAAAGAGCTTCAAATTTCGCATTTCTAGTTGCGCTTAAACGCCATTTTCTTAAAAACAGCTCCAAATTTTTCGAAGAAAATTTAGGACGAGGTTTTAGTGTTCTTTAATATTCCTAAAATTAATATTTCCGTTCTTCCGTTAGAAAACCGAAAAATTAAGAAAATGTCAAAAAAATGTACTGTGGGCGGCGATAGATGACAGCATGGCAGAAGTATGTGGCAATAACAAATAGCTACACTCAGACTCAAGGAAATAGAAAACTAATACGGGAATGTCTGGGTCATTCTAATCATTCATTTTTTTCGATTACTTAATAGAACGGAAAAATTATTTTAAGAATATTACAGAGCAAAAACCTCCTCCTAAATGACAATTTTCATTGAAAATTTTGGATCCGGTTTTAAGAGAATGCGATTTAAGCGCTACTGTAAATGCGAAATTTGAAGCTCTTTGTCACAGGACTCTTTTGTGTTTTCGAAAAACTATATTTGAAGTCATTTAAAGCACTATAACTCACAAATTCATTTGTGTTTATAAATTGTGGGAAACGTGGATATTAACGGTGTGAAAGATCTTTCCAAAAAATTACATTGGTGTACCTTTTGAAAAAACAAATAAATACCCAAATATGAACTTTACGTCATATTAAAGAATGCAATTAGTATCACCCATTAGAAACTTTTGAAAAAAATGTGGAGCCATTTATGAGAAAATGGAGTTTGAGCATTTCTGAAAATGCGGAATTTTGAACTAGATTTTACAGAAAATAGTAGTGTTTCCAAAAAATTTTACTGGACATTATTTAAAGGACATGTACTCATAAATATTGCAATGTGAACAAATTGCCGCTAATGTAAATAACGTGAGAGACAAGTCCAACAATTTAATTTTTTAATTTTTGAAAATACAAAAGAATAGAGCAACATGACGTTTATGTCATCACATAGAGTTCATTAGGCACTATCCGTACCAAAAGTTCAAAAAAAAAAATTAGAGACGTTTTTGAGAAAATCTTGTTTTTTTAATTGCATTTTGCATGCTACATTGCGCGAAAACTATTAAAATTTTCAAAACAATGTACTTGACCTTAAAGAAGGAACTCATTTTGTAGAACAAATTTTAGGGAGGAAGAATCTCTATCTTCAATTTTGTAGTTGGAGGAAGATGTCGAAAAATTTCAGAGTTAACCGAAAAAATCGAACTTATGCCACCGTGTGTTTTACTATATTCTTACAAGAAATTTAAAGAAAAGATTTGTAGTCATTTCTGAGTAAATTTTGAAAATGTCCGAGGGCTTCATGTAAAGTACCCTTAAATTTTCAAGAAATTTTTTCAAAATCTCAAAGCTGTGACTAGAGCCAGATCGACAGAGATTTGGAAAATATCCTACTAATTTATTCGCTAATGGTGTTCATAAACGGACAAACAGGACGTTTTGCATTCAATTGGTTTTTCGGTATCAGGGACCTTACAAAACAGGGATTCTGGCTCCATCACGTGTTAGGGGATTTTTTTTCTTAATTTAGCAACTGGTTTTATCCAATTTTTGCTTTATCAGTGCCCGGCAATGAATTTTTTTCTGCCAAAAATTCGCCGTTTTTTCGCGCATTATTACATTATTTTCCCTGTCCTGCGTTTATTCTCCGTATATATACGAGAAAGTAAAAAATAGTAATTAAAGTATGATAATTCTTCGAAATGATGTGTTTTAGGCAGTTTTAGGCAACTAAAATATTTAAAAAAGGCAACAACCCTTTTTTAGGTTATTTTATGTACTATTAGAGGCTGTCAGTAGATCTATTTTTCATGATTCGTAAACATCTTCAAATATTTTCCAGAACTATCCTAAAGGAACCAAATAGGCATTTGTCCTAAAATCCGAGGACTACCCATTACTAACGTTTTGAGCGCTTTCTATGGCACACACGTCCATTCCGGTTGTCTAGTAGCGCTGTTATGAACTATTCGGTAAAAATTCAGACAGCTGACACCCAGCGCCTCTTCACACAACTGTTGTGTGGCCCTGGCAATTTCTGTTAGCTTCTCATTTTTCGTAGCCGATGTAGACATTTCTGGACTATTAATTTCCAGAAATGATGGAATAGACCTCGAGTCGACATTTCAACAGTTTTTAGGGCGTCTGAACTTTGAGTATCTTGAGTATAGGAACTTGGGTGTTGGAACTTTGAGTATTTTGGGGAGAAAATTCGCCAATGTGGCCACCCTGGCGCAGGGTGTCGCTGACGCAGCGCGACGCCGCCGAGCCGTACGCGGGCGCGCGGCAGCTGCTGTTGGCGGCGCTGCCGCTGCCGCTCAACGCCTCGCGCGCCGAGCGCCAGATGGTGCTGGCGTCGGCGCTGGCGGGCGTGGGCGTGGCGCGCGACTACATGTGCGTCATGAACCCCGTCTTCCAGGTGCGATCCTTCATTGGGGAGGTTAGATTAGAGTGGGTGGACCTTACTCCACAAAGGTCGCTCGCCTCACTTGCACTCCGGCGGAACTAGGGCCGTCCGCTGTAGCACCTTATCAACGACACGACTACGCCGTAGCGCAGTGCCTGGTGGCAGCCCCCTGTCAAGACTATCGCTAGACTATTAGTACTCTCGCCTGGTCTTGGTTGTTAACGCGCCCGCGAACAACGGGCTATGGGAACGACTTCACGGACGAACAGTCTAGGTGATATCCACCAGATCCAGCCGGCCCAGGACACACCTTCTGTGGCCAGTGAGGAATATTAACTTTAAGATCCAGCCGGCCCAGGGCAACCTGTGGCCGGAACGGGAAGAAGATTACAATTGGCCATATCAGCAGGCAACCGCAAGATGAGATCCTATCCGACCGTGGTCCGGGCCGCACGCTCGCCTCGCGATCGGAGCTGAGCACTGGGGAGAGCCGCCCCGCCAGAGCCTGCAAATCTGCTGGGATGACGGCGGAAACTGAGCCCTTGGGGCCGAGAGCGTTCCGAGCAGGCGGAACAGAAGGGGATGAAATGCCATCCGGGACCATCACAAATGGCGGCTTGCCGTCGACCACAGAGGACAAGGGGCGAGAAGCGGGTAAGCCCTGAGGGGCGAGTCCCAAACTCACTTTAAAACCCAAAACGGGGACCGGAACTCTCAACTATCATCCTGTTCCTGGCGTAACCCACGTCAACAACCTAAAGGTGTAGGCAGTGAGGAGACGGGAAGAGGCCCGGAGCCCCTAGGACCTGGTCCAAGTGGTCCTCTCACGGGCTTTCGGATTCGTCGAGGCAGTGGCCCGTTAACTCAATGGTATTTGGGTGGCGTTTGCCCCGCTGCAAATGAGGCACTATAAACAATTCGTACTCTCCTCCGGCCAGTAGGGTTGTCAGCTGGAGCATCGCAGCTTGACCCAAGCACTGTGTGGGTCGTGACGTGGCTCGTGCCGACTTGATTCGGTAATGGCCGAGGCATGGAGTTGTTCACAACACGAGGTGAGGTGAGATCCTTGTAAACAAGACACCTACCAGGAGCTTGCTCCCCAAAAGAAACAAATTTCTCTCGCACGAGATTACCACAGTGCACTCGTATTTTCTATGTTTTCCTTGTTTTTCGCTCATGAAGATGAACTTTCAACTTTGTTTTCACTTAAATCTTAGTTTTAAATAAATAAATAGGGCATGTCACACTACATTTTGTTGCACAGGAATTTAATATTAAGGAATAATTAACCAGATTACAAAACATCGATGTTTAAAACGTTTGGATACATCGATGTTTGGAAGCAACAATGCTTCTTTACCGATGTCACATCACTTCTTCCAGGTGGGCTTCCCGGTCACCATCAACTTCCGCAAGCTGGCGCCGCCGCAGCGGCTGCTGGTGAGCCCCACGAGTTGCTTTTCCAAGCGCTCGCAGTACTTGCAAGCAGGGCTTGATGTCTGGCGGAACGCCGTTCCGGTACCTCTGAAATATGTTATTGAATTATAATATAAATATACAACTATTTCTAGTAAATTCATAATTAATTTGAGACGCTTTCCCATACCTATAATTTAAAAAAAACAAGCACTGCTTGTAAGTATTCTCGACGAAAACTATGCTTTTTTCAGAAACAAATCACGAAAAACAAAAATTTGTCAATTTATGGAATTGACTCGTATATTACGACAGCGTCTATTAAGCGCGACCCCATCATAACGCTCAATTTCAGGCAGTCAGGATCTTAGCCCGCCAACCGTTTCCTTGAAACTTTTGGAACCGTTTTAAAAAATGACGTTTGTAATGTAAATGCGAAATTTGAAGCTCTTTTTTACAAAACATTTTTGAGTTTTCGAAAAACTTTATTTCAAATCATTTAAAGCATTTTAACTTACAAATACAATTATTATTATTATTATTATTATTATTATTATTATTATTATTCCATTACATCACGACTAAAGACGTTATGAGTCGGCTGAATGTAAAATCTACTCCAGGTTGCAACCAGCTACCTAAGGAGCAGATCCGGTGACTATCAGTGCCTCTACAATACTTTACGCAAAATGTGGGCTGTTCCAAATAAAGCAATTTCTTGCACTTCCCAGTCTTTTGAATTACCAGGGAGTTTAGACAAGATCTTACTCAAATTTTGCGGAACAAATCCCAGAGCTCCGCTAACTATCGGGACGACCTGTGCTTTTACGCCCCACATTCGGCTGATCTCGATTTCCAAACTCTTGTATTTAAGACGTTTTTCCTTGGTAACGACGTTTTGATCGCAAGGTAAAGCAACCTCGGCAAGTAAACGCGATTTGTTCTCCAAATCCCGGATGACTATATCCGGTTTGTTTGCCTCTATCGTGCGATCAGTTTGAATTTGTTGGTCGTACAATATCGTACACAATTCAACAGACGTCACCGGTTTTGGTGAGTGTTCGTTCCACTTGGGGCATGTGTTCGGAACTTCGAGGGCGGTACAGATCTGCCAGTGGAGGTAGCTACACACCCTGTCATGTCTTTTCAAGTATTCGGTCTTTGCTAGGATTGGACAAGCTGAGACAATGTGCTCAATGGTTTCTACTGGTTATTATTATTATTATTATTATTATTATTATCATTAATATTATTATTATTTAAGCTGTAACATCCCTATCCAGGGTAAAAGCCTCCCATTCTCTGGTGGGGTAGCTCACAAATAAGAACTTAGCAGGTGAGCTGAAACCTGGCGAAATAGAATTGGTTTCCATTCTGTTATAGTCCACAAGTTCTTAGCAATACGTGTGATTTTCCTGTAGCACTATTTTCACAGTTAAACAATAGTTTTGTTAGACACATAGTCTTGTTAGACTCTGTTTTTGTTAGACTCTGTTTCACACACACTTATCTTAAAATCTATTATTTACTCTTCTATTTACACACACACACACACACACACACACACACACACACACACACACATATATATATATATATATATATATATATATATATATACACAAATTTGTTCTTTTTATAGTTTCTTTTGTCACTTCTTTCCACTTTACCCTGTCTCTAGCTATGCGGTCCCATAAATTACGTGATTCGCTAACAAATTCGTCTTGCCACATCTCTCTTTGTCTTCCTACAAGTCTCCATCCTACTCTTGGGTCCCACTGGCTGACTGCGTGGGTCCATCTTTCCGGGTCAAGTCGGCTGACATTGTCCTCCCCATTTCTATTTTAATCTTTTTCCTCTTGTGCTGCATCTGTTAATTTTGTATTTCTTCTAATGTCAACAATCTTGATCCTATCTCTTAAAGTGATGTTTAGCATTTTCCTCTCCATTTTCCTTTGGCAAATCTCTATCATATTTTGCTCTTTTACATTCAAAGACCATGTTTGTGCTCCATAAATGAGGACAGGTAACACAGCTGTCAAATATTTGCCTTTTAATCACTATGTCTTCTTTTTTGTTGTTCAATAGAAATGATAAACTGTAGAAATCCGAATATTAATTTATTTTTCTTGTCTATTTTGGAAATATACTAATTGTCCCAAACACTCCTTTGCAAACTGATTGGTCTATAGTTGTTTATAACGTTTCTGTTTCCCTTTTTGTGAATCAGGATGATAGTACTTAAGAGCCATTCTTTTGGCATTTCTTCTTTTTCAAGAATGAGGTTAAACAGAGTTGTGAGAGGTTTCAATATCACTTCTAATCCCATTTTCAGAAGTTCATTGTACATACCGTCTTCTCCTGGAGCCTTCACCATTTTGAGTGCTTTCAGAGCTGCTTCGACCTCACACAGCATAATGGAGGATGTCAAATCATTGTTTCCAACTATAGGATCATTTATCATATCATTTATTTCTTCCATTTTTGAATTGTAATTATCCAATGAATTGCAGTAGATATCCTCATACAAAGCTGTAGCCTATGATATAATTTTATTTCTGTCGGTTATTAACTGACCTCCTTGTGTGTATATTCCTTTCATCCAGGGCTTTCCTTCACTCAATGCTCGTTTTATTGTCTTCATGGATAGTGTTTTTATCTAAAATGCATTTGTTTTGGAACAATAATACTCTTATTTGAATAGTAGGATTAATGATGTTTGTTTTGCTTAAATTGCAATTGTGGCCATGTGACCAATGATAGGAATTGAATTTGGTTACTGGGTTTCATCTCTGGTAGTTCTGATACAGTGAGTTTTCAGATAAAAACATAATGACTTTGTAAAGAAATGAGGAAGTGAATGGTAATAACTAAATAAGTGATATTTGCAGTTTAAATTGACTTTACTACATGAATCTGAATGGCAAATGAACATATAAATTACAAAATTAACACTTACTTTTCTTGATGTACAACATGTTATGATACTTAAAATTAACATACAATCGTGATTCTTGATTTCAAGATGAGAAGTTTTCAGTTGTTCTTTCCGTTCTGCTTCGTTTTGAAGTTGATGCACACGCACAGTACTTAGTATGTGGTCACAACACAATTTGGATATGATTGAACATTTACTGTAGTTGAAGTTTGACACGTTTGACTGACTATGACACGTTTTGTACAAAATACCGATGAGAACAATGGTTTACGTAAATTGTGAGCGCACGGGCTCGCTTGAAACATGTGGCCTCGGCGGTTGCCTGCCAAACACTGCCTGCGAACACAGTAACGGATTTTTACGCCACCCTCCTGCACGCTGTTGCCGGAGCGGTGTCGGCTCGGCGTGGCGTTGGTTCGGTGTTGCCGCTTTGAGTTTCTCAGCGCGATTTGTAACATGCTGCCCCCGTCAGTGCGTAGCGCTGAAAAATCGATTATTGTTACGAATCGCGTGTTACAAATGGCTGTCTTGGGTTTCTTGTGGTAAAGGACAAATGTTGCTAATGCTGCGCTTGTAGATTCCTGATGTTGTAGTGACGTCGACTACTCTTACTTTTCCGTCTCTTCCTGGGTACGTTTTGCTTATTCTTCCTAACTTCCATGTTGCTGGTGGTAAATTGTCTTCTTTAAGGAGTACTATTGTGTCTTCCGTGAGATTGGGATGAGATGAATGCCACTTATTCCTCCTTTGTAAGGTTAAGATGTAATCTTGGGACCACTGTTTCCAAAATATTTGTGTTAAGTTTTGTATTTTCTTCCATCTTGAAATGTGGTCTAATTTGATTTCTGAATCTTTTGATGATACAAGTAGAGATGGCCTTTGATTTAATAGGATGGCTGGTGATAAATAATTGAAATCTTGATGATCCTCAGTTAGTGGAACCAACGGTCGTGAATTTAGTATTGCTTCTATTCCACATGCTAATGAAGTTAGTTCCTCGTAATTAAGAATTCGATTACCCACTGTAGGTATGAATATTCTTTTGAAACTTTTGACTGCTGCTTCCCATATTCCTCCAAAATGAGGACTGCGTGGGGGAATGAAGTTCCACGTGACCTTTAAATGCGCAGTAGCGTCTTGTATTTGATGTTGTATTATTTTGTTTTCCAGGAAGCACAGTAGCTCTTTTAATTGCTTTGACGCTCCCTTGAATGTCGTTGCATTGTCAGAATACATGTGAGACGGAATGCCTCGTCGATTTGTCATTCGAAAGAATGCAGCTAAGAATGCTTCTGAAGTTAGATCCGATACTACTTCTAGATGTACTCCCTTTGTTGCTAGACAAATGAAAACAGCAATGTAACTTTTGGTAAATTTTCTCGATCTGGGTGTTCCCAATCTAGTAGTAATTGGACCTGCGTAGTCTATTCCACAATGCGAGAAGGCTGGTGAAACAGTTACTCTTGGAGCTGGAAGCTGGCCCATTAATTGTTGTGGTTTCAGTTTAGATTGTTTGAAACATGGTATGCATGACCTGATGACACCTTTTGTAGTGCGTCTAAGAGATGGGATCCAAAATTTTTGACGAATCTGTGACATAATTGATTGCGTTCCTGCATGAAGTAGTTGTAGATGCACTTGTCGAATCAATAATTTTGATAGTCGGTGAGTTGATGGGAGAATGATTTGATGTTTGGTATTGAATGGAAGATAGGTGTTGTCTAGTCTTCCTCCTACTCTTAATAATCCATCAGTATGTAGTTCTGGAGCTAATGACTTGATTTTACTTTGATGATGGATGGGCTTGTTAGCCTTTAGTGCTGTCAATTCTTGTTTGTAAATTTGATTTTGAACTATCTTACAGATAATTTCTTCCGCTTCTTGCAATTGTGCCGGCAATATGGGTGGATTGATGCGAGCCTTTGGGTACCTTAAGTTGTGAATGAAGCGTACACACAGTGCGATGCTTCTTAGAACCTTGTTGTAGCTTGAGCAATTTTCAATCAGTTGCAGTAATTGATTCGATGTTTCCCTGATTAAGAAGTCTGCTGCCCCCGAATCATGGGTGCAGACAGTAAGATTTGCTATTAGAAGCGTAGTGATGATCTTTGGGTGAGAATTCTGCAAAAGAAAGGACGGTCCTTGCCACCACAGTTGGTTGTCTCTTAGTTGAGATAGTTGAGTTCCTCGTGAAATGAGATCAGCTGGATTATGATTAGATGTGATGTGATGCCACTTACAATGATTGGTGAGTTCTTGAATTTCTGACGTTCTTATAGTCACAAACGGTATTCGTTTTTTATGAGGTGACTTTATCCATGCACAAACTGTAGTAGAGTCTGAATAAAGATGTATTCGATTGACGACTATTGGTAATCTTGGCACTACCTTTTTGACTAGTCGCGCTAATAGTAGTGCTGCGCACAATTCCAAATGTGATATTGCTCGTTCTCGTACTGGAGTGACTCTTGATTTGGCGACGAGCAGATTGCATTGTACCTTTCCCTTCTCAGTGGTTGTTCGTACGTACAAACAAGCTCCGTATGCTGATAAACTGGCGTCTGCAAATCCATGGATTTGAATTTCTGTTGTGTCTTGATCCTTTCGTACACTTCTTGGAGCTGTTAGTTGATTCATGTTTTGTAGATCATTGAATATATGTTTCCATTCGATGAGTAATTCTGGCGTTAATAAGTCGTCCCATTCAATCTTCGTTTTCCATATTTTTTGCAATAACATTTTTGCTTGAATGATTACTGGTGCTGCAAGACCAATAGGATCATAACATTTTGCAATGCAGGAAAGTACCATTCGTTTTGTGAACTGGTGAGAATTTGAGATTTGTTGGTTGCTGCAACTAAATGCAATTTCGTCATCAGCGATGTTCCACGTTAATCCCAATGTACTTACACCTTCTGTGAGAATTGTTGACGTTTGAACTTCTTTACTTTCGTTTGGAATGATATCCATCAATTGTTGAGAATTTGATAGCCATTTGTGCAAATGAAAACCACCTTTGTCTAGAACTTTGGTTAATTCTTGATAATGTTCAATTGCTTCCTCAGGTGAGTTGGCTCCTGTGAGTATGTTATCTACGTAGAAACAGTTTTGGATTTTTTCATGAATGATTGGATTGTCAGCTGCTTCATCGTCGGCTAATTGATTTAATGTTTTAGTTGCTTGGTATGGTGCACATGCGGTACCATATGTCACCGTGGATAATTGAAATTCTTGAATTGCAGTTTGAGGATTCGGTCTCCAAATATTCTCAGAAGATTTCTATCAGATGGATTCATTATTATTTGTCGATACATTTTGATGATGTCCGCGGAATATCCAACCGGCCACACTCGAAAGTTCAGCAGAATATTTAATAGGTCTGGTTGTACCACTGGTCCTACTGCCAAGATGTCATTGAGGCTAACCTTATTTGACGTTTTTGCGGAGGCATCGAAGACAGTTCTCAATTTTGTGCTGCTTGATTGTTCCTTTATGACTCCGTGATGAGGTAAGAAAGAAATTCCGTTCATTTGTGTTGATTGGAGGAGCTGGCTGCATGTGTCCAAGCTCTTTATATTCATTCATGAAATCTTTGTACATTGTTGCGAATTGAGCATTGTGCTCAAATTTCTCTCTAATGCTTCGTATCGTTGTAAAGCTTGTTTCCGCGAATCACCTAATTCTGGAGCTGTTGGCTTGATTGGAAGTGAAACGATGTATCTGCCCGTTTCATCTCTGCTTGTGGTAGCTTTGAAATGTTCTTCGCAGAAAATTTCTTCCGGAGAATGCATGGCTTCAGATGATAGTTCTTCCAATTCCCAGAACCGCGTTAATTCATCTTTTACTTGTTGTGAATCAATAAAGTTGGAAATTAATGGTTCCCTTTGTTGTTCTTCTGGTTGATAGCTTCCCATGAACGTCCAGCCGAATACTGTGTTGATTAATGATGGTAGCTTGGGATGCGTCCACTTGCCGGGAATGAAGACATGTGCCGTGATGTCTGCTCCTAATAACATATCTACATTGTTTGGTTTGTGAAACGTTGGATTTGCAATCAGTATGTTTTCGGGTATTATCCATCTTGAAATGTTGATGTTGGTTGAAGGTAGCTGTTTTGCGATCTTGTTGACTACAACATATGTATTTTCTGAGGACCATGATGAGAATTTTGATCGAATTTTTGCGTTAACTATGGATGATGCTTCAGTTTCATTGTCTGTAATCGTTTGGATAGTAAGCTTTGTTGGTTTTGTTGCTAGCTTGAGCTGGTTGGCTAATTGTTGCGTTATCAAATTACAATTGCTTCCGCTATCTAACAAAGCGCACACCTCGTGAGCCTCATTGTTTTGATCTAAAACAAGCAACCTAACAGTTGGCAATATTGTTGGTTTGATTGATGATCCTGCTTGACATGCCATGATTTGTTGTGGTTGCTGATGATTTTGACTAATTGTTCCTCCTAAAGACATTGAACCTTCTGAAGGAGAGACTGGTAATTTCTCTGAGTCTGGATTGTTGGATGTACAGTAGCACGTTTTTGCTACGTTAAGAAAGATAGAATTCTTTATAAATGAGTCATGCAACAAAGTGTGATGATTTTTGTTACACGTTTTGCATTTCGCTGTACTGCAGGTATGATTTACAATATTAGCTCTTAGGCAATTGTAGCAAAGTCGATTCTTTTTCATGTGCGCTAGCCTGTCCACTGGATTTAGTAATTTAAATGATTGACATTGAAAAATTGAATGTGATTCCTTGCAATATGGGCATTTTGCGAATTTTGAAAGTTCGCCGGTAATCTTGGTTCCTGACCCACTGTTTGGATGTCGTTGGATGATTCCCGGGTTTGATAAGGAATTTTCGTCGATTCGGAACAATCTTTCAAGAAAGTTATGCATGTCCTGAATTGCTGGATTGGCGTTAGTTGCTACCTGTTTCTCCCATTCTCTAGCTATTTCTGGTGGGCAATGAGCTAACATACGGTGGATGACCATAAGTTCGATTGCCGGTACTTGTAACGTTAATGCTTGCAATGCCTTGTAATTGGCCATGTAATGATCTGAGAATCTCTGAATTGAATGGGGTTCCTTTAAATTAATTGCTGGAGGACATTCAAAATTAGCTATGTACGAAGAGGCTAATCTACGAGGATTGTTGTATCTTTCATTCACTAGTTGCCATGCTACTTGGTAATTTTCTGAAGTGTTGGTTAGATTGCTAATGATTGATTGAGCTTCGCCTGTGAGAGCATTTCCAAGTAATGAAATTTTTCTACATTGGTCAAATGTACATTTTCATGGATTAGTTTATTGAATATATCTCTAAATTTTGTCCACTGTGAAAATTCACCGTTGAAAGTTGGTGCTTGCAATGCTGGAAGTCGTAATCCTAAATGAACTTCATTGAGTGGAAGCATGCTTGAATTAGTTGGCACAGTTGGGGGGTGGAGTGTTTGATGTCTGCCTATCGAATGGTGAGTTTTTTATGCGTAGTTCAACTTCTGTTATAAGGGTCAATATGTTCATTTTCTAGTTGTAGAAACTGTTCTATGGTAAGTTCATCATCACTAACAAGAGATTCTTGAGCCACTTTGAGTTCGTTCCACGATTCTTTGAGATTAGTTAATAGATTGATTAACTTGTAATGTGAGTTTTCATCTATGATGGTAAAGTTATGCAACCACGTGCATTTACTTTTGAAAATCTGAAGTGCTACGTTTCGCCTATCAACAAGATTTTTCCTAGCTAGTCTTTCTGCCTTCGACATTTTGACCACAGTGTTTTTAGTATTTCTACACTAATTGTTTTAATGATTTAAATCACCTTCTGTACTGCCCCCGAAGAAGTACTGAATGTAAATAATGTCTGATGTTTAATAATGTTTGTTAATAAGTTGAATTACTGCTTGTCTATCAGGGGACACCTTGTTGACACTTTACCTCTGATAACACTGATAACTGTTAGTCTGATACCTTATAACACTGATAACACGTTCAAATAACTTGCCTTAATCTAACATCACCTCACTTACAAATCAATGTTACATGCTGAAGTTTACTAAATACTAATGAACACTATGCTGCTGAATTGAAACTGTACATGTATAACTTATAAATGAACATTTGACATGAAACCTCAGTCATAAATAAAGTTAGTAAACACTGTTCATGTACTTTGATATTGTATGCATGTGAATTGCAACTTTAAATGTTGACTGATTAGTTTAATGAATGGTGATGAACACTATATTGCTGACTTGAAGATTATACATGCATAAATTATAAAAACACTTTTGACATGACCCTTCATTTACCAATAAATGTTACTTGCCACTTTTAAAGAATACTAATGAATATTATACTGCTGGATTGAAAAATGTACATACATAAATTATAGAAACACCTTGACATGAAATTATTATCACAAATAAATGTTACTGAACACTGATTATGATTTGGTATTGTATGCATGTGAGTTGTAACACTTTTAACATGTTAACTGAATAGTTTCATGAATAGTAATAAACACTGTACTGTTGTCTTGAATACTACATGCACATTGTAAAACACTCTGATGTGAAATCTCAGTGGAATTATTTCGTTATGATTACTGCCATTCACTGAATATAATGATATCTGATTCACATCCGATGCCAGGAGGACCAATGTTTTTATCTAAAATGCATTTGTTTTGGAACAATAATACTCTTATTTGAATAGTAGGATTAATGATGTTTGTTTTGCTTAAATTGCAATTGTGGCCATGTGACCAATGATAGGAATTGAATTTGGTTACTGGGTTTCATCTCTGGTAGTTCTGATACAGTGAGTTTTCAGATAAAAACATAATGACTTTGTAAAGAAATGAGGAAGTGAATGGTAATAACTAAATAAGTGATATTTTGCAGTTTAAATTGACTTTACTACATGAATCTGAATGGCAAATGAACATATAAATTACAAAATTAACACTTACTTTTCTTTGATGTACAACATGTTATGATACTTAAAATTAACATACAATCGTGATTCTTGATTTCAAGATGAGAAGTTTTCAGTTGTTCTTTCCGTTCTGCTTCGTTTTGAAGTTGATGCACACGCACAGTACTTAGTATGTGGTCACAACACAATTTGGATATGATTGAACATTTACTGTAGTTGAAGTTTGACACGTTTGACTGACTATGACACGTTTTGTACAAAATACCGATGAGAACAATGGTTTACGTAAATTGTGAGCGCACGGGCTCGCTTGAAACATGTGGCCTCGGCGGTTGCCTGCCAAACACTGCCTGCGAACACAGTAACGGATTTTTACGCCACCCTCCTGCACGCTGTTGCCGGAGCGGTGTCGGCTCGGCGTGGCGTTGGTTCGGTGTTGCCGCTTTGAGTTTCTCAGCGCGATTTGTAACAGATATGGAAATATTCATTATTTCATGTATGATTCTGTTTCTGTGGTCTCTTAAATCTTTCCTTATTTAACGTTTCACTAGCTTGTTGAGCTGTGTATATTCAATCCTCAGAATTGGATTTTGGTATTGTTGTGGTTTCAATCTTTCTCTTCGTTCTATTAACAGCAATGTTTTTGGGCTTAATTTGCTTTCTCTTTTCTTTTTCTTGTCTTTTGTTGTTGATTTTAAGGTGGCATTTTGTATTGCAATTTCGATTTTTGAGTAAATGTATCTCGTATCTCGGTTCCCAAGTTGTCACAGTTGATAAGAGATTGGTTTAGTTGTCATACAAATGCATTTTTATCTATAGATTCTTTCAGTATATGAACATTTTTGTATCTTCTCGTTCTTTTTTCTAAAATCACTGTTGCCCGTGCTAGCCTATGATCTGTTTCAAATTTAATGTTGTCGGGGCTACACCAGGTCCATTTATTTGATATGTTCTTCTTGTAGAATGTATTACATATTTTTAATCTCTGTCCATTTGGAAATTGAATAAGTCTTGGTCCTCTGGAGTTCCTATCACCGTAACCATATTGACCGATATCAATAGGCAAAGTCATGCGGCCCTTCCTTTCTCCCTATTTTACAGTTGAAGTCACCTAAGTATATTAACTTTTGCTCGACGTTCATTTACGGTAACATCAAGTTGTTCATAAAAGTCTTCAATTTCGTCGTTACTGCTATTTTCGGTTGGCCCATAAGTTTGAAAGATTGCTACGATGTTAATTTTGCCACTATTATTCTTTCATTGATTCCCTTAATTTCTTTCACATAGGGTTTGATTTGCCTATTGATATAAAAACCCACACCTCTATGTCCTCTTGTTTCTCCAACATAACTGAGAATGTCTCCTCCGGGTAGTTCAATTATGTAATTTCCTTTTCTTCTTACTTCTGAAAATCTTAAAATGTCTACATGAATGTATTTTAGAGCTTCTTGTAGTGCGACAAGTCTTTCTTCTGTTCTCAAAGTCCTCACATTTAGTGAAGCAATTTTAGTTTTCCTTTATTTTCCATAAGTTCGTTACAGTTACTTCAGGGGATTGTTTCAATATTGTCTTGTATCTTGATCATTTTCTCTATTTCATTGGTTTTTATTTTTCTGCATTTTGTTGCTTGATTCTCATCATTTGACTTCTTTTTCGTAATTTGTGTTCTCATGCTTTGGTTTGTGTGTAGGGAGTTGTAAATATCTAGTTTTTTGCAAGTGGATTATCATTTCTCTCTAATGTTTCTTCTAGTCCATGCCCTTCAATCCCGTTTATCTGGATTTTCTGAAAACCTGTTTTCACTGATATTCCTTTTTCACGTTCAGTTTTAGCTCTTTGCCTGCTCGCTGTTTGAATTTTTCTTTCCTTTGCTGTCATATCGTGTTCAATGTTGCAGTTATAGCCTTGTAATTTGTGCTTATTCTTCATTACGACTTCTTTGTGTTCTATTGATCTTATTCTAAGGCGTACCATCATTCTTTCTTTCAAGTCTTTCCAATGTACACAGGTTTATCATGTTCAATATTGACATTAATTTTTTCGAAAATAGTTTCTACAGTTTTAGTAGAGTCTGCCTTGTTTTCCACTATTTCTCTACATTTGAACAATGTAATAACATTGTTCCTTTTTTGTTTTCTAATTCTCTTTTCTCCATTATTTTCAATTATCTGTAACCTCTTATTTATATCCTTGTAATTTTCCAACCATTCAGTTTTCTCGTCAATCTTTTGTTCATTTTCTGCCCAGCTTTTTACGTTCTCGCCTTACGAATACTTCGTAAGAAGAGAAAGTTATGTAATTGTGCGCCGGAAAACCGGGAATTTTCGCCAGAAAAATCTCTTATAGCAGGGGTCTGGTAACGAAAAAGTGGATAAAACCTGTTGCTAAATTTAGTAAACAAAAATCCTCTATCTCGTGGTGTAGTCAAAATCCATGATTTGTTCCTTCTTAATACTGCAAAATCGATTGACGGCAAAACATCCGTCCGTCTGTCGGTCTGTGGTCAACTCTAGCGCCTAAACCGTTCGGCCGATTTTCTTCAAAATTGATTTTCCCCGATCGTTTTACTCGTCTCAAGGGCTCTGGAATTTGAAACCGATATTTTAGTATTTGAGGGTACTTTACATGTAGCCCATTTTGAGATTTTCAATGTTAAAAGAAAATGGCTCCAAATTTTTTGATTATATTTTGTTGTTGAATAGTGCGAAGAACGTTGAAGGGAATGACGTAGGTATCATTTTCGTTGATAGGCCCAATTTTTCGAAAATTGCAAAAAAACTGTTTAAAAATTGCAAAATTGAAGATAGAGATTTTTGCCTTAGACAAAGTCGGTTGTACAAAATTAGCACTTCAAATAAGGTCATGTACCATTTTTTGGAAAAACGAGTAGTTTTTGCGTCAATTGCGATTCAAATTTACAAAAAAAAATTTTTCAAAATCCGCTCCAAATTTTTTCTTAAAATTTTCTGCACGTGTGTAATAAGGGACGGTAAATATATAAATAAACTAGTGGTGCTATAGAATGGCACATACTTTATCGCAGTAGTTATTTTTCAGATGCCGATCAGCGGATAAATTATTTGGAGTAAGTCGCTCACCGCTGCCTTTCTTGGTCATGTTTGAAAGACATGTTTTTTGCATGTTGACAATTACCGGCTTCCTAATGATAGAATTGGTACAATTACGTTTTGACTAAAATATAAGTATTTGGTCTGCATGTCAGTCCCGTGGCGCGGCTGGTTAAAGCGCCTTCGGGTTGAGAGCTTCAATAAGGAAGAACCCGAGTTCGATCCCCAGATGGAGATTTTAATTTTTATGAATGTGATGTTGCAGGAAGAAACATTGAAGAGTGTAGATACTTTATTGAAAATCATTTGAAGTACTTCTACTCAAGAATAGAATCAATGCAGATAATTAGACAGGACATGTCTGTTTTTTTCCAAACTGCATCTTTTAAACAATTTTTCAACTCTGTTATTTGATTTCTGAAGTGTATGACATGTCAAATCAATCGTTCTCTAGTATATATATATATATATATATATATATATATATATGAACCAATTTAAGTAAAATTATGGATATTTTAACGTTAAATTGCAATACATTATAACCAGAACGCATGCGATGAACTATTACATGACATTACAATATTGCGAATCGTATCCAACTCATATTTCAGCCATTGAAGGAAAAATTCACTTCAGCAACAAACGTGTCTCAAATATATTTTAATAATTAAATTTGTTAAAAAATGCCACCTGGAGAATCGAATTGCAGACATGGGCTTTCGGCCGCAATGTGCCTGAGCTACTGATACAAGTAGTTAACGGTTTTTTTGATCTGACGTACATTATATGATATTCAAAAGTCACCAGCACTTACCTTACAGTAAAGGCAAATGAATTATTAAAATGCATTTATTAGAGACACCTCAATGTGGAAACATTTTCTGAACGGCACATGTTTAATATGTAATTGCTATTCCAATATGATGACCAGTTGATTAGAGCATTTCGGGCAATTGATCAGATTTAAACAGTTAAAACAGATTTGGCCATCTCGGTAGCTCCCGAATTGGATGAACTGGACGTAGAGAACGAGGTTCGATTCCCGCTCCAGGCCCAGAAGCTGGCGGTGGAGCGGCTAGTGGTGTCGCTGTTCCAACAGCTGGCCGTGGTGGGCATTGATGACGCGGACTTCCTGGACCGCGACTCGTGGCGCCTCCTACGCATCATCGTCGAACTCGACATCGTCTTCCTCATCCTCGCCACCAGCACGCGCGTCGTGGTAAGTGCCACTGCTCCTTACACGGAATGCACGTTATATGTTCACCTTCAACCCGACATCGTCTTCTCCACACTCGCCACTGCTCCTTATACTTCAGTTTTTCTTTCTTTGCACGTGGGGGGAAAGGGGTCATCAAAATGGAATATCTCACAGTACTTCGCGTCGTTCTCGGTTGTGTCGCTAGGAGTCGCATGATCGCGACTGTATCAAGAAGTGCTGGCGATCCTGCGGCTCCTAGAGACAACCGAGAACGAAGCGAAATACAGTGAGATATTCCATTTTGATGACACACGCGCCAAGCGCGCCCACGCACCAAGAAGTATACATGGTAAGCAGGTTATATGTTCATCGACCACCTCGACATCGTCTTCCTCATCCTCCCAATCAGCATGCGCGTCGTGGTGATTGTCACTGCTCATTACATGGGAGGCAGATTATATTTTCATGGTCTACCTGGGCATAGTCCTTCTCACCCTCGCCACTAGCTCGCCCGGCGGGGTGGGTGCCACTGCTCCTGACACAGAATGCAGATAATATGTTCATCGTACACATCGACATCGCCTCCCGCTGTTAAATATCAAAATGGCGAAATATAATTTAGAAACGTTAAATTTAGTGTGCGGTCGCCTGCCACTAATATGTGGCAAATTAATTAATAATAAATATGATTCCCTGCCCTAAACTCGGGAAACAGGAGAAAAGGAAAGGAAATCTGACTCACGTGCCCTTAGGACATTGACGAGGTAACATGAAACCCTCTAAGCAAATCATCATTCATCACTTTAGATCATACAAAGTTTTTTATGACTCTTCTGCAGGAAGCGGGTCAAAGGCGTGCAAGGTCACTATTTAGGAATCCTAGAACTGAAAACACAAACTACCAAACAACAAATAACATTTATTGACATAAAAAAGGAATGCGTATAGCATGTACAAAATTTAATTAACTTGGCACTTAAGTTACCCTAAAAATACAAAAAATATTTATAAGATGGCACATCGAAATATGGCAAAATACGAGAAATGGTTGCTCTTGGTTATCAACTACAAGAACAACAAAACAGACATTACAATGCTTCCAACTCGCATCCATTTTCCACTTTAGGAAAGTACTAAGAGGTGCAACGATCAACATTACGAAATTGAGGTGCTACAACACGTCACCTTTATTAAACAATAATGCATAATTGATATGCTAAGCAGATTTGAAAGTGGTTCTCTCTCTTTCGTACCATAGAATAATCAATAATCACTAATTATGGCAATGAATATGTGTTGCTTACAAAAATACATTAGTCTGTTTGCTAATACATATTCCGGGGGACCAGGACACGGACAAACCCACCACTTCCGGCGCCGGCCCACCACTTTCAACCGGTTGCAGCTGCAGCTTTGACAACAATGACTCGACAGACGCCTGAACAGAGCTGCCCCGGAGCCCACATGGACAGATTTGTTTCGTCTAGTCCACTGGTAATCAGTACCAGGACGGGTCTTGAAATCTGCCTCGAAACATCTGCTAAAGGTTCCAACAACACATTAGAAGAAAAACATTTCACAGTACATCTACCGTAGCCAAAGGCCGACAATCATTTGACCTCGGCTCGACAGTAAGACGATGCGAGGAATAGCCTACGCAACGTACACATTAAATACGCAGCGAGACACCTACAAATGTAAACAAAGCTGAAATAGACGTCATAAATCATTAATTCATTAAACAGGAACACATCTTAAATACATAATACATATCATATATACATTGCCATACCATAATTCAAAATCCCCAATTGGCATTGGCGGGCATGAAAGAGAACCACAAATACAATGAACATTAAAAAAGTTAAAACATTTAACGGACTACTACTAAAAGTTTAAACATTTAAAGGACCGGACTACTACGCCTAATTAAGAGGTTTTGTAATTTCAAAGTGACATCTGAACCATACAAGAGATTACAGGCGAGTAGCAGTGAACATCAAGAATCGATTGTGTAGCGACAGGCCTGCCACCTAGCAGAGATTAGTGGGACTAAGACATGTAATATAAGGTTCATAATTAATTTCAAATTTACATGAAATAAGGTTTATACAGAGCTTTTTACCTTAAATCCTTACTAAAAAACCAATAGTAAATGACCACTGAACATTTTGAAATTGAAAATTTCAAACAGCAAAGATGCTGAAAATAAGTGCAATTAAAAATTGCATATTGAAATTAAATATTTTAAAATATCATTAAAAAGGCTCAGGGATTAATAATAAATAATTACAAATTGACATTTGCAAATTATTTATATAAAGAACCTGAGTGTGACCAAACTTTTAATACCTTTTTGGGACCCATCAATAATACATGAACAAAATAAATATGCTCTGGTTTTATAACAAAAAAAATCTTATATACTAAAACAGTACATATTTCAGGTAAATGTCCTCTTGAAGGTAGTTCTTGCTGTACAAATATTTACAATTTTATATTAAATAACAATAATTGAAGGTGGATTTACAATATTAATAAAGATTGAGCTTGAGGCATTACAAATCAAACCTGAAATATGACACCCTCATCCGTGCCACCAGCATGCGAGTCGTGCTGAGTGCCACTGCTCCGTACATGATGGGTAGGTTATATGTTCTTCGCAGACATCGACATCATTTTCGTTACCCTCGCCCCTGGCACGTGCGGCGTGGTGAGAGCCACTGCTCCTTACATGGAATGCAGGTAATATGTTCATCGTTCACCTCGACATCGTCTTCCTCATCCTCATCACCAGCACGCGCGTCGTGGTGAGAGCCACTGCTCCTTACATGGAATGCACGTTACATGTTCACCTTCAACCTCGACATAGTTTTCTTCACCCAAGGCCCACTATTCCTATTGTGAGAGATTAAGTTAACAAATTCAACAACCGCTATATTGTAGGCAAATTTGGGCGCGGTGTATGTTAACGATATTTTCACGGGAGTTTACGAACTGAAAACTTCGATAATCACACTGTTAATGTTCCTATCAACTATGATTAATAAATTACGGAAAATGTAAACGTATTTTAAGAAAAACATAAGTGGAAATGGCTCGTGTATTTGATTTGCAATTGGTACCCTTTTAACCCATACGGAATAATAATAATAATAATAATAATAATTATTATTATTATTATTATTATTATTATTATTATGTTGGTGTGATTATAATTCCCAATATTGCTCTAGATAAAGGGAACAGATAAAAACAGCTTAAAGAATAAACTAACAATAGAAAATTCCTTGGTTACAATTGTGTGTCTCAAGTTACATTCAGCTTTCAAGTATAAAATGGTTTTACGAAGTTACTATCAGTTCTGTGCAAAAAAACACACATAAAAATCGTACCAATAAGTAAACTTCTAATACAATTAGAATTCTTTCGAGTTAATTTTCTTCGATTGATTACTGATTCATGTCATGTTAACTAAGATAATTAGTCCCGTTAAGTGTATTGCGCATTGATTGCTGGGGATGTGGCGGTGAATGTGAATGTGCATATGCAGGGGGTATGTGGGGATGTGGCAATTGTGCATTTTATGATCAGTGTGTGTGTTGAGGAAGGAAAGATCGCGTACTGTCCGTAGCTTATTCGTAAATCTGCTGCTCTTGCATTCGACTGGTATTCAATAAAAATAAATTAGAACTAGTGGTGATACAGAATGGCACAGACTTTCCCATATTAGTTTTCTATTTCCTTAGATATACGCTAGCGATTCGGAATTGCCACATACTCTTGGTTATATTATACATACGTGGCTTAAAAGCACACAGGTTGATACATACAGCCTCCTAAGATACATGAATCGGAGCTTATGTTTGGTGTATGTTATGGTTATATTTGTAGGTAGGAGAGGTAGGACTAGTAGTGCTACAGAATGGCACAGACTTTATCGTATTAGTTTTCTATATGTCTGGTCTCGGCTAGCTATTCGGACTTGACACATTCTCTTGCCAGCTGCCATCTATCGTCGACCAATTTACACTTTCTCGACATTCTCTTAATTTTTTGGTTTCCTAATGATAGAACGGAAATATTAATTTTATAATATTAAAGAACACAAAAACCTCGTCAGAAATGGCAATTTTCTTTTAAAAATGTGCAGTCGTTTTAAAGAAAATGGCGTTTAGCGCTACTAAAAATGCGAGTTTTTCAAGTTATTTGAAGCACTTAACGCTCACAAATATAATAATCTTTACAAATTGATGGTAATGTACATATTAAATACGTGAGAGATCATTAAAAAAATACATTTGCGTAATTTTTTAGCGTTTCTGAAAATGCGGAAAATTGAGCTAGTTTTTACAAGAAACGGTTTTAAGCTAGTTTTCACAGAAAATAGTAGTGTTTCCGAGAAACTTTACTTAACATTATTTAAAGCACATGTCCTCATAAATATAATAATGTGGACAAATTGCCGCTAATATAAATATTAACGACGTGAGAGACAAGTCAAAAATATTTCATTTTTGCAATTTTTGAAAAAACTAGAGAATAGAGCAATATGGCGTTTGTCATCTCAGAGAGTACATTTCGTACTATCCTTACCAAAAGTGTAAAGAAAAAATTTGAAGCCGTTTTTGAGAAAATCGTGTTTTTGTAATTTTTTAAAATTGCACATATTGCACGCAATATTGCGCGAAAACTAATATTTTCAAAACAATGCATATGATCTTAAAGAAAGAACTCACTATGAAGAACAAATTTTATTTGAAGAAAACATCTCTATCTCCAATTTTGTAGTTGGAGGAAGACGCCGAATAAAATTCAAACTTTTGCAATTTCCGAAAAATTCAGAGTTATCCGTGAAAATAGGACATACGCCACATTCATAAGTGTATTTTACTCTATTCTTACAAGAAATTTAAAGAAAAATTTGGAGTCTTTTTTGGAAAATTTCGAAAATGTAATGTTCAAGTAAAGTAAAAAAATTAATGAATGTTTTTCAAATCTCAGAGCTTTGACTCAGGTCAGATGGACAAGAATTTCTTCAATTTGGAAAAAAATCGTATGCATAGTTAAGGTACACGGACGGACGGACGGACGGACATTTTGCTTTCAATTGGGTTTTCCGTATACAGGACAACCAGGGATTCTGGCTACACCACGTGTTAGGGGATTTTTTTTCTTAAGTTAGCAACTGGTTTTATCCACCTTTTCGTTATCAGGGCCCAGCAATGCTTTTTTTCAGCCGAAAATTCGCCTTTTTTCCCGCAGCATTTCATAATTTTCCCTATACTACACGTATTACTCCGTATATACGTATGTATACGGGGAAGTAAAAATATCGATCAGAAAAGCCATGACTTACAATTCTGTCTCCACAAATTCGAGCTAGCTAATAAGCAATTGTAAACGCCAACGCTTGGGGCTCGGACACTGCAACTCCCCGGCCAGAAACATTGGGACGTCAACAGAGGTGCGTCCGCGCCATCTCAGACAGTCTTCCTTTGCGCTGTGCCTGCGGTGCAGGGGAATTATGATTGTGGGAATGATGATTGTGGTATGAATTGTGTGAATGGTGAGTGGGGAAGGGGGAAAATTGAAACAGAAAGATGTATAGGTTTACGTGGCTTGCGTGTGTTGTCTGTGAAAGTGGAATGTGGACATGGTGGGAGTGGGAATGTTACCTGAAAAGTATGTGGATTCGGGTGAATTTCCAGAGAGTGTTGGGTGTGATAATGGAATATGAGATGTGGTATAAGTTGGAATGAAATGCAAAATGTGTGGATTTTTGTGTGGTTTCCGTGAGTGTGATTGATGTGAGAGGGGAGTATGGGTGGCAATGGAATATGAGGCTGTGTATTTCGGTGAGTCGTCAGTGGGTGTGGTTGCCATGAGAGTGAAGTGAGTATGTTCGTGTGGCGCGCGTGGGTGAGGCGTCTGTGAGAGGGCAGTTTGGGAGAAAATGGAATGTGAAATGTGTGTTTTTTTGTGTGATGGCCGTGAGTGTGGTGGCATTGAGAGTGAAGTGTGGGTGGAAATGTCGTGTTGTCCAGTGAATGGCGTGTTGTCCGGGCTGTGGTGGCTGTGAGATTGGGGTGTGGGTGGGATTGGAGTGTGTTGTGGGGCGTGTGTGAGCGCGTGTGGGCGTTGGCCTTGTGCTGCAGAGGATGTCGCGCGAGGCGCAGGAGGTGCTGTGCATGCGCAGCCGTGTGCACCGCATCCGCCTGGGGGGCCTGGACAAGTGGTACCACGCGGGGCTCGCCTGCCAGCTACTCGACGTGTGGGCCATCCCGCCTGAGCTGGAGAAGGCGAGTGCACGATCAATTCCATCACTAATTGGGATTCAGAACCAAAAAGATAACAACATGTTTTTAAGCATTATTTTAAATTTTCAGTACTACGAACCCTTTAAAATTTGTCGGTGGGATCTGCGATTAATGTAAAATACTGTGTCCAGTCAAAATTTTCAAAAAGAAAATTCTTCAATAGGAAGAAGAAAGAGTGATCTTCTCTTAATTCTTATTTTTGATGTCTGCACGTATTCACTTATACGGACAGAATGATTAGATATTATGTTGCACAAAATCTATTTGACACACAATTATATTATGCAGCACAATGCTATTTGACAAATTGGCACACAATTAAACACATGTGGCCCATGATTAGTTACCAACAGATTATCACCACCGAATGACATAGAAGGCAGTGCACTTTTTAAACTCAATAGAAAACGAAATTACTTCAATGTCGCGACATCTCTGTGGTCGACGATTTGGAACGCAACTCTGCACAAGTTCACTAATTCAGTAGAACTGACTAAATCCTATTGTCCGGATATTCTCTACAAAAAATACGAAAGCAAATGCATTTTCCACATAGATTTTCGTTGGATCTATAAGTCGATAATACACAACACACCGAAACAAAAACACTTTGAAAAATTCAAATTCAAATGGGGTGACGGGACTCGTCTTCCGCGACAGATACTGCAGACGCACAGCCGCGGCAACCCGGGCTGGATCGAGAGCTACCTCATCAGCCTGGTGCAGGGTGGCTGGCTGCGCATCCAGATGATGCGGCGCATCGCCGTGGAGGAAGCAGGGCTCGTCACGCCGCCGCTCTACATGCTCACGCGCACCTGCCAGTCGCCCGACAACGAGGTACGCCTCCCCTCACTGGGCTCAGGTGCTGTCTCAGAGGCACAACGCAGCTGGCTGCGCAACCAGATGATGCGATGCAAACGCCATTTTTACTTTACCGTATACATACGTATACAGGGAAATTACGTTGTATACGTATGCGAAATATAGGGAAAGTTACGTAATGCTGCGCGAAATAACGGCGAATTTTCGGCAAAAAAATTCGTTGTCAGGCTGTGATAACATACAAGTGGATCCAGTTGCTAAATTAAGAAGAAAAATCCTCTAAAACGTGGTGTAGCCAGAACCCCTGTTTTGTAAGTCCTTGATACCGAAAAAACAAATGAAAGCAAAACATCAGTCGATCTGCCTGTCCGTCCGTCTCTCCGTCTGTCCGGTGTTTTTGAACAACACTAGCACCTAAACTATGGATATGATTTTTCCAAATTGAAGAACCAACTGGCTCGAGTCGAAGCTCTGAGATATGGAAAAACGTTCATTAATTTTTGGAGGTACTTTACATTAAGCCTTCCGGACATTTTCAAGATTTTCTCAGAAACAGATCCAAATTTTTCCTTTAAATTTCTTGTAAGAATAGAGTAAAATACACATATGAAGGTGCCATAGGTCCGATTTTCTCGGTTAACTCTGAATTTTCGAAAATTGCAAAAGTTTGATTTTTTTCTTCCTCTTCCTACAACTACAAAATTAAAGATAGATATCTTTTTCTTCAAACACAATTTGTTCTTCATAGTGTCCTTCATAGTGTTCATTTGTTCTTCAAAGACTCTTTCTTTAAGGTCATGTACATTTTTTGAAAATTTTAGTAGTTTTCGCACAATATTTCGTGCAATATGTGAAGTTTAAAAAAAATACCAAAAAAAATGATTTTCTCAAAAACAGCTCCAAATTTTTTCTTCAAACTTGTGATGGGAATAGTGCTAAGTGTACTCTATGAGATGACATAAACGCCATATTGCTCTATTCTTTTCTTTTTTCAAAAATTGCAAAATTATACTTTTTTTACTTGTCTCTCACGCCGTTAATATTTACATTAGTGGCGATTTGTTCACATTAATATATTAATGAGTACATGTGCTTTAAACAATGTTAAGTAAAGTTTCTCGGAAACTCAACCGTTTTCTGTGAAAACTGGCGCAAAATTCCCCATATTCAGAAACGCTCAAAAGCCATTTTTTCATACATGGCTCCAAACCGTTTTTTCAAACTTCTCGAATGGGTGATGCTAATTGCACTCTTTAATATGACGCAATGTTTATTTTGAGGATTTTTTTGTTTTTTCACAAATTACAAAAATGTAGTTTTTTGAAAGATCTTTAATATGCACATTTCCAGCAATTTGTAAGTATTATTATATTTGTGAGTGTAAGTGCTTCAAATGTCTTCAAATGAAGTTTTTCGAAAATTCAAACCTTTTCTGTGAAAAAGAGCGTCAAATTTCGCAATATTAGTTGAGCTTAAACGCCATTTTCTTCAAAACAGCTACAAATTTTTAAAAGAAAATTCCCATTTAGGACGACGTTATTGTGTTTTTTTAATATTCTAAAATTAATATTTATGTTCTTTCAATAGTAAACTGAAAAATTAAGAAAATGGCAAAGAATGTACTTTGGGAGGCGATAGATGGCAGCTAGCAAGAGTATGTGGCAATTCCAAATAGTTATCCCAAATCCAAGGAAATTGAAAACTAATACGGGAAAGTCTGTGCCAATCTGTAGCACCACTAGTTTCATATAAGGCTCCAAATTTTTTCTTCAAACTTTTCGAACGGATAGCGCAAATTGCACTATTTAATATGATGTAAAGTTCATTTTGGGGGATTTTTTCAAAAATTACATTAATGTAATTTTTTTGAAAGATCTCTCTCATTGTTAATATGCTCATTACCACTGATTTGCAAACACTATTGTATTTGTGAGTTAAAGTGCTTCAAATGACTTCTAATGTCTTTCGAAAACTCAAATATTTTCTGTGAAAAAGAGCTTAGAATTTTGCATTTACAGTTGCGCTTAAATGTCATTTTCTTAAAAATGGTTCTAAGTTTTTCAAAGAAATTTGCCATTTAGGACGAGGTTCTACTGTTCTTTAATATTCTCAAAATAATATTTTCTTTCTACCATTAGGAAACCGAAAAATTATAAAAATGTCAAAAAATGTACTTTGGGCGGCGATAGATGGCAGCTGACAAGAGACTGTGGCAAGCCCAAATAGCTAGCCGAGACCAAACAAATAGAAAACTAATACGGGAAAGCCTGTGCCATTCTGTAGCACCACTAGTCCTACCTCTCCTACCTACAAACATAACCATAACATAAGCCAAACATAATCTCCGATCCTGGCCAATCATAAAGTGTGTCCCATCTATCTTAGGAGGCGAACTACATTGATCGCTACATCGATGTCTGATAAACCGCGTATGTACTATAACATAATCTCTTTGATTTTAAGATAACTTTCAATTTTTTTTAAAATAACGCATTTTTGAACTTTGTTGGACATAATTTTATTCGTGAAATAGTCCTATTAAATACCACTCGTGCTTCGGAAATTCTCAGATAAATCTCCTCCTCGCTTTGCGAGTCGGAGATTTATCGACAATTTTCACAGCAATCGTGGTATTTCCTATCATAATGTTTTCATTTCTCATAACAGTATTTATTGATTTATCTCTAATTGAGAGGCATTTGAAAGTGATAATATATAGAGAGTAATATTTTGTTGCTCCGAATCCCTATTATAAATGTAGCAAATAAAATGCGGATGTGTGCGCAGGCGGAGTTCCTGGAGGCGGCGGGGTCGCGCGGCGACCGCTGGGCCATGTACCGGCCGACGTTCGCCGACAGCGACGTGCAGCTGCAGCGGCACCGCGTGGCGTCGGGCGTGGGCGCGGGCGGGCGCACGCCCGCCGCCGAGATGCTCGCGCCCGACCAGTGGGTGGCGGCGTGCGTGCGCGTGCGCCCCGAGAAGCTCGAGGAGCCCGACAAGTCCTTCAGCGTCAACGTGCTCATCATGCAGACGCTGGACGCGCTCAACCCCTTCGAGCAGCTCATGCTCAAGTGCAGCTCCGTCATCGGCATCTCCTTCCACCGCAAGGTCTCTCGCCTCCCCCTTCCACCGCAAAGACACACACCTCAGCAACGTCTCTCACCTCACCGCCTCCCTCACGTCTCACACCTAACGGCCTCCTCCTTACATCACGAGGTCTCACATCTCATCTCCCCCTGCCACCGCAATGTCTCTCGCCACATCGCCCAATCCTGCCACCGTTTGGTCTCAAACATGATCGCTAGCTCCTGCCCCCGCAAGCTACGGCCACCTCCTCCAGACGCACTGTTTCACGCCTCATCGCCCCCTCCTGTCTCTGCCCACGCCTCTTCGCTCCTCCTGTCCCCACGAGGTCCCGCACCTCATCGCCACCTCCTGACGCAGCAAGGTGCAGCACCACCGCGACCTCTCATATCTTATCATCTCGTTCTCCTTCCACTCAAGTATCATATAAGGCCCTCCTCATTTTACACGGATGGCTTCGGTCGAAGCTCTAATCGCATTCTCCTTCCTCCGGAATATGTCACACAAATCATCATCGCCATATTCTTCCACTGTCACCTCATGTCCTATTGCCATCTCATTCCTTCGAAAGGTTACACACATAGCTCCAACACCAGAATTAAGAAACATATACTCCCAACCAGGGGCGGCTCGTCCTAAGGGGCCACAGGGGCCGGGCCCCACCAATATTTAATAAAGCACAAAACTGTTCATATATCTTTACAGTAATATCTTTGTCATAATTGTAGTTCTTCATTGGAATTCTTTATTCGTGAAGATCGACAATTCGTCCCTAGAACTCATTCCAAGTCCCAAGAATTGAGGGTCATAGTTCCTTGCCGCACTCAAAGATAGCGTTAGTAGTGCTCAAGGGGCCCGCTTTGCTTGGGCCCCGGAACGGTAACCCCACTCTGTTTCCAAGGTCAGCGCCCTTTCGTACTGGGCGCGACCACTGCTTGCTAATTTTAGCTGTCCTAGGGCCCGCACCAGCGGGCCCTTCGCAGAGAAACGGCAGTCTGAGCGCGCCGTTTTCAAAGTGCACGTGAAGTTCTGCGCGCTGTAAGATGAACTCAGTGGATTCATTACACTGTTCTCCGTTTTCTTCACTCAGATGTGAAGAAAAAAAATTATATTAGTTAGGAGCACATCAACTGATTGACTTATCATTTGCACAAGTTGATGGAAAGAAGAAACAAACATTCTGTATTTCGAGGTTCAGAAAAAAATCATGGTTGACTGTGAGTGAAAACAAAGCTAATTTTGCTTTTATTGTTTATTATTTGGTGAGGGATTGTGGAGAACAGTAGGATGTAAGGATCTGAAACATTTGAACGAAAGGATAAAAAAACACGAAGAAAGTGCATTGCATTTAGAAAATGCTTGCAAATTTAAAACATTTGGAACTGTGAACATTGTTGTACAGATTGATTCGGCGATGAAAATTTCAATCGAGAAACATAATGAACAAGTCGCAAAAAATAGACATTTAGGTAGAATAACTGAGTGTTTAGTTAAGTACCACGGCACTCGTCATTCATGAACTAGTAGTATTGAGAGGGCATGATGAATCTGAAGATTCAAAAGACCGTGGCAATTTTTTTTTAGACTTATAGTTACTCGGCAATTTAGATAGTGTGTTAGATGATCATTTAAACAATTCTTCTATTTATAAATATAACTCACAAATGACAAAGAAAGAGCTGCTAAATTGTATGTATGAAGTGTATGTGGAGGAAATGTAGAAAGACATGTAGATGATTTTATTTCTCTGCAAGCCGATTAAACAATTGGCATAACAAGTCGAAGTCAACTTGTCTTAATTTTACGATACGTTCCCTTTTCGAACTTTCATCATTCCGAAAGATAAGCTATGGCATTAGCGTATTTTTTGTAAAAATCTTTTGTTTCCATTGACATACCAATATTTGATTAAGTGACTTAATAAAAATTCCTACTTCTGTTTTTTGTAGAAAATTTATAGATTTAAATGTATAATTAACCGATAAATAATATTAATTAAACAATTGATTAAATGATGATTCTTTAATTAAATAAGTTATTGATTCTGAGATTATATTCGTGCTTTTACACCTGGCCCCACCAGGAAAAAATGTCACGAGCCGCCACTGCTCCCAACTACACCATGCTCCCAACCGTCATTTCCTAAAATGGAAGGTCACACACCCGAACACTATCTTTATTCCCGGAAGGTATTCTCTCTGAGTCTTATCGTCATCTCCTTTCACTGGAAGTTCACACAAATTCTCATCCCACCCCTTTCATCCCATTTCATTGTATGCCATCGCAATATCCTCCCACCTGAATGTCATTCATAATTTTTTTTTTATTTATTTCTTCTCGTTCGACATACTTGTCTTTCGAGGAGGTTAAATTATGCAGTACATAGTTATTGACTTTTGGGGAATGGCCATCCATAAGCAGTAGTTTATATAACTCGGAAGAATGTAATCATATTGCTAAATTAAATGAAGCTAGGTTGAAGATTGTTTCAGTTTGATTAATTGACAGTAATGGAGGATTACGGTGGTTTGAATCGGTCTTTGGGATACCTGGATTTAATACGTGGGGATGCAGCACAAACCTTCGCAAACCTTCGTAATCAATTCCTTTAACCGGTAGGGGATCCAGAAGCGAACTCCTGGGCGACACACGCGATCTCCGGAACATCCCTTACGTCGAATCATAAGTGTATGTTCATCGAAAGTTATTTGGAAGCATTCATTGGTCTCCAAAAATTCTCTCTCTGCATTGCGACTCGGCGAATTCCGAAAGAAGTATACACTATTTAAAAGAGGTATAAAACCGAAATGACTTTAATTTACAAGCATTCATTGAATGCGTCAAGTCACAGAAGTTTTAACAAATTCATCAATGTATATGAATTACATTATACAGTAAAAATCAACAGGTGCACTTAATTTGTGTATTATACACTTCTTTAACGTACGTTTATCCTGTTTAACTTTGAAACATTGCGTTCTAGGCCCTCCCATATATGTTTCTCGTGTCTTCGCAGTTTTCTTAATTTCTTTAGCGAGCTCGTTTTTAAATACCTGTTTATCAAAAGCGTTGTGTGTGCCTTCGTAGTTTCCTAAATTGAATTGCAAGATTCAATTTAGTAACTGTTTATCAGTAGCATTGTGCCTTCCTAGTTTCCGTAATTTAATCGGACGAATTCTTTTTTTAATAACATATTGTATGTTTTGAACTGGCTCATAACCGCAATTGTACGATGTGCCGTACATTTCGTTTCAGAACCTAGATTTTTGATGTTTGGTTTCAGTATACCCAAAATTGTATTCTTTAAAAAACACACATCACACAAGTTGGCCAAAATTCCAAATTGTTGCGATTTAACAGTCAATCCATCTATTAAGAATTGTGCTTCAAAAGTCAAGTTTCCTCATTCATCAATTCGTTTTTGCTGAGGAAATTAATAAGATATGTCACGTCTAATTATCTTAACCTATATTAAATTAAGTATATTAAAATTACTTAGTGAACATCGACAGAACTGAAACATTATTCAGTACCATTCACTAAGAAATATAACCTTCGACAATATCACTGATAAAGTCACAAAGTGGATCGTACACATCTTGCAGCCTCAGAAATAAAAACAACAGTTCTAGAGTTTCTAAGACTTAAGAGCTGATATAAACACTATAATGCAAAAACCTAAAAAAAGAATGTATACACTAATTATACACACACACATATATATATATATATATATATATATATATATATATATATATATATATACTCACACACACAGTTGAATATTATTTTTGTAGTTGTTAATTAGGTTGTGTGTGTTGTATGTTACTTATTTTGTTTCTCATCGCTTTTCGAACATAAAGTTTGAAGATCACTTAGCTCTTTAAAAACCGGCGGCCGTTAATTTCTTAACGGCCGGCAGCCATCAATATTACCTATTTCCCTTTGGGGTTGCGTTATGTAGATACATTAACGGACAGTATACGACAAATCTCTTCTGCTATCCAAAAATGGAAAAGACTCAAGTTAATAAAGACGTAACCAACAGCAGCCTTCCTGATGGCGCTGCGCAGATGCTGTTGGCGATGATGGGCGCGACCACGTATCAGCGCAACGTGTCGCTCGCCGTGAAGCGCCTCTTCGAGATCCACGTGCTGGAGTGCGCCACGCGCGCCGACGCCAACATGGCGGGCGGCAAGGCCAACGCGTCCGCGGCGTCGGTGGACCCCAGCACCCTCGCTGACAACCTCTGCGACTGCCCCGTGCGTACCCTCTCCTCTTCTTCTTGCAGCCAGCGATAGCACGATGCCATCTCTTTTAAAGACAACCTCTCCGATTCCCCCATGCATACCCTCTCCTCTTCTTGCAATCAGCGCTAGCCCAATGCCATCTCTGTTAAAGACAACCTCTGCCTATGCGTCGTGTATACCCTCTCTTCCTCTCTTAGTGATAGCACGATGCCATCTCTATTAAAGACAACATCTCCGACTACCCCATGAGTACCCTCTCCTCTTCTTGCAGTCAGCGCTAGCACGATGCCATCTCAGTTAAAGACATCTGCGACTGCCCTGTGCATACCCTCTGTTGAACATTTGTGATGTCTCTGATAGTTTACGAAACACATGAATTCTATCATTAAAACACATGCTACATTTATTAGACACATTACACATACGCACTGACTACATAACAGCTTACCTTCATGTATTTTCGCACACTACTGCCAACATTACAAATATAAATATTTTACTACCAACACCCTCTCCTCCTCTCTTGGTCAGCGCTATCACGATGCCATCTCTGTTAAAGACCTCTCCGACTGCCCCGTGCGTACTCTCCCCTCTTCTCTTGGTAAGTGCTAGCCCACTCCCATCCCCGATATCTCTAATGTTTACGATGCCTCGTTCTTACCTGTTTCTTGGGGAAATTATGCGTTTTGCCCAATCATATCTAATCGGAAATGAGTTAATAAGTACTTGAAAATATTTTCCACATTTACATTCCACAATCTGACTTAATATCTAATACTAATATCTCGCAATTTTAGGGACGGTTTGTAATGTTTCAATTTTGCTATTTTCGTTCTTTTCCAGTTCAGCAATCATTTACGAATTTCCAAACGAATGAAACATAGCGTCTACGGTGCGTATCATCAATTAATTTGTTAGCCAGGAGCGGGTGAAATTTCTTATTTCAAAAGAAACAAACGCAAATTATTGAAATGTAGCTTAGCGACTTATCACTAGACTTAGGATTTTAGGACAAAGGTCTATTTAATTCCTTTAGGATGTTGTGGAAAATAATTGCAGATGTTTAGGAATCTTAAGAAAATAGATGTACTGAAAGCGTCTAAAGGTGCCTAAAACGTCTCAAAAAGACTGTTAATGCCTATTTTCACATGTTTTTGCCTAAAACCACCTAAAACAGGTAATTTTCATGAAGGATCATATTTGAAATTCTAATTTTTCAAATTCGTTTTATGGAATCGCAAACACTTCTCGACATTTCCCGAAATGCAAATATTATGTGATCGAATAAGTAATCGTCAACGCACCGAAATCTCTCACCTGAAACACCGAACAATAGGAGCCCGCAAGTCAACATAATAAGGATGTTTCACGCTCGTCTCAGTTCAATTTCAGCTTTAATTAGTAGTGCTACAGAATGGCACAGACTTTCCCGTATTAGTTTTCTATTTTCTTGGGTCTGGGCTTGCTATTCGGAATTGCCACATACTCTTTCTTGGCAGCTGCCATCTATCACCGCCAAAAGTACTTATTTTTGTCATTTTCTTAATTTTTCGGTTTCCTAATGGTAGAACGGAAATATTAATTTTAGAATATTAAAAACAGCAAAACCTCGTCCCAAATGGCAATTTTCTTTGAAAACCTAGGAGCCGTTTTTAAGAAAATGGGGTTTAAGCGCTACTAAAAACGCGAAATTTGAAGCTCTTTTTCACTGAAAATTTTTGAGTTTTCAAAAAACTTTATTTGTAGTTATTTGAAGCACTCACAAATACAATAATGTTTAGAAATTGCTGGTAAGAGGCATAATAAAGGTGTGTGAGATCTTTCAAACAATATACATACGTGTAATTTTTCCTTACGTTAAAATCGGACATGTGCCACCTTAATAAGTGTATTTTACTCTATTCTTAAAAGAAATTTAAAGAAAAAAATTTGGAGCTATTTGTGAGAAAATTTTGAAAATGTCCGGGGTTTTCGGACGAACGGACGGACGTTTTGCTTTTAAATTATTTTTTTTGTATCAAGGACTTACAAAACAGGGATTCTGGCTACACCAGTGTTAGGGGATTTTTAGCAACTGGATTTATCCACTTTTTCTTTATCACGTGATGGCAAAGAATTTTTTTCTACCGAAAATTCACCAGCATTTCATAACTTTCACTATACTACGTATATTACTCCGCATATACGTACGAATATGGGAAAGTAAAAACTTGGGGCCGTTTTTGAGAAAATTTTGAAAATGGTCGGGGGGCTTAATGTAAAGTACCCCCAAAAATTAATGAATGTTTTTCAAAATCACAGAACTTCGACTGAGGCCAGATACACAGGGGTTTCTTTAATTTGCAAAAAATCGTACGCATAGTTTTGGCGCTAGTCTTGTTCACACTGCGACGAGCTATAAGCTCGCGCAGCAACCCAACACCCGGCTCCCCTCGCGTCACGCCAAATTAGAAACCCGTTCAATTCGTCACAGCCCCGCGCGAAGGACGCGTGCGCCAGAAACTGCGCCTCCCATCCTAACCCCGTCTTCAAATAACAAAAGCAGACAGTGACGGACTGCCTCCAGGGATCGCCCCGGGCATGCCGCCCCGGCTGGACGGTCCAGCATTGTCAACATAGGAACTGGAACTAGTCGATTAAGAGGCCCTCCCTGCGTTGTGTAGGAAAATACTTAAAACACATAAGGCGACACAAAGGAGGCCGGGTGGTCTTGCATTGTTTGTCTCTGCGGCGCTGGCGAAATCTCAAACAACAAAGAAAGCCAGTGGGATGCCCAGAAAATGACATCACCCTAAGAAGTGCCCTATTAGCTTCCGAGTTGAGTAGAGTTTGGCCAATAACATTAGAAATTCCAATCACGTGAAAGGGCAAGGCAGCCTTATAAGGAAAGGGTGGGCATACGTGACAGAGGCTGGCGAGAGAAGAGAAACTTCAGCAGATAGAGTCAAAACTTGAGAGAGCAAAAAACGTTTCGAGAAAGCATTTTTAAAATTTTAAATTATAAATAGATTCACTTCGAGGGGTGGTCAACGACGACAGCTAAAGTTGATCGACCGACTCAGCACTGGCCGTCCGAACACAATTCTGTGGAATTTATTCCATTCGGCGGACCAGCATTTAATTAATCAGCCGAGCTATCGTGGCTGCATTAATACGGGGAATGTGGCGTTTGACGGTTTCACCCGCTATTCAACGTACGTGGTTCATCTCTACAACTTCCTGTCGGTGAGAGGCGAATTCCCGGGTACGTGAGCTGCGACCCTTCGACGCCTGGTCTGCCCGCCACGCCTGGGACGGCGGCACCTGTTCGTCAACCTACCTGTGACTACGTCCGTCGGAACAGGTGTGCAATTCGTCGACTCGAGGTATGAATCTACCACTTGCATATGTCATCAATAATGACCGTGTTAATGACAGTTTAAAGAAACAATTAGAAATTTGAGCAAGTGTCGAGCTAAAGTAAATTTTAAAGAATTAGTTCTTTAAGAAACCAGAAGAAAATCATGTGATCTGTAGTGGATGCAGCGCGGTGTGAGGTCCGTGCTGCGAATGCAACTACATACAGGCTCAGAACGGATTTCAGGGGATTGTTTCTTAGAGGCAAATGAAAAGCAATGCACTTGTGAATGAATTTTATTTAATTCTTGAAAATAATTGGTACAAGAGGTAATTAGGCAGTAAGCCGGAGGACCAATGAATGTTTATAGTTTAAGTTTCTTCTTTCTTGAAGATTACATTTACTCACAGATTGATGAAAGTACAGCAAACACCAACCCAGGTCAGACGGCTGAGTGTGTGTGCCGTCGGTTTGAAATGGGCTGCGGATGATGCGGCGGCTGGTAGGCTGGATGTCACCATGGGCGCGTACTCGACTACTGGAGCGGCCCGTACTGTTGACTTGGACAGATGAAGGCTGATTCACGGGTGGCCCGAATGTAGATCGCGGCCGGCTAGCCGCGCTGAACGATTGCCGGAGCCTTGATAGGCAGAGCAAGGACAGCTGACTCGTTCGCAGGCTGTCTGACGAGTAAAGCGAGTATTGACACTCGTCCGGTGTATTGACAAATGTATCAATGATAGTCGATTGTCTCGTAGATGTTGACTGAAGAAGTGACTGGCTAGTCTGACTGAAGAGGTTGCAGTAGTTTGTAGTAGTGACTGAATAGTTTCCAGTAACAGCGTAGAAATGACTGATAGAAGTTAACTGAAGTAGTTGGTTGGAAGTTCGACTGAGAGTTCGACTGAGTAGTAGAAATGACTGTTAGAAGTCTACTGAAGAGGTGACTGAATAGTTTCAGTAGCAACGTAGAAAACGACTGATAGACGTTGACTGAAGCGGTTGCTTGGAAGTTTGATTAAGAGAGACTGAGTAGAGTGAGTAGTGGCTAAGTAGTAGTAGTGATCAGTGGCGCGTGGGAGCGAAGTTGCCGTATTTATTGAAACGTATGTTTCCGAGTGCAGAGGGGGAGGAGTCAAGTGACATTTGCAGCTAGCCTATGACATGCAGTGAGACGCAGTGTGCCGCGAGAGTTGCTCGCTATTTGTTGTTATTTTCTGAAGAGTATCACGTCACTTTGGCGCGGCACTGGCGGTGCCTGCGATGGCTGCATCTCATTAGCAAGGTTTGGTGTTTTCTCACGGGAACCGCGGAGCCGGCTGAGAGACGGGGCGGAAAGGCGGGCGCGGGCGCGGCTGCCTTGCAGATGCGTTCGTGGGCGGCGAATACTAATGCCAATATTGGTGCGGGAGGCACGTAGCGATATTCATGAATGTTTGTAGAAAGCATTAGGAACCCAGCCGCGCCGGCGGAGGTCAAGCCCTGGGTAAATGACCTGTCGCCCCTTCCCGGACTAGTACAATGCGGTACGCGGCGGTTCGGCGCTCGCGGCCGAGAGGGCACAACGAGAATTGTTTTGTTGCCTGGCCATCCGTGTTTCACTTTTATATATTTTTGTATAGACTTGCCAGTGCCGTGAGAAACTTTGAAGGTGGGGCAGCCGAAGAATGTTGGCCGCGCGGGGGAAAGACAATTTGAGGCTGCTCCCTGCTAGCGAATTTCCTCGTGATTGTTCGCGAGATTGAACATGATCCAAAGCAATAATAACGTGTTTTCGCTCTTCAAGCGAACAACACATTGAAGGAAATTAAAAAAAAGCTTGTTTCTGCCAAACCCTGTGCATGCCCTCATTGAAACAGAGTGCTCATCCATGAGGGGCTCATAAGCTGGTGCCGGATGTCAGGTTACGTGTTCGTTTGGCGCCCATTCACTTACAAATTTAAAATTTTAACGGGCACACCTGTCATCTGAATACCGACACACTTCGGTGTGACGGTACCTTCCCCCCTTTTGTGTTTGAGCGTCGGTTCATCACAATATACCGGACGGACGGACGTTTTGCTTTCAATAGGTTGTTCGGTATCAAGGACCCACAAATCAGGGATTCTGGCTACACTACGTGTTAGGGGATTTCTTTCTTAATTTAGCAACTGGATTTATCTTTTTTTCGTTATCACGGCAGCTAATTTTGTTCTTCCGAAAACTCACAAATTTTCGAGCAGCATTACACAACTTTCCCTATACTACGTATATTACTCCGTTTATACTTACGTATACGGAAAAGTAAAAGAGCACGCCAAACGCGAAGGAAATTGCGTATTTATCGCTTGTCCGTTCGAAAATGGAATATGGTACAAGTTTTTGGGATTCAAACAAAATTATGCAGTGTAAAAATTTGTAAAGGATTCAGTGAAGGGCAGCTAAATTTACTTTCAGGGACGAGAAAATGTCAGGATGGGATTCACTCGAAAACGATAAATAGTAAGACTCTGCGCCTTGTATAAAGCTTACAGCGATCATCCAGCTACGAAAGAAATTAATCGGCGGTTATGTATTCCTACATACATCAGTAGAGGGGATCATAGGTTCCAAACAAATTTAAGACTTATTAACACAAATGTAATTTGTTTGAAAGATCTCTCACACCTTTAACGTGGCCTTTACCTGCAATTTGTAAGCATTATTGTATTTGTGAGTGTGTTTCATATGAATTCAAATGAAGTTTTTTGAAAACTCAAAATTTTCTGTGTGAAAGGGGTTCAAATTTCGCATTTTTAGAAGCGCTTAAACACTTTTTTCTGCTGTTAAATTACGTGCTGTTAATGGCTTCAAATTTCTCAAAGAAAATTGGACAAGGTTTTACTGTTCTTTAATATTCTAATATTAATATCTCCGTTGTACCATTAGGAAACCGAAAAATTAAGAGAATGTCAAAAAAATGTACTTTAAGCGGCGATATGTGGCAGCTGTCAAGAGTATGTGGCAATTCCGAATAGCTATCCCAGACCCAAGGAATAGAAAAAAACTACGGGAAAGTCTGCACCACCAGTTTACGATTTGCTCTCTCGTAAGAATTCCCTTCCGAGCTGTTAGCCCCCAAAAGGGTAACAACCCCCCTCTGAAGGTATAACATGTACAAGACTAATGACAGACGACGCGGTCCGTCCGGGCGTCGCGCGTAGGTGGTGGACTTCCCGCCCGACAGCAGCGACCTGCCGCACTACGCCCACTGCGCGTACATGCGCTTCCGCACGCCGCAGTACTGCGACACTACCTACTCGCTGCTGACGGAAGTCGCAGAAGCTGCAGTACCACTCGGCTGCTATCATGTACATCGAGAGCAACGCGCGGCGCTGCGCGGCCTGCGGCAGCCGCTACTTCCCGCCGGGGCTCGTCACGGCGGAGCTGGCGGCGGCGCAGGCGGGCGAGGAGGTCGCCGACGAGTCGCAGGATGGGCTGATGGGCGACGAGCCAGAGGTGCGCTCAGCGAGCGTGGCGCTCAGGGAGGGCGGGCGAGGAGGTCGCCGACGAGTCGCACGACGGGCTGATGGGCGACGAGCCAGAGGTGCGCTCAGCGAGGGTGGCGCTCAGGGAGGGCGGGCGAGGAGATCCGCCGACGAGTCGCAGGATGGGCTGATGGGCGACGAGCCAGAGGTGCGCTCAGCGAGCGTGGCGCTCAGGGAGGGCGGGCGAGGAGGTCGCCGACGAGTCGCACGACGGGCTGATGGGCGACGAGCCAGAGGTGCGCTCAGCGAGGGTGGCGCTCAGGGAGGGCGGGCGAGGAGATCCGCCGACGAGTCGCAGGATGGGCTGATGGGCGACGAGCCAGAGGTGCGCTCAGCGAGCGTGGCGCTCAGGGAGGGCGGGCGAGGAGGTCGCCGACGAGTCGCACGACGGGCTGATGGGCGACGAGCCAGAGGTGCGCTCAGCGAGGGTGGCGCTCAGGGAGGGCGGGCGAGGAGATCCGCCGACGAGTCGCAGGATGGGCTGATGGGCGACGAGCCAGAGGTGCGCTCAGCGAGCGTGGCGCTCAGGGAGGGCGGGCGAGGAGATCGCCGACGAGTCGCACGACGGGCTGATGGGCGACGAGCCAGAGGTGCGCTCAGCGAGCGTGGCGCTCAGGGAGGGCGGGCGAGGAGGTTGCCGACGAGTCGCACGACGGGCTGATGGGCGACGAGCCAGAGGTGCGCTCAGCGAGGGTGGCGCTCAGGGATGGCGGGCGAGAAGGTTGCCGACGAGTCGCACGACGGGCTGATGGGCGACGAGCCAGAGGTGCGCTCAGCGAGCGTGGCGCTCAGGGATGGCGGGCGAGGAGGTCGCCGACGAGTCGCACGACGGGCTGATGGGCGACGAGCCAGAGGTGCGCTCAGCGAGCGTGGCGCTCAGGGAGGGCGGGCGAGGAGGTCGCCGACGAGTCGCACGACGGGCTGATGGGCGACGAGCCAGAGGTGCGCTCAGCGAGGGAGGCGCTCAGGGAGGGCGGGCGAGGAGATCCGCCGACGAGTCGGAGGACTGGCTTCTGGGCGACGAGCCAGAGGTGGGCATACACACGCGATCCCTCACCACTGTCAAGTCAAAATCACAAGTCCCGAATAACGAAACTTCTACGTTCACTTGTTCCCCGCGTTCACGCGTTCACTTGTTCCGCGCTCCGCTCAGCTCCCTAGTTAAATCTCTCCTCACTCGCCTCCATTTTCTCTGGCCTACCAGCTTCTGTTCTCGTTTCTTCTCCCTACCCTAGAAATTACGTGCTGTTAGTGGTCGAAATCAGTTGCGCATCAAAAGTTTCTCAGCCAGTCCCCGTAAGATTCTCGAATGTTCCTGAATAGAGCTCTCACTCACTCCGAAAGGCTGATTAGAGTGGCGATCTCGCAGCTGCATGTCCAGTTCGACGTGGACGGGCTTGTTTATGTATTTTGTAGTAATAACCTTTGGCTGCCACAGACGGGGCTTCCCTCTGCAATACTGTTTACGCCCTGCCCGGAGGGTCGTGGGGTTTTGGGGGGGGGGAGTTCTGCGTCGTCGGCCTGTAAGCAAAAAGACGGAGGGTGGCATCCAGGCGGGCGCCACCAGGGCGGCGTGTACGCGTGCTTTCTGAAGTTCCTAAGGGCAAGGGAGCCTCGCAGCTGCGCTCCCAGCTCACAAAGGAACTACGCATTTTATCGTGTTGCGTAATTTCCCGCAATTGAAGAAAATTAGACTTTGATTTTATGCAGTATACTCCCGCAAATAAAGTGCCGGCACAGTATACATTCGACTATGTATTGCCTTCTTTATTTACGTGTTTTATTTATGTCATTGTATGTTTGACTATCTGCTACGTTGTTCTAGCTGGTATATTTTAGTCTTTTAACTAATGTACCTAATGAGGCGGCGAAAATTTCCTCCGTCCCGAGCAGCTGGCGACCACGCTAGCCACTGGTCACGATGCTAACTTTGGGGCAGGACAGTACCTGATCTACACGAATTTAGAATGGGTTGTATTACATGTTTTCCACCAGATATTCATTGGCAAAAATATATTATCTGTGACTCGTCTACATTGCCTGGAAATTTGTTAGGCAGTTTCTGAGACACCTGTGCCTGCAGTGGCGTTGCTAGCTTACTAGGGGCCAATAAGGAAGGTCCTAATGGAAACCCTAACTACGATTTTCCAATCGTGAAATCAGTAGTTTGAAATCCAATTAGTTTATATTAATATCACGAATGAAATAGTCAATACGAATATTTGATTTCTGCGTATTTCATACGTTCCATAAGTGTGTCAAATGTTAATCGTCTCAAGTAGCCTCCCGTCCATTGCGTTGAAAGGCTCTGTGGGTTGCTGAGCTCGGCAGGTGGAGCTGGACATGGAGTTCGAGGGCTCCGACGACCGCCCGTACGACTCGGACGACGAGGCGCCGGAAGTGACGTCGTCGAGCAGCCGACCGTCTGGGGCCTACCGCCGCTCCACCGTCTCGGCCTCCCACGAGCCCTCGTCCTTCTCCTCGTCTATCCTGCCCGCCAGCTCCTCCTCCTTCTTGCCCTCCGAAATGAGCTTCACCTCGTGGGACCACTTCGGGGAGGACGGGGGCGAGGACGAGGAGTGGCGCATCGAGGACATCGTCGACAACCCGAAGTTCTTCGAGGCGCAGAGGGACTTCCAGAAGAGCATGATCACGGAGCAGGTGGGGAGTAACAGACACCAACCGTTTATTTGCTAACAATTTACAGGAACCAAAATCCAGTACAGTCCAGTTCCAGACAGGTGATTAATATGTTCAGAAATGAACGGAAGTAACAGGCACCAACAGTTTATTGGTTAACGTTTTACAGTAACCAAACTAAAGTACAGTCCAGTACTAGACAGGTGGGCAGTATGTTCAGAAATGAACGGAAGTAACAGATACCAACAGTTATGGTCTCAAGTACGTTACAAAATAACGGTAACAAATAATGTTAACGTTTACAGTAAACTAAATCCAGTTCATACCAGATATAAGCCAGTCTACAATTTACATAGGAGAAATAACCAAGTCCATAGCACCGTCATCGTATCCAGTGGATGTCCCAAATCTTTTCACTGTTCACCAAAAATCGATACATGGGCACACAATCGGTTGTGGACAATAGTCGCTAACTCACTCGCAACAAACTCTTTCTCCGCCTTGCCGAGACCCCCACCCCACCCCCATGCTACGACTCCTGCAGCCGACGCCTCACTGCCACGCATACCTTGGCTAACGCCGTCTTTCCTCCCAGGAGGCGCACAGCCCCTTGCGGTTCTTTCACTTTTCCCTTTGCTGCGTCTGGCGGCCCGAAGTCCCCCGTCCTTTTTACTTTCCCCTATACACGGAGTGATATACGTAGTGTAGGGAAAGTTATGTAATGCTGCGCGAAAAAATTGCCAATTTTCGGCGGAAAAAAATTCATTGCCGGGACGTGAAAACGAAGAAGTGGATAAAACCAGTTGCTAAATTAAGAAAAAAATCCCCTAACACGTGGTGTAGCCAGAAACTCTGTTTTCTGGATCCTTGATACCGAAAACCCAATTGAAAGGAAAACGTACGTCTGTCCGTCTGTCTGTCCGTCTGTGAACACTGCTAGCGCCTAAACCATACGTACGATTTCTTCCAAAATGGATATTCCCCGGTCGATCTGGTTCTAGTCGAAGCTTTGAGATTTTGAAAAAGATTCTTCAAATTTGGGGATACTTTACATGAACCCCCCGGGGATTTTCAAAATTTTCTCAAAAACGGCTCCAAATTTTTTCTTCAAATTTCTTGTAATAATGGAGTAAAA
>JAHLJT010009355.1:76628283-76704401 GCA_031308135.1 Acheta domesticus
TACACTTATTAAAATGGCATAGGTCCGATTTTCACGGATAACTCTGAATTTTCGAAAACTGCGGAAATTTAAACTTTTTTCTCGAACTTCATTAAACTTCATTCTCGAACTACAAAATTGAGGATAGAGATTTTTTCTTCAAACAAAATTTGTTCTGCGTATTGAGTTCTTTCATAAAGGTAATGTAAATGTTTTTCAAAATTTTAGTAGTTTTCGTGCAATATGTGCATTTTTAAAAAATTACAAAAACAAGAGTTTCTCAAAAACGGCTGCAAATGTTTTCTTTAAAGTTTGGTAGGGATACTGGTAAATGACCCTATCACATGGCATCAAAGCCATATTGCTCTATAGGTTGTTTTTTTCCAAAAATTACAAAAATGTAACTTTTTTCACATGTTTCTCACGTCGATAATATTTACATTTTCTTCACATTATGATATTTACGAGTACATGTGCTTTAAATAATGTCAAGTAAAGTTTCTCGAAAATACAACCGTTTTTTTTCTTTGAAAAATAGCTCAAAATTCCGCATTTTTCAGAAACGCTCAAACACCATTTTCTCATAAATGGCTAAAAAAATTCTTCAAACTTTTCGATCGGTTAGTGCTAATGGCACTCTTTAATATGACGTAAAGTTTATTTTGAGGAATTTTTTTTGTTTTTTCAAAAATTACACAAATGTAATATTTTTAAAGGATCTCTCACATCTTTAATATTCACATTACCAGCAATTTGTAAACATTATTATGTTTGTGAATGTAAGGGCTTCAAATAACTTCAAATAAAGTATTTTGAAAACACCTCAAAAAGTTTCTGTGAAAATGAGCTTGAAATTTCGCATTTTTAGTAGAGCTAAGTTTTTAGTAGAGCAATTTTCTTTAAAACGGCGCATAATTTTAAACAGAAAATTGCTATTTAGGACTAGGTAAAAAAGTAACATTATAAACGAGTTGTATACATTATTTTTTGTATAACAGTATTATGATTTAAGGAAGCGAAATTAATTTGGATGTTAAGTTGTAATTCGTAGTTTATTTTTTTAATTCATGTTATGACGTCATGAATGCTAATGGCATTCTAAAAGCAACTAATATGTTTACAAATGGCAATTAGTTTGAAAGTCACGATTCAAAATAGTTACGCAATTCTGATCCTGTAGAGCTCTGAGTATGTATTAAAGAAGTCAAGAACTTCCAATAATTTATGCAAGGATTTCCGGAATCAGAGAATATTGTGAGTACTGTGAGTTTTTCTTTTATAACATTCAATAATTAATTACAGTTATTTAGTTTGTTTCTTTCGTGCATTTTCTGGAATTACATGTAGGCTGTTGCATGTAAGTTTTTTTCTATAACAGTCATTAATAATTTTAAAGTTCATCATAAATATTTCAATAGCTGGGTTTCGTTGTAATAGTTTCAATTTTATTTCTTCAAGAAATTTTAATAAGAAAGATGACATTGCAGGTGGAAAAGTTTTCTCACACGGTTAAAATACACATTTCCAGCCATTTGTAAACACTGGATTTGTGAGTATAAGTGCTTTGAATGACTTCAAATGAAGTTTTTCGAAAACTCAAAACTTTTCTGTAAAAAGAGCTTTAAATTTCGCATTTACAGTAGCGCTTCAACGCCATTTCCTTGAAACGGCTCCAAATTTTTCAACGAAAATTCCCATTTAGGGCAAGGTTTAATTGTTTTTTTTATATTCTTAAAATAAAAGTTTCGTTCTACTACTGGAAAACCGAAAACCTAAGAAAATGTCCAAACACTGTAGTTTGGGCGGCGATTGATGGCAGCTGTCAAGAGTATTGGCAAGTCCGAAAAGCTAGCCGAGACCAAACGCAACAGAAAAATAATACAGGAAAGTCTGTGCCATTCTGTAGCACCACTACTTACCTTTTACTTTCTCGTTTACGTACGTATACACGGAGTGAAATACGTAGCATAGAGAAAGTTATGTAATGCTGCGCGAAAAAACGGCTGGAAATTTTTCTTTAAATTTCTTGTATGAATAGAGTAAAATACGCTTATTAACATGACATCAGTCCGATTTTTACGGATAACTCTGAATTTTCGAAAATTGTTAAAGTTTGAATTTTTTCCGGCGTCTTTCTCCAACTACAAAATTGAAGACAGAGATTCTCCTTCAAATAAAATGTGCTCTCCAAAGTGAGTTCTTTCTTTAAGGTCATGTACATTGTTCTGAAAATGTTAGTAGTTTTCGCGCAATATTGCGTGCAATATGTATTTTAAAAGATTACAAAACTAGATTTTCTCAAAAACTGGACCAAATTTTTTCTTTAAACTTTAGGTAGGGATAGAGGTAAATGTACCCTATGAGATGGCATAAACGCCATATTTCTGTATACTTTTGTTTTTTCAACAATTGCAAAAATGTAATTTTGCAATTGTCTCTCACTTGCACTTGTCTCTCACGTCGTTAATACTTACACTAACAGCGAATTGTTTACATTATTATATATATAAGTACATGTGCTTTAAATAATGTAATGTAAAGTTTATCGAAAACACAACCGTTTTCTGTGAAAACTAGCTCAAATTTCCGCATTTTCAGAAACGCTCAAACGCCATTTTCTCATAAATAGCTACAAATTTTTTCTTTAAACTTTTCGAACGGATAGTGCTAATTGCACTCTTTAATATGACGTAAAGTTTATTTTGAGGAATTGTTTTGTTTTTTCAAAAATTACACAAATGTAATATTTTTAAAGGATCTCTCACATCTTTAAAATTCACATTACCGGCAATTTGTAAACATTATTATATTTGGGGGTGTAAGTGCTTCAAATAAAGTATTTTGAAAACTCAAAAATTTTCTGTGAAAATGAGCTTCAAATTTCGCATTTTTAGCAGTGCTAAACGGCAATTTTCTTTAAAACGGCACATAATGTTTAAAAGAAAATTGTCATTTATGACTAGGTTTTGGGTTCTTTAATATTCTAAAATTAATATTTTCGTTCTACCAAAAGGAAACCGAAAAAAATTAAGAAAATTACAAAAAAATGTAGTTTTGGCGGTGATAGATGGTAGCTCGCAAGAAAGAGTACGTGGCAACTCGGAATAGCTAGCGAAGACCCAAGAAAATAGAAAACTAATACGGGAAAGTCTGTGCCATTCTGTAGCACCACTAGTTCCTGGTTCTGGCCCTTTATCCTGTGGGGCGGAACGTATATTTAACTGTTATTTCACTCAGGTAGATGGCATCTGTTACAGTTGGTTCAACTCATTCTCTTCAGGAGAGATTACGTAGTATTTTCCTTCATTGTAGCCAGACTTCGCCCATTTTTACTTTCCCGTATAATACGTATATACGGAGTAATATACGTAGTATACGGAGTTACGTAATGCTGCGGAAACTCAATTTCAAGACTTCCACGGAAATACACGTTTTGAGGCCCCTTGATATCGAAATAAATAGTTATTTTCAAAACGTCCGTCTGTCTGTCCGTCTGCTTGTCCGTCTGTGAACACCACTAGCGACTAACCCATGCGTAGAATGCTTTCCAAATAATTGAAAAAACCCTTGTACATATGGTGCGAGTCAAAGCTTTGAAATTTTGAAAAACATTCGTTAAAATTTGGAGGTACTTTACATGAAGCTCTCCAGAAATGTTCAAAATTTTCTCGAAATCGGCTCCAAAGTTTTTCTTTAAATTTCTTGTAAGAATAGAGTAAAATAAACTTATTAAGGCGACATAGGTACGATTTTTGCGATTAACTCTGAATTTTCGAAAATTGCAAAAAAATTTGAATTCATTCTGCGTCTTCCTATACCTACAAAATGAGAGATTTTTTCTTCAAATAAAGTACTTTTTCCTAGTGAGTTCTTTCACGAAGCTCATGTATATTTTTGGAAAATTTGAGTAGTTTTGGCGCCATATTCCGTGAAATATGTGCAATTTAAAAAAAATACAAAAGCAAGCTTTTTCCAAAAATGACTCCATTTTTTACTTTCCCGTATACGTATGTATACACAAAGTGATATACGTAGTGTAGGGAAAGTTATGTAATGCTGCGCAAAAAAATAGCCAATTTTCCCAAGAAAAAATTCGTTGCCGGGCGCTGATAACGAAAAAGTAAATAAAACCAGTTGCTAAATTAAGAAAAAAAATCCCCTAACACGTGGTGTATCCAGAACACTTCTTTGTGGGTCCTTGATACCGAAAAACCAATTGAAAGGAACACGTCCGTCTGTCCGTCCGTCAATCCGTCTGTCCGTCTGTTCGTGTGTCCGTTTCTCCGTCTGTCTGTCCGTCCGTCTGTGAACACTGCTAGCGCCTAAACCATACGTAGGCTACTATTTCTTCCAAAATGGACATTCCCCGGTCGATCTGGTTCTAGTCGAAGCTTTGAGATTTTGAAAAAGATTCTTCAAGATTTGGGGGTACTTTACATGAAGGTCCCCGGGGATTTTCAAAATTTTCTCAAAAACGGCTCCAAATTTTTTCTTTAAACTTCTTGTAAGAATAGAGTAAAATACACTTATTAAGATGGCATAGGTCCGATTTTCACGGATAACTCTGAATTTTCGAAAACTGAGAAAATTTAAACTTTTTTCGGCTTGATTCTCGAACTACAAAATTGAAGATAGAGATTTTACTTTTTCATAAAATGTTTGCCTAAGTGAATTCTTTCATTAAGGTCATGTGCATTTTTTTATTTTAGTAGTTTTTGCGCAATATTGCGGGCAATATGTCCAATTTTTAAAAAAATTACAAAAACTAGATTTTCTCAATAACGGCTCCAAATTTTTTCTTTAAACTCTTGGTAGGGATAGTGCTAAATGTACCCTATGTGATGACATAAACTCCATATCGCTTATTCTTTTGTTTTTTCACAAATTGTAAAAATGTAATTTTTTTGACTTGTCTCTCACGTCATTAATATTTACATTAGCGGCGATTTTTTCACATTCTCATATTTACTAGTATATGTGCTTTAAATAATGTCAAGTAAAGTTTATCTAAAACACAACCGTTTTCTGTGAAATCTAGCTCAAAATTTTGCATTTTCAGAAACGCTCAAACGCCATTTTCGCATATATGGCTGCAAATTTTTCTTAAAACTTTTGTAACGGATAGTGCTAATTACACTCTTTAGTATAGCGTAAAGTTTATTTTGAGTTATTTTTTTGTTTTTTCAAAAATTACATAATTGTAATTTTTTTGAAAGATGTCTCACATCTTTAATATGCACATTAGCAGCAATTTGTAAACATTATTATTTTTCAGAGTGTAAGTTCTTCAAATAACTTCAAATAAAGTATTTTGAAAGCTCAAACATTTTCTGTGAAAATGAGCTTCAAATTTCGCATTTTTAATAGCGCTAAAACACTATTTTCTCTTAAACGGCACGTAATTTTTAAAAGAAAATTGCCATTTATGACTATGTTTTTGTGTTCTTTAAAATTAATGTTTCCGTTCTACCAAAAGGAAACCGAAAAATTAAGAAAATGACAAACAATGAACTTTTGGCGGTGATAGATGACAGCTGGCAAGAAAGAGTTTGTGGCAATTCCGAAGACCCAAGGAAATAGAAAACTAATACGTATGTACCATTCTGTAGCACCTCTAGTTTGACTTCTCTCAAGTCGTTAATATTTACATTAGCAGCGATTTGTTAACATTACGTATTTATGAGTACATGTACTTTAAATAATGTCATACAAAGTTTCTGGAATACTCAACTGATTTCTGTGAAAACCAGCTCAAAATTTCGCCTTTTCAGAAACGTTCAAACGCCATTTTCTCGTAAATGGCTCCAATTTTGTCACAAACTTTTCGATCGGATAGTACTGATTGCACTCTTTAATATGAAGTGATGGGGTATTTTTTGGGGTATTTTTTGTTGTTGTTTTTCAAAAATTATACAAATGTAATTTTTTGAAAGTTCTCTCACACCGTTAATATGCACATTGCCAGCAATTTGAAAACAATCGTAATTGTAAGTGGAAGTGCCTAATTGTTTTCAAGTGAAGTTTTTCGAAAACTCAAAAAACGTTTTTCGAAAACTCATTTTCTTAAAAACGGCTCCAAATTTTTCAGAGACAGTTGTCATTTAGGACTTAGTTTTACTGTTTATTAATATTCCCTAAATAATATTTCCTTTCTTCTATTAGGAAACCGAAATATTAAGAAAAAGGAGGTGATAGGTGGCAAGATTATGAGGCAAGTACAAATTTGCTGGTTGAAAATATTTTTGTTGGTTTATGTTGTAGTGTAATAGCATTTAGGACCATTTAGAAACAGTGCGAGAAAGTATGTGTTTGGTACTTGTTAATATATATGATTTATGTTAATAATTAATTGTGGGTTATTTATTGAACCTGGAATGTCCTTTACCAACAACCAGCTACTGTGGCTTGTTAAGCAATGACAGAATGGCGCGCGTTGCGGCCGGGGATATTTAATCGTTGAACCAACGCAGATCAAGAGTTCCTGTGCCCACGCGAACTGTGTTTAACCTATGGTTGGTTGAGATCAAAAGGTCGAAAAAGAATTGCGAGTCGTAGTTTCAAATATTGAACCCAGATTTGAACAATTGTTGATGAAGAAGCAAGCTCATCCTTCCCATTTATTTTTAGAACAATTTTCTCATAAAAACAAAAGTTGAATATAATAAAATGTGTTATGAGTTATTTTAATTCCTAATTAGAATGGAAAAATAAACTAGCTTTTTATACAAGTTACTCATGTATGTAGAATCTTTGGCAGCCCTGTGTTAACCTTTATATTTGAAACATTGTTACCAGAGGAGCCGCGGGAAGTTTCGTTTAGGCAGAGGGAGTCGTGGACGAAAACATTCTGAAAACCCCTGACATAGATGATTCCATGTTAAACAAAAGGTGTACGGCAAACACTCTACAGCAATCGGTAGACATAAAATAGCTATCATTTAAAATACTCGAATTCGAGAAACATCTTTATCTACTAGCAATTCTATTTTAAATGACATCGGCTCAAATCAAGAGTCAACTCCCTCGAGAATGAAGCAAATTGCTCTAACTTCTCAATTAATTTGTCCAAAAATGCAAATCTAGACTATTTGTGTTTGTAATACTTGTTTTGTTTGCTTATTTGTAGTTAATGTGATAAAATATTGAATTCATGAAATATTTAATTCATTCAAAATACAATGAATGTAACTGTATTTCAAAAAACAAAAATGTTTAGAATGCACTCGCTCCTACGTCGCTCAAGTCGTAAACATCAATTCGTGAATAATAGCTGTCATTCTACGCTCGTTGAAGAATCTACTATTTTTCCAGTAACAACAGTGTTTTTATTTTAGAAACAACTTTTTATAATTAACCAAAATTCACCTCATTTTGCTTGCAGTTGCTGCTCAACAGAATGCAAGGTACATATTTGGAAGAAGCGAGAGCTCGTGATCCCTTCAAACGATGCAAGAGACGGGGGAGACCATTACTTGCAACAATCAAGACAAACTTGCGATTTTGGGTGCGTATGTTGCAGGCGCCGGGTCTTTATCGTATCTCGCAACCCATGTCTGGAACCACCGCCTCTTGTTTTGGCGATTTGGCAACGCGTGAAATACCTTCGGCATTCCTTTCACTTTTAGAACCCTCGGCCGCGCGCCCTCAGATTTCGGGCTGAGAAAATGTGTCGAATTTAAGCTGGAAGAAAGAAAAAGCACTTTTTCTGTCCTTCTTACTCTTCAACGTACTGCAGCCACTACACCGAATTATTAGTTATTTTCAATAATTATTAATTTACTACTTATATTATATTAGTATTTTTAATAATTTTATTAAGATTTTATTTCCTTAATATGCAGATTCATAATAATAATACATTATTATTATTATAAAAAATGAAGAGCTTCGCGATAATGTTTCACAAGATATCTTTCTGATTTCTCTCCGAGCTGTATCTCAATAGATAATAATTATTGTTATATTGGTGTTAATAAATCGATAAATCAGACTTTCTCTTGGTTTACAGTTTTGTTTCTTAAGCATGCTGGACAGAATCGCTTAAAGAGACGTTTTGTTTCCTGGCTAATGGCTCAACCTACCCTGCCCCACTCCACACACTCTGTGCAGTGCGTAAAGATTCCCGTAAGCCGCGTACCTGCCTGCCTAAAGGAGAAAACAGAAACAGGGAAGTTGCTGCAGCTAATGACTTGGCGGTCGCCTCCTCCTCTGCCGGCTCGGGGTGACCGGACCGGCATTCTTGAAAGGTGGCGAAGAGACGCTGTTGCCAAGTTACCAAAACAAGAACAAGTGCTCTCAGTCATGGGTTGCGCGTTAAGCTAAAGACTCTGTATATATATATATATATATATATATATATATATATATATATATATAAATAAGATGAAGAGACTGTATATATATATATATATATATATATATATATATATATATATATATATATATTGTAACGAACGTGAATTTCACGTACTTTCGTGATGAAACCAATCAGCCAAAATATCGGCTGAATGGATTTTCAGTTATTTGTTTGTACGAGATTCCACCGCCCGCCCAGTCAGCCGCCGGGCAGCCGACGAGTTTTCTTATCGGTGGCTCGGAGGGGTGGAGAAAGGAGTAACTCTTATCTGGAGGAGTGAGGTGTGCAACTCTTATCTGAGTAGTGACGTGGGCAGAGTAGGGGAGAGAGAGGGGTGTGCGGCAAGACGAGAACCTTCTTGGATTCGGAGTTGTGCGGTAGTGGAGAGAAGGGAGTACGGGACGCCAGGAGCAGAAAGTGCTTGGACTCCGCCGTGCCAGGTTGACGGCAGAGTCAGAGAGGTGTACCTTGCTAAGGCGGCTTTCACCATTCCGTGTTCTTGCTGCGAGCTTTGCTGTTTGGGGTGAGGCTATTTTCCAACGGACTAAGGTCGGTATTTCGATCCTTTATGTTCTACATCGGGGTTTGTCTACACGAACTGCCCGACTGCGTGAGAATCGAATTTATTGACTCGCAAGAGATGTGCATAATGCGTGGTAAGACCAGTGGCGTAAAGTGCTGAGTGTTTTACGGGAACACGAGGGAAATAATTTCGGAACTAAAGTGGCCGCGCATTCATACTAGAACTGAGAATCTCGAAGAAATTAGTTATAGAAGGCAGGACTGGTGTAAGGAACGTGTGCACGCAATTCACCATGAGAGATAATTTAAGGGGCCATTAACGTTACTTCTAAGAAAATTCTTTTAAACATTCGGTGCTATCAAGAAACTAAGTTTAGTCACTGTAATATAATACAAGATGTTCTTCTTGTAATGCTAGTTCTTTAGTTTTGAAGAAATTTCTTTTGAATAGTCTGTGTTATCAAGAAAACATTACATTTGTTCATTTAATTGAGTGGAGATTTTTTGGGGGATTCTAGAGAATTTCGTGCACGAAATTATTTGCATGTATTTTGATGCAGTGTATAACGAGAGACAGTTAACCGCAATTTTCGTAAACGGAAGGTACTACGATATTAAGTCATGCGAGAGGCATGTGCTCTTCACTCATCCCAACCGGGATTTCATTTTTTTTCATTTGTTCAGCTTTAACTTGTTTTGTAACTGTAGATATTGCCTGTAATTCTAAGTTGTGCAAATCTCAACATCAATGCGTGATGACTTTGCAGTTGATTCTCCCTTTTTGATATTTTTTTGAATTGTGTTAATTTTTTTGACTGTGTATTTTCTTTGTGTATCAATGTTATTGTCATTCAAGGATTTTTTGTGGTTTCGCTTCAACGCGTGTCCAATTACATGTTGTTTCTGTGGTCACGACTTTGTGTTTTTTTTATATTTTGAAATCTTCTGATGAGCCACGATCCCACTAAAATCCCCTCAAACCGACAGCACGTTCGGTTACAATATATATATATATATGCCGAGTCTAAGCATATTTTATCTATTAAACTACGTGGATATTCTGATGGTTGAGTCGCAATAGGCACTCAAAAGTTAGTTTGAAAAATTGATTTCTAGGCAAAACTTTGCATTATGGAAGCATAGAAACGCCCTAGAAACATGTAAATTATTATTTACAAAAGAAATGAATATATTTGTTCAGAAAGAAAAATTAAGCGAGAAATAAAAACCACTCAATTTACACAATTCCACTGCTTTTTTATTTTTCGCTATTATTTCTGCCTGAGCAAATATATTCATTTCTTTTGTAAATAATAATTTACATGTTTCTGAAATGTTTCTATGCTTCCATAGTGCATATTTTTGCCTAAAAATATTTTTTTCAAACCAACTTTTAAATGCTAATAGAGGCTCAATCATTCCGATTATCCACGTAGTTTATTAGAGAAAATACGCTTAGAATTGTCTTAACCCGTCGATGCACCGAAGAAGAATATTCCACTTCAACACTTAAGGCCACCTCCTAAATATACAACGCACGACGGAAGAAGTGAGGTAAGTTTTAGTAGAATTAATGATAATGGTATTCTATTTCTTCACGTAGTTTACAACAGTAAGACTCTGATTATGATGTAATTTTTATTTGCAATTATCCCAACTAATAAAATATTTAGTGTTCTCAAATATTTCTCACATTTTGTACAGTTTTGGAAACAAAAATTGATCGCGGCCGTCTGCGGCTAAGTTCAGCTTGTGCACGGCTTGGGCAGCCCTTGTCATGACGAAACGTCGCAGGCGGAGCCTCAAAAACCACCGCAGCCAATCTCAACACAAGGGGGAGTGCCCCAACAAACTTACGTCGTACAAAATGGCGAGCGTCGCTAGTTCTGATGTGGAAATATTTTCAAATAAAAATACAAGGAATGAAACACTTTTATGAACATTAAAGTAAATTTATTCAAATATTGAAATGTACCAACAACGTCTCGTCAAAGACTCTTACGAGATCGTTGGCATCATTCATCTAAGATGGTTTTGATCGTGACCCGTTCCAAATTTATATTAAAATTTTGGGCGCCAGGAACAGGTTACGTTAATTTAAAAAAATCAATGCTTCCACAGCTAATTTCAACAAATGTATAAATGTCCGGCTAGCTGGGTCAATGGGTCCCGTTATGGATAATCGATATCGCCTAAATAGCCGATTACTTGATCTGCCAACTGTACACTATGGCGAGGAATCTGAAAGGGAATAATTATCGATTTCTAACTATTTAACAATTTTGATTGACTAAATGAAATCTTTTCATTTCCAAAAGAAAAAAATTCAACAATTTATTTACACTATTAACAATTGTCTTGTCCTTAGGTCATGACCTCGTTTTAAAATATATCTTTTGTACTGCAGTAATTATTTACCGTCTTGGTCGCCGACGCCCCGCAGTCTCTTCTCACTTGAATGTAGGCGATCCCAAGTTCCGCTTCTCTCTTCTAATCTTGCGACGTTGCCGACGCATCCAGCCCTCACTGACTAGAATATCTACCGGTTCTTAATTGGTATTCAGAGTTCTTAGTTTCCCCCAACTGGTGGTAAAATATTAAAGTCCAAAACCGCAATATATATATATATATATATATATATATATATATATATATATATATAAAACTTTCAAAGTCCTAATCGACCTTCCCGTTGCACATCAACTTCCAGATTCCGGAAAACTATTGAGTCTCACTCGAAGCTTACAAGTCCTACTTCACTAATTCTTCACTAAAAAAACTATTATAATTGCACATTTTCAAGTGTTCATAAGTGTTTCTAAAATTTGCAAAACTTGCAAAATACTGTTTTTCTACATTCGATAGAGGACTTCTAGAGAACAATTTCAATAAAAGACAATAAAATTCAAAGACCAATTGTATATTTTATTATTAAAGCAACAATTAAACTAGATATTAAGCAATCAATTTGCATCTCTGGTCAAACTTGTTATTTTGCGATATTGAACTCAGCGACAATTTGGGGACACTCTTCCGCAGGAATAGCGCACATTTCGAAATTGTTTATAAAATTGTTAATTGTTGCAAAAGTGTTAATTCGCCATTTTCAGTTCTGGGTCATCAGGGAACTCTTCCCACTTTAGAACTGCAAAAATTGGAAATTGTTTATAAATTTACAAATTTTGCAATATTTCTTTACTCTCTCATCTCAATTGCCTTTCAACAAGTTGCAAAATTCCGCAATCCGATCGGCGCTATCACCTTTCCTTACGCAATTGTTTATAGGAAATTAGCATCTGATGCCAACCCTCATTTGTTTTACAGACAATCCGGTCGCTCTTTGCAGTCAAGTATACGCTTCATTTCGTTTTGCACTGTCTCGCTTTCCGCCGATTATATTGCATTAACAATTTCTGACTTAACGGCAAATCAATGAAAATTGCTGCTAATGAACTATTGCTCATTTTTATCTTTCAATATTTTCTTTGAATTCTTAATACTTTATTTCAACTGTCATTCCGATATTATAATTTGTCTGCGTTATAACTAAATTATCAAAACGCCGACCTTGTTTCCCTGCGAACGTGAAAGTAATCTTTCACTGCGTGTTTGTCTATATTTCAGTCAATGGTGCCCTCTGGACGATATCTTTATCGTCTAGTGATGAAATCTATTATAAACAATTTATTTTGCAAAATGCAATTTGATGGATCGGTGGCACATACTATATTATTACTAATTAAAAATTTTGTATCAAGAAGTTTATCTATCGGATTGTTTTCTTGATTTTTTTGAACTAACCAGAAGAAAGTTTTAATTCCATCTCTCTCTCTCCATTACCGTCAAAATTGCAGAAAATACTAGTCGGTAATACGAGATTGCTGCCGAAATGCGCAGTGCGATGTAAGGAATTATTTCGAAACACCCTAGTGGTACATTCTGGAGCTTCATATTTTCGATTTTTATTAATAATAATTAATAACTAGACAAGTTTGAATATAGATAATTTTAACATTTAATCCACGATGCAAGTGTTGTGTAGCAAAGATGTTCTTTGAAATATTTTTAATTTTGCAGAAATTGAAAAATATTTGATTTTTTAATAGAACTACATAGATTTTTTTACTGAAATGATTAGATTATTTGAAGAGGAATACAATATCTTAGTTGTTACTAACTTAAAAGAAATATAGAGTAACAAATATTTTACCTAAACTGGATTTGAAATTATTAACAGTTGTTGGTACGGGAAATATTTGCCTTGAGACGCCAGTGCGGCGATCGCCTTTGGGACACTTGGCCTTCGCGGTGCCGCGACCTTTAGACTGCAATGGTAGGAAAGTGATGGGATGTATGCGTGAATAATGTAATCATAGCAGGGAATGCTTAGAAATGGACATCAATGTTAAAAAAGTCGAAAAGAACGATGTAAGAAAGTGTCAGGTTAAGAAAGAAAATATTAAAGGCCATTTTCAGACCTAACAAGCATTGACCTTAATTTCTAACGGCGACAGAAACAAGCCTACATTTTAAAACATTTCAAGTAGAAGGCAAGGGATCACTAGGTTAAGATGTTTTACAGCAATATTTCGGGATAATTAAACAGAACATAGATTGGCTGCAAGTTTCTAATATTCTTTTACTGTTAATCTACTTCCTCCTTTATTCATGAAGGTAACAAATGTATAAAAAGAAAACAAAATGTGTATTGTAGAACTACTACTCTGAAATTATTTTCAGCATGACTGTTGCCCCGCACTTTACTAATATATCAAGGAGAATTTTGAACAGAGAAAATTCAAAAAATTCAAACCAATTGTTAGGGCAGGTCCAAACACCGCCGCGTGTGCGATATATAGCTAAATTGCAAGGAAGAAGGATTTTAATATATTGTGCTATTATTCTTACTTTTACAAAAATAAAATTATTTTTATATCGTTGACCGTCAAAATCTACCATCAAAATGCGCTCGTAAATAAAATGCTCACCATCAACAGAAATGCATTAAATAAGTTTCCTCGGGAAGGGAATCACGCATCAAGAAAGATTTCTAGCGACTGTAAATCATTTCCAAATTGAACAGTTACCCATTCATCAGAAAAAGTTCAATTGTGGGACAACAGTATGTTAAGAATTTAAACCAAAACAATCCGCTACTTTTTTTCGGGGGATGTATGAAACTGCATTATTCTTTTTATTATCTGTTCGACAGTTTTTGTGTGTATATCCAAGCAATATACTGGGAGTCCCACCAACTAAGGGCCACCCCCTTAACTTCTAAATCTAAACGGTTCCCGATATCGAAATGCAGTTTTCGCTCAGCAATGCGGAATCATGGGGCAAGCAATTTGCCGTAGAGATATTGTTCGAAATATTTTTAGTTTTTGAGAAATTTAATCACCTTTGAGTTTTGAAATGCAATCATGTATTGTTCTCACTAGCATTAGAGAGATCGTAAATAGACGAATGCAATGATGTAACATATATTAATGTTTTCATAGTATTTTGAGTATAAAAATATACTTTCTGACATGTGATTTTAAATTAAATACTTGAGATTTCCTGTAGCAATCCTTGCATCTGCCACCTTTGAGGAAGTTAACCTTCTCGGCGTCTTCACTTTTGCGGGGAGAGGCCGCGAAGGACACCTTCCCGACAATTGCGACGGCTGCTACAGCAAAAATTACACGTTTCCTTTAAAATCTCATGTCAGAATGTATAATTTTATACACAAAATACTAAAAAATTATCATATGTTACATCATTGCATTCCTCTTATGGTATATCTATTGCTAGTGAGAAAATATATGGTCCCCTTTAGAAAACTAAAGATTATTTAATTTCTCCAAAACTAAAATACTTCAAACAATATCTCTACACCATTTCTCTTTTCTCTTGAACCATGATTATACATTGTTGAGAGAAAACTGTATTTTGATATCGGGAACCGTTTAGAAGTTTTGGGGATGGTCAATAGTTAGTGGGACTCCCTTAAAGTAGGACTAGTTAGTGAGATGATTTCAATAATTCAAGTTTTAATTCCGTTTGATAGAAGATGCCACAATTAAATTATTTGTAATTGTATAAATATATTGGAGACATTTTAAACGTTGTCGGCAATTTCGCACAATAACTTACACAAGATATTTAAGTACCTTAGTTTATGTAAAAAATTAAAAAGTGTGTTCGTTTGGCTCAGTGGTAGAATCCTTTCTTCCAGAACCCTAGGCTACAGGATCGAATCCGGTGCTTGCCCGGAATTGGTTTGCTTATCAGTAATTTGTTTTTGTCAAATTAACTGTATTACAAAACTTTTTTTCATAGCGTAAATATGTTATTTTAATTTTAAAACGAGGTGACCGTGAATAGGGCTTTCTATGAAATATTTGTTTTTTATTCTCCAAATTTGATTAGAATTTTTTACGTTAATTTTTTATTCATAAATCTCTTATTCTAGGAAATATAAGGAAGACATTAATAAGGAATCCAAAATTCCTGGTTTACTAATGCGATAACTCGCTCTCGTAGGTCTTGACTATGGTGAGCCATGTCGAAAACTGAAAACGGAGTAGTTCAATTTGCTTAGACGCCAGTGAAAATATTGATTTTTCTTTCTTACCAAACGGCAACGTCGCGTATCTCATTTTGACCCGGAATCGACAACACGGAAGTACTGCGAAGGATGCAATTTAAGATCATATTATTTTGATCTCAATGCCGCACGTCCAGACAGCATATTACCATTATTTTAGAATTGCTGATTTGCATTCTTTTTTCCCAATCGCGAATTTTGCTTACATTATACATAACTTTGACAAGACAAATGTATAATTTTGCAATTTAGTGATTTTTTGTAATGTAGAATGAAAAAAATATAGTTACGAAGACTAGGACTCGAGCCCGCTGCTCCCTGAGTCCTAGAGAAACATTTTGACACTGAGCCATTCATTCGCTCTTCTCACACTCTTCTTCTAACAACACATTTCATATTAAAAAAACTTGATAGCAACTATACGTTTGCAAAAATTAATGTCAATTCAGTATTGTAGGCAGGAAACACGGAAGTCTTTTACCTCTGTACTACTACTATTTTGCTCCCAATAAACGTTAAAGTATTTTATACGCACTCCAATAAAATAAATGTAATTTTCATAGTTCGATTTATCGAACTTAGATTTAAAAAAGTAGTGGTGCTACAGAATGGCTCAGACTTTACCGTATTAGCTTTTATTTCCTTTGGTCTCGGCTAGCTATTCGAACTTAACACATACTCTTGCCAGCTGCCATCTATCGTCGCCCAAAGTACACTTTCTTTAAAAGTTCCTTCATTTTTCGATTTCCTAATAGTATAATGGAAATATTATTTAAAGAATACTAAAGAACAGTAAAATCTTGTCCTAACTGGCAATTTTCTTTGAAAAATTTGGAGCCGTTTTTAAGGAAATGGCATTTAATCGCTACTGTAAATGCGAAATTTTAAGCTTTTTTGACAGAAAATTTTTGAATTTTCGAAAAACATCATCAGACGTCATTTGAAGTACATCAACATACAAATATAACAGTGTTTACAAATTGCTGGAAATGTGCATCTTGAGGGTGTGAGAGATGTTTCCAAAAAATATATTTGTGTATTTTTTGAAAAATCGAAAAAATACCCCCAATTGAACTTGGCTTCATATTAAAGAGTGCAATTAGCACTAACCGTTCGAAAAGTTCTGCTCGATAAAGAAAAAAATATGGACCCATTTATGAGAAAATGGCATTTGAGCGTTTCTGAAAATGCGGAATTAGAAGTTTGGTTTCACAGAAAACAGTTGAGTTTTTGAGAAACTTTATTTGACTTTATTTAAAGCACATGTACTCATAACTATATTAATATGAACAAATCGCCTATTTTAATCGGAAATCGCTAATTTATTATTAACGACGGGAGAGATTCAGGTCAAAAAATTTCATTTTTGTAATTTTTGAGAAAAAAAAGAATAGAGCAATATGGTGTATATGTCATGTTATAGAGTACATTAGGCACTATCCTTACCAAATGTTTAAAGAAAAAAATTGGAGCCATTTAGGAGAAAATCTTGTTTTCATGTCACATTTCCCGCAATTTATAAACACTATTGTAATTGTAAGGTAAAGTGCTTCTTATAACTTTAAATAAAGTTTTTCGAAAACTCAAACAATTTCTGTGAAAAAGAGCTTTAAATTTCTAATTTAGAGTATGCTTAAACACCATTTTCTTAAAAACTGTTCCAAATTTTCTAAAGAAAATTGTCATTTATGACGAAGTTTTGCTGTTCTTTAATATTCGTAAAATAGTATTTCCGTTCTACAATTACGAAACCGAAAAATTAAGAAAATATAAAAAAAATGTACTTTGGGCGGCGATGGATGGCAGCTGGCAAGAGCATATGGCAAGTCCGTATAGCTAGCCGAGACCAAACTATACTAGAAAACTAATACGGAAAAGTTTGTGCCGTTCATTTTACGCATGCATCACGTTTTCATTTATATTGCAAAGTTCAGCTATAATTGATACCATTAATACGAGAAGTCTTAGTTTTAAGGCCATTTTTAAACAAAAAGCAGAATGCTATGTTTAAGTTAATTAGGAATTTTACGCTAAATACAAAGAAAAAATTAAGAGTAACAAAAAAAATGAGGAGATGAAACATTTTTGGTAAATTCTGTGGTGGCAGCAGTATTTTTTTCGTTTTTACAAAGTTGAAATCTATAAGAAAATGTATAAAAATCCTATGGATATTTTTTTACTTGCAGACCGTGTGTAATAAAATAAAGGTGCCGGCCCCGTGGCCGAGACCGCTAAGGCAGTATGCCGTAGTGGTCTTGGACCGTGGGGTCGCGTGTTCGAGTCCCGCCTCGGGCATGGTTGTATGTGTTCGTCCTTTCATCACCATCCATCACCATATCGTGTTATCATCAGGTCATAACGTTACTCCCAATAGTGGTCGCTAATAACCGAGTAGTTGATGCGACCTTAAACACCCTCCCATCACCATATCGTGTTATCATCAGGTCATAACGTTACTCCCAATAGTGGTCGCTAATAACCGAGTAGTTGATGCGACCTTAAACAACAACAACAAAATAAAAGTACTAGTATAAACACGTTTTATAAACAAAAGCTCTAAAGGTAATTACATCCACAATATATAAGCAAAGTGTTGATCCGATGATTGGCGGAATTGGCGGAAGAACGCTTCGTAGAGTCACGTCCACACAGCGTGATAAAGTGAATAACATGGAAGCTAATCAATAGTCTTTTACTCCTACTTGCGAATAGTGTTTTAACCCAGCATGGAAAATGTTATGTTTGTGTGAATACTTGTCTCTTTTCAAAGTTGATGCTATTAAAATCTAGAGCTTGGAAAAACGATCGCATATAATTAAACAGAGACGTACCCACTGATTATCAGTTAAAATTAATTTATCATCAGTTGTGATAGTCACACAAAAGATCGATTCTACTTAAAAAAAACAAACAAGCTTTTATAAAAAAAATTCCTCGGTTACTCTTTCTCCGTATGTTTACATCTTCAGCAAACATCATAACACTTATATATTTTGATTTGCTTACGTTTGGGAAATTGGTTTTCTTCTTTGAGAAGTTTCCAAACAGAAATGATCCCGCTGATCACAACTGGAAATGTCCTAACAATTTTGTCAGATGAAGATGAACTTGTAATAAAAATATGTTCTAAATAAAAGTTTCTATATAATTCTATTCAGAGCAAATTTTCATTACATTAAAAAAATTAACTACCGCTTTTTCGTAACAGTATGTTGTCATTAATAAAAGAACTCATACGGAATAATCATTCTTCACTTTCATCGTTCAGTTATCGATCTCTCAGCGATGTTTCCGCTACGATTAAAGTGGAAACAAAGCGAAAGACAAAATTGAATTAAAACTAAGTGCTGCATCGGCACGTAGTTCCTTGCATATATGCATATACATATTACATATATGTAATAACAATATTAAAATACCACACAAGGCCCGCAGAAGTGTTCCCAATTTCCTAAAGTTTTGTCAACGCCGGGATACGAACTCACGTATTTAGGATCAGCAAAATATTACTATGTCTACTACACTATTCATCCAAAGAATCGCAGCCTCTCCGGCACTTACGTTGCACTGGAGAACTAATTTGTTTTAATCGTCGTGCGTAAACTCACAATCCGACGCGTAGGGCGCCACTACTGGACTGACTGCACAGAGCGACTACTTGACTGCCAAGAGCTACCGGATTGTCTGTAAAACAAATGAGGGTTGGCATCAGATGCTAATTTCCTATAAACAATTGCGTAAGGAAAGGTGATAGCGCCGATCGGATTGCAGAATTTCGCAACTTGTTGAAAGGCAATTGAGATGAGAGAGTAAAGAAATATTGCAAAATTTGTAAATTTATAAACAATTTCCAATTTTTGCAATTCTAAAGTAGGAAGAGTTCCCTGATGACCCAGAACTGAAAATGGCGAATTAACACTTTTGCAACAATTAACAATTTTATAAACAATTTCGAAATGTGCGCTATTCCTGCGGAAGAGTGTCTCCCAAATTGTCGCTGAGTTCAATATCGCAAAATAACAAGTTTGACCAGAGATGCAAATTGATTGCTTAATATCTAGTTTAATTGTTGCTTTAGTAATAAAATATACAATTGGTCTTTGAATTTTATTGTCTTTTATTGAAATTGTTCTCTAGAAGTCCTCTATCGAATGTAGAAAAACAGTATTTTGCAAGTTTTGCAAATTTTAGAAACACTTATGAACACTTGAAAATGTGCAATTATAATAGTTTTTTAGTGAAGAATTAGTGAAGTAGGACTTGTAAGCTTCGAGTGAGACTCAATAGTTTTCCGGAATCTGGAAGTTGATGTGCAACGGGAAGGTCGATTAGGACTTTGAAAGTTTTATATATATATATTGCGGTTTTGGACTTTAATATTTTACCACCAGTTGGGGGAAACTAAGAACTCTGAATACCAATTAAGAACCGGTAGATATTCTAGTCAGTGAGGGCTGGATGCGTCGGCAACGTCGCAAGATTAGAAGAGAGAAGCGGAACTTGGGATCGCCTACATTCAAGTGAGAAGAGACTGCGGGGCGTCGGCGACCAAGACGGTAAATAATTACTGCAGTACAAAAGATATATTTTAAAACGAGGTCATGACCTAAGGACAAGACAATTGTTAATAGTGTAAATAAATTGTTGAATTTTTTTCTTTTGGAAATGAAAAGATTTTCATTTAGTCAATCAAAATTGTTAAATAGTTAGAAATCGATAATTATTCCCTTTCAGATTCCTCGCCATAGTGTACAGTTGGCAGATCAAGTAATCGGCTATTTAGGCGATATCGATTATCCATAACGGGACCCATTGACCCAGCTAGCCGGACATTTATACATTTGTTGAAATTAGCTGTGGAAGCATTGATTTTTTTAAATTAACGTAACCTGTTCCTGGCGCCCAAAATTTTAATATAAATTTGGAACGGGTCACGATCAAAACCATCTTAGATGAATGATGCCAACGATCTCGTAAGAGTCTTTGACGAGACGTTGTTGGTACATTTCAATATTTGAATAAATTTACTTTAATGTTCATAAAAGTGTTTCATTCCTTGTATTTTTATTTGAAAATATTTCCACATCAGAACTAGCGACGCTCGCCATTTTGTACGACGTAAGTTTGTTGGGGCACTCCCCCTTGTGTTGAGATTGGCTGCGGTGGTTTTTGAGGCTCCGCCTGCGACGTTTCGTCATGACAAGGGCTGCCCAAGTCGTGCACAAGCTGAACTTAGCCGCAGACGGCCGCGATCAATTTTTGTTTCCAGAACGGTACAAACACACTTACTCTTTCAGCCCATTTTCTGCGGCCATAAATAATAACAGGAAACTATATATAAATAGTAATAAACCAAAATATTTCTTTACATTTGTATTAATATTTAATTTAAAAAATCACTAACCTTTCCCGTTTACTTGTGGAAATTCTATTGCTGGCTCCTATGGATACACATTTGTGAATTTCGAAAACATTTAGGCAGTTCAATGTTCTTTTCTGTGTTTTGGGATTGTTAATAATTTATTTTTTGTTTCGGTTTGAAAGTTTTTCGGTAGTTCATTTAGGAAACTCCGTCGCCACCAAGTGACATTTTCGTTCTAGTTGTTGGGCTTCTTGCTGTAATAGATATTGCATCAGTGCTGCAATATCTTTTAAATTGTACGAGAGATGCATTGGTTATCGGCATGTTTGAGGTCGACGCATACTAGTCATCAACAATCTGATCCATCACATCTACTCCAATCTTTGTTTTATTATATAATAATATCATTTATGGTTTCATGTTTTCGAGATCAATAAATTGCTGATTGTAATGTATGGACATGTAAATAAATATATTTTCTTTTGCTTTGGAAGACAGAGAAAAATTATTAGTATTAGCAGACCCAGAAAAAAATGTTTTTTATGTTTTCAGTTCATTTGGAATCTCTTTTGTGTTTTGACATGAAATTCTTAGCAGTGTAAGTTTTTTTTTCTAACAGGAACTAAGCGAGTAAGGACGTAAAAAAATGACCACAGAAATGTTGTATCCTCCATTCCTTAAGGATGGGGTCCGTTTTTTCACATTTGCAGCCAAATCTTTCGCCAAGAGCTCGTCCTTTTGCCTACCAAAGTATACGCTGCTGTTGAATCCCTTCGGTATATAATCAAGCTCTTTTCAATACAATTTTTCACACATATTCACTGAAGTGTGTTATTTTTTTGAAGCTCGCTACTTCCCGCACAATTTAGACAACGTATTCACACTTGTGGTAGACACAAAACTAAATTTTGTATTGAAGATCTGCTAACTCAAAAAAGATAGTGTCGAAAAGTGAAAGTATAACGGAATTTCATTGTCGTAGTCCATTGTCGATTGTGCGACATTTTTTTATAAAAATATTTTCAACGAAGCCACAGAACAAATAGGGGGCCTTTCAAGCCCCTTAAGTGGAAAGTGCGACTACCTACACTGTCAGAAATTTCCGCATTACTTTTAATGTAAAAGTATATTAAAGTATCGTGTACGTAAATTAAATTTAATGTAAACGTACAGTAATTTTAAAGTACGTGTACTTTAAATTTGTGTACGTGCACATTACGTGTAATTTACTGTACGTGCACATCAAATTTAATTTACGTAAATGAGACTTACTTTAATGTATTTTTACATTAAAATTACTGTACAAGTGTATGAGTGAATTACTGTACATGTACTAATTTCAATATTTAAAGTTTATTCAAAGAATTGTCACTCCGACCGGGACTCAAACCCGGGTCATCTGGTTTACCCCCAGTTGCTCTAACTACTATCCTATCGAGAGAACCAATTTTTTGAACATGTTAGACCTGATGAATTGCCCGCTGGGAATTATGCAATTGTCATCTTTTTGGAAATACGCTCCACAGTCGTAAAGAATACTACGTTCTGACCTTGTTACTGAGTAACAAATCTATTTAAGTATTTAAATTTGTTCAACGCATAGTCATTCCGACCGGGAATCGAACCCGGGACTTCTGGTTTACGCGCAGGTGCTCTAACCAATGAGTTTTCATTACAGCCCTGAAAATTAATCATAAATTATTTAAAAATTACACCGAAATAGAAAAATGATGTTTGTAAAATTACGATTAACGCCCACACAATACAAATCATGTCCGAAAACTGTAGTGAGTGAGAAACGGCTTATTGTGTGAGAGATCTCATCCCTACTCCGTGCTGCTTACTGGGTCAGAAGCAATGTTACCAGATGTGAAACTTCCCATTGCGAAGTTGTAAGTTCGAAAATGCGTATTTCTTGTAATGAATGCGAATTTACTACGTATAATATAATTGAAAAATAGGGGAAAACATCAATAATTCATATATCGACATAGAATTCCGTTTTATTATTTAAATAAATGCGATATTGTCTCACTATATTTGTTCCATGTTTGTTCTCACTATATATAATGTTCTCGATTCACCCAAGAAATTAAAAATATAAAATATCAGTATTTTTGTTATAAATGTACTTTCAATTTATTTTTAATCTCAGTTTAATATGAAGCCAAGTAACGAAATTTCAACATTTTTAATTTCAATATCCTGCGAAGAGCATCATTTCTCCGGCTTGAATAAACGCAGTAAGTATCTGAACGACGATCCGTATTCCTATTTGGAGTATTCGAAAACGACTAACCAACATGTCACCTAATTGTCCTCTGAATCTCTAACAGTAAAACAATAAAGGACGGAGTTCACGACTACACCTCGGTGCTTGGTCATCAATTTTCGAATACGGCAATTGGATAAAGCCCTCGTGATTGGTAGATGATTGATATTTTTATTGCTTTCTACTTTAATCGAATAGAGAGAGACAGCATTTTGAACATTCAAACTTTGTCCACCATAGTTAGCGGGACATCTAACGATCGTTGATGACTGAGGAAATGAACTGAGGAAATGAGGAAATGAACTGAGGAAATGAAAAAATGGATTTTAATCCACTATCATGGAAATGCAGATTTTTTTGGCATCCTCATCGCTTAATGCGGATTAGGTGTTAATAATGCGGTATAAAATGCGGTACATCTGGCAACACTGGTCAGAAGTGACGCCGGTAGACGCCTTGCGGGGATACTGATCAAGTGATAATTACATCAAGTAAATGAAGCAGGGTTTTCTTTACCTATTGTTGCATTAAATGGCAGAAAAAACGAAAATCTATATATTAAAAGACGGCAGGAAAAAATAATTAACGATAATAAATATATCTTCTCTAAATAACAATCATTTAAAAATTGCTATAAATACTTGTACACATTTGAACTGTTCAACAATGAATCTGTTCCCCATATTGTACATTCGAGAATTTAATATCAACTTCCGAAGGCTAACTAAACATTAATTAATTAAGGCTAATTAAACATTTCGCAGTAACGAACATCACAAATTATTAAAATAAATTTCCTAGTCCCAATGTCATATCTACCAGTAGTCAAATAGTAGCTTTTGACTGTGCTGTGCTGTGCTTTTTTCCCTGCTAATTATAGAATTAATGATATATTAGTCTCTAATATGTTTAAGACTCCTCCAACTTAACGCAACAATGTATGGCGGAGACAAACATTTTTCTAGCTGAGCTCGGCAGACGTTGTTTAGCCCCTATATCTTTGTCCGTCTTTTTCTCTCTTTCCCCGTCTCTCTCCGTGTTGTTCACATTTAATAGCAGATTCTGCACATCGCTGAGCAGGTGCTTAATATGGAGAAACACTGTGTAGCGGGTGAAATACCGCAGTGTGAAATACCTACAGTGTGTAGCGGGTTGCCTAAAACGTTTTGTCCGAAAAATTACAAAAAAATGGGGTGGACCACCCTTATCACTAAGGGGCATAAAAATAGATAACAACCTATTCTCAGACCTACTGAATATACATATAAAATTTCATCAAAACCGGTCCAACCGTTTCGGAGGCGTATGGTAACTAAAACTGTGACAATTCTTTGAAAAATCTTTATATTTCCGGTGAATTTGAATTGTATTATTAGATTTTACAATTTTACTTGTTACTAATTTGAATGTAAATCCAAATTTTAAAAATTTATATTTTTGTATATTTGCTGAAAATTTATTTTAAATTTATTATACGTAAGTTCAAGTAGCGGAAGAAAAGTTTTTAAACAATTTTCTAAGTTTTTAAACAATATCTGTGTTCCATACATGCCATAATTATTTATCAAACCTCCGTGAATTTTAATTTAAACATTAAATTTAACAACAAATTATATTAATCTCTCTTTCTTCTTCTTCTTCTTCTTCTTCTTCACTTCCAGGATTAGGCGTCTGCCTGTTCCGGCCTCACAGAACTTCTCTCCACCTCTTTTTCGGCCTCCCTATATCTCTTGTTCCTCTTGGTTTATATAGGAAGGCCAACTTCGGTAATCGAGAATTATCCATCCTTTGTACATGTTGTAGCCACTTGTTCCTGTACTCCATCATTCTTTCATTGAGGCTCTTCACATTCAGTTCTTCTCTTATTTCATCATTCTTAAATCTATCTTCTCTTGTGCAACCTTTAGTTCTTCTAAGAAATTTCATTTCTGCACTTTGTAATTGTGTGTAAGTGCTCTTTTTAGGGACCCAACTCTCACTTCCATAGAGGAGGACAGGGATGGCCATTGTGTTATAGAACTTTATTCTTGTCTCTTTCCTTGTTTTGTTTTTCATTGTCCTATGAATTATACCACATACTGATTGAAATTTTGACAGTTTCTTATTGGTATCTTCATCATGTCCTATTTCACACCCTAAATAGTTGAAAGAAGAGACTTGTTCAATGATTTTGTTGTCTACTACAATCTTTGTTCTAACAGGTGATTTTCCACAAAAGGCCATAACTTTTGTTTTCTCTTTTGAGATTTTTATGTCATATCCCTTGCATATTTTGTTTAAGTGGTGTACTGATCTCTGTAAGTCATCCTCTCCTTCTTGTAGTATTACGGCGTCGTCAGCGTATAATAAAATATTTAAATAGTCATTTTCTGTAATACATATTCCTTTTTTATAATGAGCTTCCATTTTTGGATTATGTCATTTATATATATGTTAAAAAGCGTGGGCGATATTGGGCACCCTTGTCGGACTCCTTTATTAATAGGTATTTCCTCCGTCTTCTTTCTTCCTGTGTTTATTATAATTTTTGAGCCTTCATACATGGTTTTCATTACATTTACAATGTGTGCTGGGTAGCCTTGTTTTTCCATTATGTCCCATAATTTTGTCCTATTAACATTATCAAATGCTTTTTCAAAGTCTATAAAAGCAAGATGTGTTGGCAGATTGAATTCTCTCCTTTTCTCTAAAATTTGCTGTAGGATGAATACATTGTCGGAGGTTGATCTACCTTTCCGAAACCCATTTTGTTCTTCTCCCAATAAGGCTTCAGATATTGCTTTTATTCTTGCATTCACTATTCTGGCATAGACTTTATACATTGTGCACAGTAAACTTATTCCTCTATAATTTTCACAATTTTTCTTATCTCCCTTTTTAAAGATGGATATTACTTCTGCTACTTTCCAGGTATTTGGAATCTTGAGTTTCTGCCAGCAAGTGTTTATTATGTGTAGCAACCTCCATTGTAAAAGCATCCCACCATACTTCAGTAATTCAGAATTAATTTTATCTATTCCAGAAGCTTTCCTATTCTTTAACTGTTTCAAGGCTTCTTGTAATTCTTCAATAGTAATTAGGTCTGTAGTTGTTAGATTTGTGTTATCCCAGTTCGTTTGCACGGTGTTCTCTTGATACCATAACTTCTTGTAATGATTTATCCATTCGGTGTCTTCTATTACTTCTATTCTGGCATCATCTTTTTCAGACCTATTGAAGTTCTTTAAAACTTTATATGCAAAATTTTGCCTCCCATGTACATCTTGCTCTATTTGGCTTATGAAGTTATCCCAAGAGATTCTATGTGCCTCTCTCACAATTTTAGTTGCTGTATTTCTCTTCTTCGTGTCTTAATCTCTCTTTAATGTAGGGAAAGGTATATTAAGATTTATGTACAGATGTATAATAAATCTACATAAAGTTTAATTTAAACATTAAATTTTATGTACAACACGTTAATTTCGGTTTAGTTATTCAAGGTACATTAAGTTTAATGTACTTCTACATTAAATATACATTGATTTTAATTTTATGATCAAATTTAATGCACAAATATATTAATCTCATTTTAACGTACACGGTACATTAAATTTAATGTACTACAGTACATTAAATCTACATTGATATTAATTTAAACATTTAATTTAATGTACATGTACATTAATGCGGTTTTAATGTACACGGTACATTAAATTTAATGTGAAACAGTGCATTAAACTACATTACATTTAATGTAATTTCTGACAGTGTACAGAAAAAGCTAGATTTCTAAAAACCGATTAGTTTTCGTCTACTCTCCTTGTAATATTAGTAACAAAAATTTTTGATTTAGATATCAAGAAATATTATTAGCCACAAGCAAAACACAACAGAATTACAACGATGAGAAGATATCAAGGGGCCTCCGAGCACCCTTCTCAAAGAGAAGAAATAAAACATTTGAAACTCACTTCAAAGTTGAAAGTGATGGATATAAGATTTGGTTATTTTTTGTTTCATCACCCTCCTCATTCTAATATCCAAATGTGGAAGAGTTGCTGCTTCTATTTCTCTCTTAAATTTTGAAGTAATTTCGATGTTCGTATTTTATTCAATTGCCCTTTCCACCAGAGCTTGTTGAAATTTTAGAACGCTATTAACAGTTCTGACATTGAAGTTGCTGCAGGACGCAGTTTCGCTTCCGTTAGTTCATCATTACGTTCGAGGAGATTTTCTTCGCTAATTATTTCCAGAAGCTACTCTTCAGTAAAATCATTACAATGAGAGATGCACAGATCCTGAATGGCTTTTCTGTTCGTGAGGCCAAAACCTATACCTCCAACTTTCCGCAACTGAATTTAATTATTTTACAACTTTCTTTTTACTTTCTCGCCTTACGAATACTTCGTAAGAGAAAGTTATGTAATCGTGCGCCGGAAAACGGGGAATTTTCGCCAGAAAAACTCGTATAGCAGGGGTCTGGTAACGAAAAAGTGGATAAAACCTGTGGCTAAATTTAGAAAAAAAATCCTCTATCTCGTGGTGCAGTCAAAATCCATGATTTGTTTTTTCTTCATACAGCAAAATCGATTGACGGCAAAACGTCCGTCTGTCCGTCTGTGGTCAACGCTAGCGCCTAAACCGTTCGGCCCATTTTCTTCAAAATTGATATTCCCCGATAGTTTTTACTCGTCTCAAGGCCTCTTGAATTTGAAACCTATATTTTAGTATTTGAGGGTACTTTACATAAAGTCCATTTTGAGATTTTCAAAGTTAAAAGAAAATGGCTCGAAATTTTTTGATTATATTTTGTTGTTGAATTGTGCGAAGAACGTTGATGGGAATGACGTAGATATCATTTTCGTTGATAGGCCCAATTTTTCGAAAATTGCAAAAAACTGTTTAAAAACTGCAAAATTGAAGATAGAGATTTTTGCCTAAGACAAAGTCGGTTGTACAAAATTAGCACTTCAAATAAGGTCATGAATCCTTTTTTTGGAAAAACGAGTAGTTTTTGGTTAATTGCGATTCAAATTTACAAAAAACATTTTCTCAAAAACCGCTCCAAATTTTTTTCTTTAAATTTTCTGCACGTGTGTAATAAGGGACGGTAAATATATAAATAAACTAGTGGTGCTATAGAATGGCACATACTTTCTCGCAGTAGTAATTTTTCAAATGCCGATCAGGTGATAAATTATTTGAAGTAAACCGTACACCGCCTTTCTTGGTCATGTTTGAAAGACATGTTTTTGGCATGTTGAGAATTACCGGCTTCCTAATGATAGAACTGATACATTTACGTTTTGACTAAAATATAAGTAGATGGTCCGCATGTCAGTCCCGTGGCGCGGTCGGTTAAAGCAACTTCGGGTTGAGAGCTTCAGTAAGGAAGATGCCGAGTTCGATCCCCAGATGCGGATTTTAATTTGATGAATGTGATGTTTAAAATATAAAAAAAGATGTTTGAAAATTTGGAACGAAGAGATACAAAAAGCCATTAAAGACAAAGAGAAAGCTTACAATGAATATTTACAAAAGAAGTCAATAGAAGCTAAAGAACAATACCACAAAATCAGGAATGAAACAAAAGCAATTGTAAGAACAGCACATGGGACATCATGGGATATGTTCATAAACAGAGTCGAACATGATGTCCATGGGACGCAAGAAATAGCATTCAAACTAATGAAACACCTAAACAGAGAAGAGAGAGATACTGTAAACCTTAATATAATACCAATATCGGACTGGATAAAACATTATAAAGAATTGTGGTACAATCCAGAAATTGTAGAAATTGCTGATAAGGTGCAGTTGCTAGGGGTAGATTATATAGAATTGATAGAATTAAAGAGAGCCCTTAAAAAAATGAAAAATAGAAAATCTCCAGGTTTAGATGGAATAAATTCTGAAATGATAAAATATGGAGGTATGCTTTTAGAATTTAGAATGCTTCATCTTCTTAATGTGCTGGGAAAATTATGAAATACCAGATGAATGGAAAATAGCAAAGATTATTTCGATATTTAAGAAAGGAGAAAGAGGAAATACATCCAACTATAGAGGTATCAGTATTCTTAATTCAGCCTACAAGCTGTACAGTAAAATAGTCAACGAAAGGCTTCGAAATATCTCTGATTCAATTTTAGCAGAAGAACAAGCAGGCTTCCGCAAGGGAAGATCATGCACAGACGACGTTTTGACTTTAAAACAGATACTACAAAAGAGGGGAGAATTTAATTTAGAGACACACCTAGCCTTTGTAGATTTTGAGAAAGCATTTGATAGAATCCAAAGAGAGAAGCTATGGCAAATATTGGAAAAAAGAGGATTCCCTAAACATTTGATCAAGGTCTCAAAAAGTCTGTGTAATAACACCAGGACCAGAATTAATGCTGGTAAAGTATTGACTTCTGAAATACAGACGAATCAAGGAGTGAAACAAGGACGTAATATGTCACCAACTCTATTCAACCTCTATATAGACGATATCATTAGAGAATGGAAAAGAGACCGAACACCACCAGGAATTAAAATCGCCCCAAATAAATATATTAACACCCTGCTTTTTGCTGATGACCAAGTAATCATATAAGACAGCGAGGATAAATTACAAATGGCACTACATAGGCTCAATAAACTAAGTCTAACGTATAACGTGAAAATATCCTTAACAAAATCAAAAACAATGGCTTTTTCAGGTATTTATCCAATAAGAACAAAAATAGTTCTAAATGACAAGCCAATAGAACAGGTGTCTCATTTCCAGTATTTAGGTTGTGACATATCTTATGAGCAAGACCAAGATATTAAGAAAAAGATTAATATATATCAACAAAAATGTGGCACAATTAGAAGAACTCTGAAAACAAGAACACGGAAAGAACCGCAATTAAAATTTTACAAAGTCATGGCAGTCCCCACTTTATTATATGGAGCGGAATCCTGGACGCTCAAGAACAAGGATCTTAAACAGCTAGAAGCCTCAGAAATGAAATTTCTTAGATCGGTTAAAGGCTGAACCAGAGAAGATAAAATCCGAAATGAAGCAGTCAGGAACGAACTAGGGAGGGAATCAATAACCGAAATGGCGATCCACCATAAATAAAAATGGAGAGAGCATGTCCTTCGTATGCCACCAGAAAGAATTCCAAAACAAGCAATGGAATATAAATCATATGGCAAAAGAAGTGTGGGAAGACCGAGGAAGAGATGGTGAGACCGGAACAGGCCTCAGGCCTAATCCTGGCTAGACAGAAGAAGAAGAATAATGTGATGTTGCAGGAAAAAACATGAAGAGTGTAGATACTTTATTGAAAATCATTTGAAGTACTTCTACTCACGAATAGAATCAAAGCAGATAAATAGACAGGACTTGTCTGTGTTATCCCTAACTGCATCTTTTAAACAATTTTTCTACTCTGTTATTCGATTTCTGAAGCGTATGACATGTCAAATCAACCGTTGTCTAGTATATATCTGTATGAACCAATTTAAGTAAAATTATGAGCATTTTAACTTTAAATTGTAATACAATATGATCAGAAGGCATGCGATGAACTTACATATCCCTAACCGTTACGAAATTGTTATTACTTTCTCGCCTTACGAATACTTTGTAAAGCGGTTCACCGCTGCCTTTCTTGGTCATGTTTGAAAGGACATGTTTTTCGCATGTTGACAATTACCGGCTCCTAATGATAGAACTGATACAATAACGTTTTGACCAAAATATAAATAATTGCGATAAATGTGCTGGAAATGCCTGTATATATTTGTTCACATTTATAACTTTTAACATTTTTTTACTTCTCTTCTTGGATTTGTGATGCGTAGGTACCATTGTATCAATTGTTTCTTTATCATGCATTTACCATTTTATAGGTCAGTTCTATTCTTTCATGGGTCTGTTTGACACAGGCCTTGTTGGTGAGGCGTAGTGGTATAAGTGCCGGTTCGTTGACCTTGAGTATCGGATGTCGGGTCTCGGTACGGAAAACGTTTGCTGGTATAATACACTTTTGCTGGTTTATGGAGTAGTGGAGTAGCAGTATAGAAGCAGAGCGAGAAAGTATGTGCGTTGGAAGCACCACTAGTTATATTAATGTGAAGGGACATTCCATATTTGAGATTTTTGTAAAACGTGATACTTTGAGGTCCGGTGTCTGTCATGTTCGGTTCCCATTTGACGCTGATAAAGAAAATAAAATGCGCTCGCTTAAAAAATATGTACGACAAAAAGACGCACTCGCGAATGTTTAAGTCGCGAATGTTAAAACTGCATTTCTCTAATCGCGAGTGTTCGGAACTCGCGAATAGCGAATTCGCGGATGTTGAGGGACTACTGTATTCTACAAATATATAAAAGTGTTTGTTTATATTACGGCGAACAAAACACAGCCTTCTTTGTCGCCTTATCAGTGCGGCGTTACAATGGGTGACAACAACCGACAATGATCGCTCATCTATTCTAAAAGAATAATTTCTAAAAGATTAATTTGTAAACATATAACAAAAGCTCCATTGTAGGAAACGAACAAAGAAATAATGAGATAATAAAACAATGAAATAATACATTCCAGCATACGTGTGCAACGTGTTCAAAACATCTCTAAAATTACGATCAGGAAGCGAAGGAGTTTTAGAGCGGGAGACTAATTTTGACGCCCAATTACTCCATAAACATATATACACTCATATTTTCACTCATAAAAACACTCATATTTTCGAAAAATTCAATATGAGCTTATTTGAAGATATTTTTGATGAACGCATTTCATTAGGAAAATAATTGTGTCTTCACGATTTTAGTTGTAGGAAGATGTCGATTTTTTTTAATATTTTGCAAAATTAGGTATTTCAACGAACATGAGACCTAAGCCATTCTCTTAGGCGTTCTTTATGTTACCTAAAGATACTAATTTAATCAAAAAATGTTGTGAGATTTTTAAGAAAAAAGTTTTAACAAAAATAAACATTGTCTACGTTTGGCACAAAATTTCGTAAAAAATATTAATCTTTTTGAAAAATCAGGCATGACATTATTTGATGATTTGTTTCTGATTAACTCATTTAATTAAGAAAAATGTATCTTCGTAATTGTATCTTCGTAATTGTTAATCATTTTCTTACACGATCTTTAGACTACCCAACAACAAAATTTCATCAAATTTGTTGGCGCCATTTTTTTAAGTTTGAAAATATCCCAGGGGCTTCATTAATGGCCCCAAAATTAAAATATCGGTTTCGAATTCAAGAGGCCACGACATCAGCCAGATCGATCGGGAAACATCAATTTTGGAGAAAATCGGCTGAACGGTTTATTCGCTAGCGATGTTCGGACAAACACAGACAGACAGGCAGGCAAGCAGGTAGACAGACAGACAGACAGGCAGGCAGACGGACGGACAGACAGGCGTTTTGCTTTCAGTTGGTTTTTCGGTATCAAGGACCCACAAAATAGGGATTCTGGCTGCACCACAAGTTAGGAGATTTTTTTCCCTTAATTTAGCAACTGGATTTATCCACTTTTTCGTTAACAGGGCCCTGTAATAAGAGTTTTTCTGCCAAAAAGCCGTCGTTTTTTCTCACAGCATTACATAACTTACGTACGTGTAGTACACGGGAAAGTAAAATGAACTTTGTTAAAAATGTGTGGGGTGAGATGTTTTTCGAAGTTTGACTTTATGACGCTCCTGTTTATCCGATTTGCATGTTTGATACTGCGTTGGATTCTGGAAGCTTGTCACCATCGCGCTGTAAGCCCAAATTTTTGAAATTCTTGCCGGAAGTACGAGAAAAAATTAAAAAACTAGTTTCTGCTAGCTTTTTTGAAAAAAGGGCTTCATAGAGTAAATTCTGTTTTAAAAAGGAGTCAAATGCCGTTTACAGATTGAAAATCGGAACCATTTGTTCAGACATTATCGGTAAAGTAAATTCCATATGAGAGTGCTGCTATCTATTGAATTTCCCTACAAGTTTTATTTCGGTACATTTAGTCTTAAGAAGTTCCTTCTTTAGCACGAGAAATTTACTGTACGTAGCTGCTACTTGTAATGCAAGAGAAAGAGCCAGACATGTTTAATGCCAGAGAAAGAAACATACATTTTCCAGCCCGCCGAAAATATTGTCCAGAAATGATTTCACGAATGATCTCAAGGTTTCGGGGGAGTGGCATGTGTTCACCTTGCCTACGGAAAGGACAAGGTCGGCCAGGATAGGTCGTCGGCGAGAACTCAATGAGGGAAGTCATTGACGCGTCGTCGTCGATGCATTCCTAGCGGATGCAAGAGAGTTCATCATATCAGCCCACAGAATTATTCCCAAGCAATAACAATGGAATCTGCTGGGTTGTTTCAAGGAAGCTCATTAAATACCCACTGTTTCCCAAAATAATTTTACTTGGGGTAACCTTCGTGTGAGTTAACCTGTGTGGGGAGCAATTAAATCTGATGGGAGGGGGAAACTGCATGTTAATTTGTGTAAAACCATTTATTGGGTTCTATCGCCGCGCCGGCGGTGTGTGCTGTGAAGCGGCAGGCAGTATCAATTTCGCGCCCGGAAGTAACATTTAAGCTCAATTTTCTTGAAGATTTCGAGAAAACTTAATCTACCATTCTTCATGAATGTGAATATAGAATATAAGGTATCTTTCTGTAACGGGAGCTTCTGGACATCTTTATATTTAATAAACGGCAACAGATATAAATTTCATTTTTCGGGTAATAAATTACTAATAATTGTGTTCTGAAAATAGATGTTAGTGTGAATCGATTGTGCCTATTTTTTAAATTTGGTTGTGACAGCTTCACAGTCATGCCAGCACAACCGCATTTATTTAATAAGCGGTTGTCACAGAAAACTAATAACCTTTAACAATTTACAAAACTCTTACAATGCTGTGGTAGAACGTTTAGAAGAAGCGCGCTAAATTAGGCAAGGCTGCGTGATTGATACAATAACAAAATGAAGATTGAAGTAGTTTAATCATTTCAAAGTGTTCTAGAGCCTTTTGGGCAAAAATGAATGGTTAATGTAATCACATGTGACGTTACAAAACAAGGCTACACACTTAATAAAATTCTTATCTCAAGCTAATAGTAAGCTATTCAGTAGGGAGGTCTAAATGCACTCGAATCGCCGAAATAAATACCCGCGAGATGGTTATCTCGCCGTGAACTGTACATCCGTGAACACGGGTTCACATCCTATCAGTCCACTGCCTGCCTGCACACACGCACTCACTCCCCAGTTTCGCACGTTCAGCACCCTATGCCCCGCTCACACCTTTCGCCGACCGCCCCGTGTCGAAAAATGAACTCTCTCCGGGCGGGCGGCGGAGGGGCAGCCGGGGAGCGGGCGGTCGGGCGTCTATGGTCGGGCAGAGAGGGGAGCGGCGGCGACGGCGCGGCGGTGGCTGCGGCGGCTGTTGTGACGTGGTCCTCTTGAGCCAGTAAACTTGAGCGCAGATGCGGGAAAATCAATTTTTTGGGACGCGCGAAATTCATATTCGCGCCCCCATAACACACTTCTGCACCATGGAACTCCCATAACTGGCGGGAAGATCCACTAAGAGCGCCCAGCAGGGCGAAAGTTATTGCATATTGGGCGCGCCGGGAAAATGTGCTAACAACGGTAACATTAATAAATTTCATTTTGCCGGAATAAATCAATATACCGTATTTGAGTAACATAGTTGAATCTCTACACCGTATTTGGGTGTGCGTGTGTGTCTGTGTGTGTGTAGCGGATCCGTCACTCCTGGTTAGATCATTTCCCGTGCACCAGTAGAGACATATGAGGTGTCACTCGGTTTCCTGATGGGAACTAATAATTTGTTTTCGGATCCGCCCAGAAGATTTTAAGAAATTTTGAAAAATGTGTCTTGGCGTGTTTTGGCGCTGCGCTGCACAGATAGGAAAATAAGCCAACGCCACCTAAACAGATCTATGTAGGTGGCGTTAATTAAGCCCCTGTACCCAGTACCAATTTGGTTGCTTTACGGGACGCCATAATTTTCTTTCACGAGGATGGCATAACTTATTGTTGTCATTTCCAAGTTAAACAAAAGCGCGCGGCAGATTTCATTTTATTTTCATTTGTATTATCGTATTTATAAAAATAAATTTGCGAAAACCGACGAAAAGTATTGCCTGGAACCTGGAACTTACTCATTTTGACGAACTTCACTTGAATACGGAAAAAACAAACAGTGAATAATATTAGAGAATGAAAGGACCTTCATGTTCTTACGTTCCACTTCTCTACATTTACATTCCTACGAATGCAAATACATATTTTCAAATTAATATGACTAACAACTTATTCTTATTAAATTTAACTCACACCTTATTCACATCAACAATCACCTTTTACAAACCTTTTAGTGTTTCGCGTACAAAACGATTAATACAACAATTGCGGAAGTAGAAGTGAACACAAATTAGTGTGTGGAGATTTAGTCTCTTAAAATTTAGAGGGGGGATATGGAAGTGTTAAGCAAATCCGCGGAATAAAATCAAGTAGAAGATTTTGCGAACTACTTGAGAATGATCTTATTAAAGAATAACGCTGACGGGTAGCTTACATGTGATCATTTTTGTTAATATTTGGGCATATTAGCAAAAAAGGATACGAAATGTAGCTGTACTAAATTATAACTATTGGCATCATCGATACCGGCAAGTATTGTTTACGGCAATTACAATTTGCGGTATTACCTGTCCATATTCCGTATTGACGTAAGAGAACCATACAAGACCACCATACAAGACCGTTGAGTGTTGGGAATCTTTGAACGGGAGTAAAACATTATTAGCTACTATGATTCATTAGTTTGTCCAAAGCCAAGGACTCTATGAACTTATTTGAACAAAGCAATACGCATCATTTAAAAATTTTCAACACATGAAAAAAATTTAAAACAGTTTAGAGCGTTGGCGACGGCACATGCAATTAGTAAGTAATAATTGAGTACTAAAAATTCATTTTAATTTGATTTCTTTGTGCCCATTTTCTAAATTTGGTTGTGGTAGCTTGACTCTCAACCCAGTCCCACCGCATTTATTTCATCAACGGCAAGATAAATACATTTAATTTTTGATATAAATTGTTTAAATCATAATTAGTACTGAATACTCCAATTGTTTTTACTTTCTCGCCATACGAATACGTCGTAAGAAAAAGTTATTTGCGCCGGCGAAACTCTTATAGCTGGGGTCTGGTGAGGAAAAAGTGGATAAAACCTGTTGCTCAATTTAGGGGAAAAAATCCTCTACCTCGTAATGTAGTCAAAATCCATGTTTTGTTGCTTCTTGATACTGTAAAATCGACTGAGGGCAAAACGTCCGTCCATCTGTCTGTCTGTCCGTCTGTCTGTCTGTCCGTCTGTCCGTGTGTCCGTCTGTCCGTCTGTCCGTCTGTCCGTCTGTGGTTCTCCTAAACCGTTCATCCGATTTTCTTCAAAATAGATATTCCCCAATCATTTTTACTTTCCCGTATACGTACACGGAGCAAGATACTTAGTATAGGGAAAGTTATGTAATGCTGCGCGAAAAAATGGCGAATTTTCGGCGCAAAAAGTATTTATTACCCGGCCGTGATAACGAAAAAGTGGATAAAACCAGTTGCTAAATTAAGAAAAAAATCCCCTAACACGAGGTGTAGCCAGAAATCCTGTTTTGTGGGTCCTTGGTACCGAAAAAACAATTAAAAAGAAAACGTCTGTCCGTCTGTCCGTCCGTCTGTGAACACTGCTAGCGCCTAAACCATACGTACGATTTCTTCCAAAATATATACTCCCCGGTCGATAAGGTTCTAGTCGAAGCTTTAAGATTTTGAAAAAGATTCTGTAAAATTTGGGAGTACTTTACATGAAGCCCCCCAGACATTTTCAACATTTTCTCAAAAACGGCTCCAATTTTTTTCTTTAAATTTCTTGTAAGAATAGAGTAAAATACGATGGCATAGGTCCGATTTTCATGGATAACTCTGAATTTTCGAAAATTGCAAAAGTTTAAAATGTTTTCGGCGTCTTTCTGGAACTACAAAATTGAAGATAGAGATTTTTCTTTTAAATAAAATTTGTTGCCCTAAGTAAGGTCTTTCATGAAGGTCATATACATTGTTTTGAAAAGTTTAGTAGTTTTTGTGCAATATTGCGTACAATATGTTCAATTTCAAATAATTACAAAAACAAGATTTCTCAAAAACGGCTCCAAATTTTTCCTTTAAACATTCTTTTCTTTAAACTTTTGGTAGGTATAGTGCCTAATGTATTTTATGAGATGACAAAAACGCCATATGGCTCTATTCTTTTCTTTTTTCAAAAATTGGAAAAATGTAATTTTTTTGACTTCTCTCAAGTCGTTAATATTTACATTAGCCTTGATTTGTTTATATTATATTGCGAAGTGCATGAGTTTTAAATAATGTTAAGTAAAGCTTCTCGAAAACACAACCCCTTTTTGTGAAAAAGTTGCTCAAAATTCCGCATTTTCAGAAACGCTCAAACGCCATTTTCTCATATATGACTGCAATTTTTTTCTTCAAACTTTTGTAACGAATAGTGCTAATTACACTCTTTAATATGACGTGAAGTTTATTTTGAGTTATTATTTGTTTTTTCAAAAATTATATAAATGTAATTTTTTGAAAGATCTCTCATATCTTTAATAAGCACATTACCCGCAATTTGTAAAAATTATTATATTTGTGAGTGTAAGTGCTTCAAATAACTTCAAATAAAGCGTTTTGAAAACTCAAACATTTTCTGTGAAAATGAGGTTCAAATTTCGCATTTTTAGTAGCGCTAAAACGCAATTTTCTTTTAAACGGCACATAATTTTTAAAAGAAAATTGCCATTTATGACTAGTTTTTGTGTTCTTTAATATTCTAAAATTAATATTTCCGTTCTACCAATAGGAAACCGAAAAATTAAGAAAATGACAAAAAAAATGTTTTTTTGGCGGTGATAGATGGCAGCTTGCAAGAAAGAGTATGTGGCAATTACGAAAAGCTAGTGAAGACCCAAGGAAATAGAAAACTAATGTGGGAAAGTCTGCGCCATTCTGTAGCATCACTAGTTACTCATGTCAAGGCTTCTGGAATTTGAAACCGATATTTTAATTTTTGGGGTACTTTACACGAAGCCCGTCCGTGATTTTCGAAGTTAAAAGAAAATGGCTCCAAATTTTTTGATTAAATTTTGTTGTTGAATTGTGTCAAGGACGTTTAAGAGAATGATGTAGGTATCATTTTCGTTGATATCCCCAATTTTTCGAAATTTGCAAAAAAACCATTTAAAAACAACAAAATCGAAGGGAGAGGTTTTTGCCTGAGACAAAGTCGGTTGTACAAAGTTAGCACATTAAATAAGGTTATGTATCAGTTTTTGGAAAAACGAATAGTTTTTGCGTAAATCGCGTTTCAAATTTACAAAAAAATGTTTCTCAAAAACCGCTACAAATTTTTTCTTTAAATTTTCTTCACTTATGTAATGATGGACGATTAAAAAATATGGTCTTAGACCTACTTCTGGAAAATACTTGGATTTTTGAGAATTGCAAAAAAATATTTTTAAAACTACAAAATTGTAGATAGCGATTTTTTACCTCAGACAAAGTCTCTTGTAGAAAATTAGCTCTTTAAAAAACATTATGAAGAATTTTCTGAAAAAACGAATCGTTTTTGCGTAATCTTCACTTCAAATTTACAACAACAAAATTTCCTCCAAAACCGCTCCAAATTTTTTCATTAAATTTTCTCCACGTGTGTAATAAGGGACGGTAAATAAATAAATAAAGTGGTGGTGGTATAGAATGGCACAGACTTTCTCGCAGTAGTTATTTTTATGAAATAGGAACATATAGAAGCAACGCGAGAAAGTATGTGCGTTGGAAGCACCAATAGTTGTGATTATGCTATAATGGTTTATGCCAGCTTGACGTTCCCCACTCGGTGCCCTTTAATATGAATTTGAAATTTTTCTTAAAATAATCAAGTGCACTACATAGCTTTTTATCCGTAGGTTTGCCTTCTAACACGTATTTCAAAAGGCAGGAATGTATGGGTATTCCCTCCCATTCCCCCGACACCCTTGGATTAGCCAAACGATTCAAAATCGACCGTGAACATTGCATTCGAAATGCGTTGCAATGTTCCAATATCTGGAATCAATGTTGTTTGTGGAAACCTATAATCACATTAATATGAAAAACACATATACAACAAGAAAACTGATGCCCTGAATCAAAATGGCCAAGACATAGAAAAGTTTAACCAATTTTTTGTAGGATACACAAGGATTTACCAACTTTCGCAATGCCGTCCAACGCGTGTTGGAGAGAGCCAAAGCGAGGCGCTTGGGCAGACGGCGGACGTCGTACTTCCTGGAGCGGCGGCGCTCGCGGATCCTGTCGGCGCGCCACGACAAGCTGCAGAAGACCACCGAGACGTACTCCGAGGACTTCACGCCCTTCTCCAACCTCGACTTCCGAGAGTGCAGGTGAGCCAACAACATCCTTCCCTCAGACTTTATATCTAGAGTTGTTTGCCGTTGCCTTCTTCAGGTGCGTTAGCGTCGATTAGACACATGGATTAATGAAGTTAGTCCCTGATACCTCATCTCTGTGAATCCCCGCGCCAATTCTCTCACTTGGGTTGATCTGCCGGAGGATTTACAAGTGCTGGGAGTTAATGTGAAGGGGAACGGGAAGTGATGTTCAAGGGATATTTCACGTGTTGTGTAATCATGACCCCTCAATATCCATCTGAGACAGGCATGTTTCTCCATTACCACCGGAGAAAACCAAAATTTCAGTAACAGTTTTAAAGAAATTAAGCTAATTAAAAATCATTGAATTGGAAATGAGATATGCTAATTAATAATCATAATTTTTACTATTAGATAAAGATTACCTCTACATTTTCAGAAAATTTACGTTATCGCCTTACTACGTAGTAGACATTGTCATCGGGCGGCAAAATTCCGCGTTTTTTGACAGTAAAACTCTAATTGTCATCCCCAGTAACATGTTTCTGCCTTTAGTACATTACTTCCTCTAACAAATTCTGGAGTAAGAATCCATGTTTTGTGGATCCTTAATTGCGAAAAATTGATTGACGGTAAAACGTGTCTGAGGATTATTCTGAGGATTTTCCACAAAATTGATATTCCCTAATACCTCACAAACAAACTCAATGCTCTACGAGTTAAATGGAATTTTGATTCTTAGGAGTAAATGACATGACTTATGTAACATTATATGGACCTGCTTCTTGCAATTCTTCATAAAAATCAAACTAACAAAATACGCCACACGTACCTCGGAATCAGGAACTTAATGACGCAAAAGGCAACGACAATGAAACGTTCAACGGCTGAGAAATAAAGATCTCGAAGAAATCAATGAATTAAAATGACACAAAATTGAAATAGCCGTACTAACAGAAACCAAAAATAAGAGAAATGAAAATGCGATTTGAGAAGATATTTTTTACATTTTATCAGCGTAGGCAAATATCGCCGAACAAAGGTCTCCTCCATTGTGATGCATGGACGAAATGGAAGAAACTTGTTAAAAATTGGAATGCCATAAACGAAAGGGTATTAACACTTGATATGGAAATGTTTAATTTCAATTTAATATTAATAATATGATTTTTGTACATGCTCAAAACGATGGCGTTCCCTATTAGTGAAAGAAGGATTCTATACTAAATTTAGTATAGAATAGTAAGTAATTATAAATTTTAGGTAATAGGAAGGAAGTAATTTTATTGCAATTGGTGATTTAATTCAAGACTGGAAAACAAATTATCAAATATTGGGTCAATATGGAGAAGTGTTAAATTAGCTTGATATTTGTGTAATTGAAATAATTATGTGAACAGTAAGGCGTAGGCTTAATGGATGCGAGTGATGTGTCATATCCCCAAGTTTTTCATCTCCTTTAAACTTTTATTAAATATCTTTTTTCTATTCCTCAAGTATATTTATCTGTTCCGTAAGTACCTGTCGTTTTTACGTTCCCGTATACATACGTATATAAAGAATAGGGAATACGTGGTATTGGGAAGGTACTAATGTAATGCTGCGGAAAATCGATTTCGAGATTTTAACGGAAATAACACTTTCTGAGCGCCCCCGGTACCAAAAAAAGAGTATTTTTAAACATCCGTCCGTCCATCCGTCTGTCTGTCCGTCTGTCCATCTGCTCGTCTGTTCGTCAGTCTGTAAACAATACTAGCGCCTAAAACATAAGTTCGATTTCTTCCAAAATGGATATTCTCCAGTCGATTTGATCCCACTCTAGGCGCAGCGATTTTGAAAAAACTTTCTTCAGAATTTGGAGGTACACTGTCAGAAATTTCCGCGTTACTATTAATGTAAAAGTACATTAAAGTACGTATCATGTACGTAAATGAAATTTAATGTACACTAACTAACGTAATGTACAGTAACTTTAAAGTACGTGTGCATTAAATGTAATGTACGTGTACAATTAAATTTACTTTACGTGTAAATTAAATTTAATTTAGGTACATGATACTTACTTTAATGTACTTTTACATTGAAATTACTGTATATGTGCATGATATTTACTGCACATATACTAACTTCAATATTTAAAAATTGTTCAAATAATTGTCACCACGACCGGGATTCAAACCCGTCTCACCTGACTTACGCCCACTTGCTCTAACCACTATCCTATCCAGACAATAAATTCTTTGAACATGTTCTTAGGCCTGAATAAATAAGAAAGCTTTTTGTTGATACAATTTTTTCTAGAAAGCGGCACCAGCAATTTGGATTAAATTTCGATCTCGGATAGCATATAGGACGCATAAGAGAATGGTGCTGAGAATTCTCATTTTTGAAAATTGCAACAATTCAAAAAAGGTTCCGCGCCCTTCTTCAACTAGAATTATGAAGATAAATATTTTTACTTTCCCGTATACGTACCTATATACGGAGTAATATACGTAGTATAGGGAAAGTTATATAATTATGCGCGAAAAATTTTCGGCGGAAAAAAATTCATTGCCGGGCGCTGATAACGAAAAAAGTTGATAAAACCAATAGCTAAATTAAGAAAAAAATCTTCTAACACGTGGTGTAGCCAGAATCCCTGTTTTGTAACTACTTGATACCGAAAAACCAATTGAAAGCAAAACGTCCTTCCATCCATCCGTCCGTCCCTCTGTCCGTCCCTCCGTCCGTCATTCCGTCCGTCCCTCCGTCCGTCCCACTGTCCGTCCCTCTGTCCGTCCTCCGTCCGTTCCTCCGTCCGTCCCTCCGTCCGTCCCTCCGTCCGTCCCTCCGTCCGTCCCTCCGTCCGTCCCTCCGTCCGTCCCTCCGTCCGTCCCTCCGTCCGTCCCTCCGTCCGTCCCTCCGTCCGTCCCTCCGTCCGTCCCTCCGTCCGTCCCTCCGTCCGTCCCTCCGTCCGTCCCTCCGTCCGTCCCTCCGTCCGTCCCTCCGTCCGTCCCTCCGTCCGTCCCTCCGTCCGTCCCTCCGTCCGTCCCTCCGTCCGTCCCTCCGTCCGTCCCTCCGTCCGTCCCTCCGTCCGTCCCTCCGTCCGTCCCTCCGTCCGTCCGGTGTATGTGAATAACACTAACGCCTAAACTATGCATACGATTTTTTTCAGATTGAAGAAACCCTTCTCCATCTGGCCTGAATCTTCTGGCCTGAAGCTCTGAGATTTTGAAAAACATTAATTAATTTTTGGGGGTACTTTATAGGGAGCCCCTCGGACATTTTTAAAATTTTCTCAAAAACAGCTCCAATTTTTTTCTTTAACACTAGAAGGACCGGAATTTCGTTCTACCTAGAAGGACCGTTGTGTGTCATTTTGACACATGATCTCCTGAGCACTTGAAAATCTAATATTATAGATTTTTCTTACGCACTGCAATGTAAAGTGTGTAAATGAATGAATGCACATATTTCTGGAACATTTTAATACATTATATTTCAAAAAGTTTGAAGTTAAAAAATACAAAATTTTAGAAACTTTTACAGGACTTGAAATAATAGAGAAGATACCGAGCAATGAATAAAAACTGTTAATGAATATTTGTTAGTTTATGAAAATATGTTTATGTTCATAATAATGGAGAAAGAAAAAAATTAAACAGTGTAGACATGCTGATTTTTTTCTCACAGCATTTTCCGTAAACAAACTTTCAACTCATACAACATACAGGATAAGTAAAGTTACTATAATTGCTTTCTCTTTGGCAATGCTTCCTTTTCATATGATTAGGTGTAACAATGCTTTTATCAAGAGTGAAGGGTAATATTTAACATTTTCAGACGATACGTCATCTATTTTGCGAATAATTTGCAATCTATAAATAGATGTTTTTTCTTGCATCTTTCTGGAACAATATCTATGCTTTTGCTGTTGGGATATCTAGGATCTTCAATAGAATGTGAACTGGCCTTTATCATCTCCTTGGGCGCATTGTATATTTACGAACCATCTGATGCAACCTCCGCCTAGCCTTTTATATAAAAAAACATCGCTTTTTTTCAGAGTTCTGTGTGCTGATGCTGTCATGTAAGGTGTTCAGGATTCGAACACTTTTATTCTTTTTTCAATAATAATCTGTGAGAGTTTGGCCGAAGTTTTGTTTGTCCAAAGTTGTAAAATTCACTATGACAAAACTGTCTTGATATTTTTGATGTGTGATTTTCAAGTGCCAGATCTTGCAGATTCCTTCTCATTATACCTATTTTATTCATATTCAGCTGTTCTGCCAGTGACACAGAAGAAAAAAGTAATCGCAGTTCATGTTCAAGCCCCCTCCCCTCACTCACTAAGTTCCGACTGCTGCTTTTCCTATTTTTTGGATAATATTGGACATTTATTCTTGTTCTACTTCTTCACTAGAATATATACAAGACTCCTTGATTTCATCACCCATGTCATTTGCTTCCTCAGAAATGTCTCCATTGCTGTCACTGCCACCTTCATTGTTTTCTTTAGTAAAATTTTAAAGTTCAAGAAGTATATATTCCTTTTTCTGTACTCATTATGCAAAGTTTCTCACACACACTCACGGCTTGCAATTACGTTTTGCACATTGAAAGTTCTCTGTAACACATACTGTGGATTCAAAAAGAACAGGCTGTATCCGGCAATTTCTAACGGATCGTTATCATCGTCATGCATCGAATTTCAAGAAGGTAACAATAGTCTTATCAATCTGAAAACCAGAGATATACTACTTCCAATGGGTAACGGAAGTATGACACAAAAATGAAATATCAGGACTTGGAAGTGTATACTGTGTCAATATGATACATGGCAGGTCCTTCTAGGTATATCTGAGATTTTTTCCAATTCTAGGAAAATCACAGATTTGAGCTTTACAGCATATGAAGTTCATGCACTAAAGAAAGCACTTACAAAGAACCAGCTTTCTAACTTTTAAAACTCAAGCACTACATTGTAGTATGTGTCACAAATGTGTCATTTTGACACACTCGGTCCTTCTAGTGTAAAATTTCTAGTAACAATAAAGTAAAATACACTCAAGGTGGCATCGGTCCTAATTTCACGCTTAACTCGTGAAGTTTCGAAAATTACAAAAATGTTAATTTTATTTGGTGCCTTACTCTAACTAGAAAATTGCAGATAGACATGTTTCCTTCAAATAAAATTTGTTCTTCATAGTGAGTTCTTTCTTTAAGATCATGTTCATTATTTTGGAAATTTTAGTAGTTTTCGTGCAATATTTGCAAATTTAAAAAATTATCAAAACAAGATTTTCTCAAAACCGGCTGCAATTTTTTTAAAGTTTTGGTAGGGATAATGCTAAATGTACTCTATGAGACGACATAATCGTCATATTGTCCTATCTTTTTGTTTTTTCAAAAATTGCAAAAATGTAATTTTTTTAATTGTCTCTCACGTCGTTAATATTTACAATAACCGCGATTTGTTGACAATCATATATTAATGAGTACATGTGCTTTAAATAATGTCAAGTAACGTTTCTCGAAAATTGAAAAGTTGTCGGTGAAAACCAGCTCAAATAGCCGTATTTTCAGTAACGCTCAAATGCCATTTTCTCAAAAATGGCTTCAATTTTTTTTTCAAACTTTTCGAATGGATGGTGCTAATTGCACTCTTTAATATAGCATAAAGTTCTTTTTGTGGGAAATCTTTTCCTTTTTCAAAAGTTACACAAATGTAATTTTTTTTAAAGTTCTCGTTAAAATTGTGACGTGCCACCCTCGGAGCTGACTGACTTCAGCGTATTCCTTAGGCAGCGCGTCACTTTGGAGTACTGTGGTTGACTTGGGAGGATTTTATTGAGATGGGGAAAGGGAGGGCAGTTTCCTCAAGAAGAAGTCATGTTCCAAATAATGCACCATTTATTACTGTTGCATGAAGAGAGAGAGAGAAGGGGAAACGATAAATCAGATAAGGGAATGTATGGGAAGTCGAGCTCAGATGTGGCGGCCTCTTACCCCATCACTCCTTGGTCCAGGCGCGGCGAAGACGACAGCAGCGGCGGCGGAGCTTTGCGAACGAGCCATCATGGAAGAGCGTTCTTGGTGTCCTGGTGCAGGTCGTTCACGATTCTCACACACGCCTCTGACTCCCAATGACTACACATGGTCCCGACTGCTTCCGTCTGCTCCGCATGGTACCGTCTGCCCCTCCTGGCTCCGCGGGGCCCGTATATATTGGTCCCCGCTTGCATGCGGCAGCACTTTTTAGAGGTTGTGCCGCCGAGATGTTATGCTTGCCGATGCAAGCCGCTAACCTCGGTGTGGAGTAATGGTGGCACGCCACAAAATACACATTTCCAGCAATTTGAAAACACTATTGAATTTGTGAATGCAAGTGTTTCAAATGATTTCAAATGAAGTATTTTGAAAACTCAATAATTTTCTGAGAAAAAGAGCTTAAAATTTCGCAAATACAGTAGCGCTTAAACGCCATTTTCTTAAATACGGCTCCAAATTTTTCAAAGAAAATTGTCATTTAGGAGATAGTGTTACTGCTCTTTAATATTCTTACAATAATATTTCCCTTCTTCTATTATGAAACCGAAAAATTAATAAAATGTCAAAAAATGTACTTTGGGGGGACAATAGATGGTAGCTGCCAAGAGTTTGTGTGAAGACCGAATAGCTAGCTAGAAAAATAGCTATTAAAATAGAAAAGTAATACGGGAAAGTCTGTCGCACTCTGTAGCACCACTAGTTATTTTCTTTACACAATTTTTTCTTAAAAATGACTCTGTTTTTATTAAATTTGAAACTTATAGCGTAAAGGACGTTTAAGAGAATGGTGCTTGTCTCATGTTTATTGGCATGTTTGATTTTTAAAAAATGTAGGAACTTAAAAAATTTTCGACATCTTCTCATAATTACAATTATCAAGATGCACTTTTTTAAATGAAACGTGTACATCAAAAGCATCTATGCATAAGATCATGTTGAATTATTCGAAAATACGAGTATTTTAGTGTAATTTTGGCGTGAGTCAGTCATCCTCTGCCCGAATTTCTTGTGCTTCTTGAACGTAATAGAGGTGATTCTAAGCAGTTGGATGCTAAGTAAGTTAGAATTTTTATATTATCTTATATTTCATTGTCCGTTTCTTATATTCGAGCTTTCGTTATCCGTTTAAAAATTTATCTTTTAGAAATTATTTAAAACATATTTGAAATATATGAAATAAAAACTGCTAGCCTTCAGAGAATATCAGATTCTAAATTGGAATGCTAATGGCCTTAAGCTGCAAGAAAACATGTTCAGATTCTTTTTAAAACAGCATGGTATTAAAATCGCTTGTGTAACAGAAACCCACTTGATACCCGGGGAAAGGTTTAACGTACCAGGCTACGTTTCGTACAGAAATCATAGAATTACAAAAGTCTCAGCGTCCGGTGGCGTTGTCATTTTTATTTCTAAGGAATTAAAACATGAACAGATTTCGACTCCGCTATGAGCGAACCTCGAATCGGTTGGAATTAAAATAATCCTAAACTCCAGAACTTTCAATATAACAGCAGCATACAAACCCCCTAACAAAGCTTTCCCCTTATTATCGTATCAAACAATTTGTAGTGTAAATAGCCCAACAATCATGATTGGAGATTATAATAGCAAGGATTGGAGGCTGGGGCTGTAATTGTGGGGCTGTAATTCAACAACTTGGCAAGGCAAAAAATTGGCGGAATTTATAGCTTCCTCTAACATAAAATTATTTTCTCCACAGGAACTTACTCGGTATGCTACTAATTCCAATGTTATCCCTGATATTTTGGATATCATTCTAACTTAATTTCCCGATAAACCAAAGTGTATTACCAGAACTCGATTCTGACCACTGCCCGGTAGTCATCTCGCTTTCTTTGCCAATTGACAAAACCAACGCCAATGAATTAAAAGGAAATACCGACTGGAATAAGTATGCCAAGTTAATGCTTCTCAATTACACGTACCTAGAAAATCTTAATACCTCGAATGACATTGATAATAAAATATATAAATTCTCTAAAGCGATAATTGCGTCTTTCAAACAATCGACTACGCCTTATCGAATTCCAAGAAGGAAATCAATACCCATCAATATAATTAATCTAATTAAAACTAAAAATAATCTATACTGCGATTTTTGTAGGAAGAGCTCTCAAGATAACTCAAATCCCATCTTCGCGATGGAATATGTCACGGCATTTCGCGTCTTTTCTCGGTCTTGCCGGTAGAAGTCGCATGATCGCAAGCACTGCTTCATACGGTCAGGATCGTGCGAAATCTAGCGGAACGACTGTGAATGATACGAAATGCCGTGACATATTCCATCGCGAAGATGGGATTTGAGTTATCTTGAGAGCTCTTCCTACAAAAATCGCAGTATAAGACGGTTCTGGCAACGCTCAAGACGACCAGATATTAAGAAAAAATTTTAACCAGATAACGCATAAGATAAAAACCCGTCTTGATAAATTACGTCTACAGAACTACAATAAATTTATTGTGGAAATCCACCCTGACTCAAGGCATCTCTTGTCTACTGTTAAAAGACTTACAAAAGAAAAAGTAAAAATTCCTCCTTGACGACATGGCTCAGAAACAATTTATTCTGAGAAGGAAAAATCAGAAATATTTGCTCTACATTTAGAGAACACCTTCAAACCACATCCCGTTTCCGATATACAATTTAATACGGAAATAGTAAACTACATTCGGTGCTAATATCCCCACTGTGGCACTACCCATCAAATTCATTTCTCCTTCGGAAACTATCTCAGTGATTAAACTCCTGAATTTAAGAAAATCTCCTTGCATCGACGGTATTAATAATGTCTGCATCAAAATGCTCGGTAAACCATCTATAGCGGTTTTAACTGCAATATTTAATGCATCTAAAAGATGCAACTATTTTCCAACTCCTTGGAAAAGAGCAGTAATTTTACCAGTCTGCAAACACGGGAAAAACACAAGGATAGCTGAAAACTTTAGACCTATCAGTCTTCTTCCAATATTATCAAAAATCTACGAACGTCTAATCCATACAAGGTTAACAAAATTTATCAACAATATAAAAGCAATCCCAGCGGAACAATTCGGATTCAAACCAAACCAGTCTGTTATCCATCAATTATTACGTATTACCGATGCCATAGCAAAAGGTTTTCACCAAAAGAAACATACAGTGACATTCTTCCTCGACATCAGTCAGGCTTATGACAGAGTTTGGCACCATGGCCTCCTATACAAAATGCAATCTTTATGTATACCAGACTACCTATTAAAGATCACGGAGAGTTTCCTCTCCAACACATCATTTATCGTAGAAGTCAATGCAGTCATATCTACCCCACACACTATTGCGGCAGGAGTACCACAGGGTTCAGTTCTCTCTCCCTTACTATTTAACATTTTCAGCCATGATATTCCAATCGAAGGCGACTCAAACGTAACTTTATACGCTGATGATATTGCACTATCACCTCTCACAGGGCTATCATAATAGCGACGGAGAATATTCAAAACGATGTGAACAATTATATTAAATAGACTCAGAAATGGAGAACAAAGTTCAATCATAGTGTCAAGCAAAGATATTCACATTACGCCGACCAAAAAATCCCCCCAAACTTAACATCAATAGAAATCGCATCCCGTGGGCTTCTTCACCAGTGAAGTACCTAGGAGTATTATTTGACAAAAGATTACTGGGAACCCCATATCCATGCAACTGCTAATAAAGCTTTGGTGAACACGTCGAAAATGTTTCCTTTAATAAACTCTAGATCTGCCACTAGTATCGATAGCCGAATATTACTGTACAAAGCCATTATTCAACCCACTCTAACCTTTTCATGTCCAGTATGGGGTGGCGCAGCAAAATCTAGTTGCATTCCAAAATACGTTCCTAAGAAAGACCCTCAAGGCACCATGGCTTATTCCAAATTCCCAAATTCATCGCGAGCTAAATATATTGCCATTAAACGAACACATAAACAAAATAGCTGACCATTTCTTTAAAAACCTTTACTTTTCCCCCTGTTCCACAATATTTAATCTGGGTCCGCCGTGCTTCATGTCCCCGTATTAAATGAAGATTCCTCAAGGATAGACTGAGGCCACCGTAACTTCTGTTTCTACGCCTTTCCTAGCACTACCTAAATTTCAACGTAACACCTCAAACCGGCTGAAGCATGACCAAATCTTCGAACCTTATACCATGTTTTCACGAGTAGGAATGAATACTCATTTGCTATGGGTGGCCATATCCAAAACGTTATAATATAAAATGTACTGTTTTCAAACCCCTCGAGAGACAGAAATGTCGAACGAGAAGTAATAAATTTAAAAAAGTATCAGATAGGAATGCAACAAGTGGCATTCCGCGCCGATTTACGTAACGCGCTGATAACACGCGCACATCTTTCACGCGCTGTAAATTGCGTCTTATTGTTGGGACATGAGTTAGTTATCTAAAAAGCAGTCAAAATTTTCAAATTTGTGTTGACATTTGCTTCAATATACGTAGTTTTAGCACCAAATGTTCTACGATTTGTAATGAGTTTTACAAAAAACAATGACGGAGATGTGTTAATTCGGAGAGAAATTGTGATATAAATAGTATTACATAACCATTACCAAGAGCGAGAAAGAACGTGCTATTTTATCACCACTTGTTTTTGGATGATTTCATTTTCAACTTTACATTTAATCCGGAATTCAGGAACTAGTATATGTTAACTCGAAGAAATCGTTCTTTCCCCTGGCCGGGAATTTACATATTTCGAAACATTATTCAAATGTGTTAAAATTAATAATTGTTAGTAATGTTATGCCTTTTGACAGGTGCAGTGAAATTCTCTCGTCCACTTACGACTCGCTCTTGCGCCATTCGATGGGAGCCAGTATGACGGAGAAGACGATGGATATCTTACTGCACTACGCAGAACTCTGCATGGAGTTGCAAAACCAGCCACTGGCTCTGAGATTACTTCGTGATGCAGTGGTAATACATTTTCCTTCTTTCATTCAATATTCTACTTCTGCATTTCGGTAGGCTTTACTGATAACTCTCTCCTCAACAAGATCTTTACATGCTAACTCCTTAGTCTTAATATTTTTTAATGTTGAGACCAGTCGTCGACATGTCTTTGTTTACACGGTGATGAGACATAGCGTTCACCATACCACAGAAGGAAAGGAAACACTGTGGGAAAGAAATGGGTAAGTTTATAAATCTACACCTTAATTTTCAGGGTCGCTCGGGCGAACTTATACTTACAGAGAACAAAGAATGGGACATTTTCTGGAAATTATACTCTTTCAGTACCTATGACTTAACCAATTATTACCATCATTACAGCTCGTGTGATAATTACAAGCAATATAGTGCTTCTTATCGAATAAAGTGCTTCATCAATTGGCAGAACTGAACTTTTAATGCAACTCACTTCAGTTACATTAATCATTTTTTAATCCCCTAATAAAATTTTCCTCTAAAAGCCAATAAAGGTCAGGAGAAATGTCCTAAATTAAACTTCATGTTTGAAGAAAATCAACTACGAAATGACCTACAATTATTACTAAATTATTACGCATTATTCACATTTTTAATATCCCCCGAAATAATCATTGCGTCAACAATCACGCATCAACTTACCAATCGTATCACATACATTAGGGGTCGCCCACAAATTACGTAACGCTAAAGAGGGGGATGAGGTTTGAGGCAGCATCCGGTTGCGTTATTTGAGGGAAGGGGGTGTTAGTTTAGAGTTACTTAATATTGATTTAATTTAATATTTCGACACCATAATTTAATTTTTCAATCACGAGTTAATAATCTTCGTATAGAAAATGTTATTCTAGATAACATCATTGTACCATATTGTTCCGAAGTCAAAAACGTAGGAGTAATTCTTAACAATAACCTCAATTGGGATTCTCATGTAAATAAAGTTACAAAGTTAGTCTATTCACGAATTGGTTTTCTTAGGATTGTTGGAACGTTTTTACCGGTCAATATTAACAAAATTGCAATAGAATCCCTCGCCTTTCCTTTCGACTATTGCGGCGTTGTGTGTAACGATTTAAACTTAGCACTTGCCACACGGTTACAAAGAGCTCAAAATGCATGTATTCGTTTTATTTACAATCTAAAAAAATACGATCACATATCGAACATGTTTGAATGTAATCAAATATTGCGGCTAAGCGACAGGCGGATGCTTCATTGTCTTTCCCTTCTATTCAAATTACTAAAAACAAAATATATACCGCATATAACAAATCGGTTCAGGCCTCTTATATCCGTTATACTCGATAAATCATTATTATTAAAAATACCAAAACATAATTCTAATTATTATAACAAGTCATTTACCGTAGGCGTAACGAGAGCTTGGAACTGTCTCCCAAAGAACATTAAACACAGTCCTTCTGTCAATTCTTTCAAGAAGCAATTAAAAGCTCTATTATTTTCCAAGGCATGTAAGATTAGCCTCTAATATTTTTGCCATATAATTTACAAAACTCAGACTTACTAAGTACTGATTGTAGTGTAATATTATTTCAAATTGTTGATGAAAAATATTTTTACCTAGTTGTATTAGTAATTAATTTCACTTTTACAGTCTCTTTTATATTTTTGTCCATTTCTTGGTAAAGAGTGCTCAAGTCCGCTTTTCTTGGAAAACATGATCAAGTAAATGACAAAGAATTAAAATAATATTAATAACTAACCATATTGAATACGTACACACAAGATAAGTAATTGTTTACCATCTAAACAAAAATTTATATTGATTTGCGGGAAATCACTAAGCCTTTACCTCCTTCAAAAACACGATTTATAATTTAATTTGTATTCAATGGTTTTTAACTTAACTGAACTCTCATTCCCAAGAAATCGACGGTTATTTTTATTTTTAATCACCACAAAGTTTGTAATGCTTATCTGCTACTATTTATTTGTCTTAAAATTAAATTTCTTTGTCTGTGATATCTGCAAACTTTAAATTTTCTTTTCGCTGGACATCTTATAAAATAACATTTATTTGATTGTAACTGACACAGAAATTGAAAATATTCTAATCTTTGTTCTTATAATTATCAATTTGATTATGTTACCATATTATTGTAGCTACTTTGTCACTACTTAACATTACACAATATTTATTCTTATTGTATAAGTTTTGTTACTTAATTTTGCCATTTTTGTATTACCATTGATTATTTTTCTTCTAATTAATTTATATTGTAATTTATTATTTTTTCTAATTAATGTATTAAGTTAATTTAGATTTACTATTTTTGTCAATGTCATCGGCCTTCAGCCGCCATCCTGACTGAGGTTTTCTGAGTTTACTCAATCGCTTAAGGCGTATGCCGAGATGGTCCCTAGTTTTCTCTCCTAGTAGTAAAAGTATCCTGCCCCCTAGATCTTCTTCATAGCTTATGAAATAATGTATGTATTTAATGTGGTTAGGCGGAAGAGCAGGCCAAACGGCCTGAGCCTCGCCACTAATAAAGACAATTTTTATTATTATTATTATTATTATTATTATTATTATTAATAATAATAATAATATGTGGTAAAAATTACTTTTTGTCTTACACCATTAAATTACAACACAACATTAAAATATTAATTACTTAATCAAAACATATATAATTTAAAGTTATTGTGTAATTTGTTACAATACATGAAAGTATTTTTTCTTGAATTTGTAAGATCACGAAGAAAATATTGAAAACTGATCTATCGTATATTTTAGAATCCAATTAAATTGGTGTAGTCGATTGTCGCTCATGCGTCGTCCAAGACGTGTGCACGCGTTTCTGTGATATAATTTATTTTTATTTCTTGTAAATGGAGGATCTCAAGCGTTACGTAATTATTTAGGGGGGAGGTACAAGCGCGTGTTACGGGTGCGTTACAATGGGGGGAAGGGGTATTCAAAATACTCCAAATTTCCGTTACATAATTTATGGACGGCCCCTAGGAGCAAACAACAATAATCAATAAATACTACTAGCGTACCCAAGCGAGAACTTTCGCATGCTATACCCCACCCTCTTCTTTATTTTTCTATTTCCATATTAAGCCTGTAATATAATATATTTTTCTTTAAGACTCTCTTATTCTTCGTCACTTGTTTTGTCACCTGGTATTTGACATCCTTGTATATACACACTATTCTTATTGAACTTTATTATCGAGCAAAGAGGTACACCCGTGTAATTCAATCAGATAGAAATCAAGTATTTAGTAATTTTACATACAGTTGCAGATTCTAGAGGCTCTGAACAGGTCGGGTAGAATCGAGAAGCGTGGAGCCAACAAAAATATAATAGAATGGTGAAGAAGATCTCATCCTGTAGATTATGGTGTGAGAGACGTTTCTTTGAGGACTTTGGCCTCAAAATTTTAGTTTTTAAGGCCCTAGAACATTTCGTTTAGGGTTTATTTAACAATAAGGATTCAAAAACCCTGACGTGCGTTGCGGGTTGCATTTTACGTGAATATTTAGAATATTTTAAACAAAGCCTTCATATTTTTATGTCAAAGTGCAATTTTTCACGGCTCCGTGAAATTTTCTTTCTTTAGAAACCTCATTTATAAAGATTGGTGGTACGTAAGAGCTGCAAAGGGAAGGTATACAACTGAAATGGGAGATAATTACAACTCCCACCATTCATCAATCATTTAACAAAAAAGTGCTTATCACATGGTGCACTATCGTAAGGCTCTCCACGCTTTGTAATTCCGTGCATGGTCGCTTAGCGCCTTCTGTGTTGAAAAACATTTATTTCAAGTGTACAGACGTAAAACAAGATTACGTTTTAATAGTTCGCGGTGCCGCCATTTCCTTTTACAAATAACATTTTATATAACATATGTATGTACTCTGGCACTATATATATATATATATATATATATATATATATATATGTGTGTGTGTGTGTGTGTGTGTGTGTGTGTGCGCGCGCGTGCGTGTGTGCGTGCGTGCGTGTGCGTGTGTGTGTAAAGACACAAGGACGTTGCATTACAGTACGATAATTTCTTAATGTACTGGATCAATATCGATGAAACTTTTGTGTTAACTTGTTTTGAAGGTAAGGAGTACTAAGGGCCCGTCCATAAATTACGTAATGCAAATTTGAATCCCCCCTCACCTTTCTGTACCGCACTCGTAACGCGCGCTTGAACCCCCCAAAATAATTACGCAACGTTTGCGACAACACTCCCCTCTTGTAAGTACAAGAAATAAAAATAAATTATAGCACAATAAAAACAATTTTTATTCATTTTACGTCTGTTGTATTTAACAATAAATGATAAATTAAGCAGAAATGGGTTGGCGATGCTGACTGCTCCTAACAATAAGAACAAGTGAGTCAAGGAAGGACAAATAGGCGAGAAAAGTTCTGTTCACAAGCAGTGCACATGCACCGACGTTGACGCTTGGGCAAGAGTCAACTGCGCCAATGTAAATGGATTCTAGAGTATACTACATACCAGTTTTGAATATTTTCTTAGTAATCTTACAGATTCAATAAACTAGTGGTGCTAGCAAAGCACATGCTTTCTCGCATTGTATCTAGGGGTTCCGGAATATTATACTACTATATAACCCTGCAAACATTTTTCTGCTCCGAGACGCAATACCAAATCCTCAGATTGAACTTGCCGGCATTCATGTCACATAAGCGCGCATGGATCGAGCTGGAGCAAAGGCATAAACAGGAAAATGTCCGATTCGTGTGAAAAAAAAACAACAACAAATAATTCAGGACAAGGTATAAAACATTCCACGGTAGATATATTTTTTCCTTTCTCACTCATATTCAAAACGTTAAATTCAACACGGAGTGCTACCAAAGCATATACATTTTTGAATTATTTAAAATGCTTCGCAACCTACATAAAACAGAAAAAGTGTTTTCAACCAACAAGTTTTTTTCCATTCCGACACCCGAACACAGTTCCTTGGAGTTAACGTGCTGGCACTGATACCACTATGCCACACAAGCGCAGTGCGCTGGAAAAATCGTTTTTCGGCGCACGATCTCATAACTTTCTCTTCTTACGTATTCGTAAGTATGTAAGACGTACGTACGTCTTACGTATTCTTAAGTATTCGTAAGGCAAGAAAATAATAACAATTTCGTAACCGTTCGGGATATGCAAGCTGATTGCATTATTGTTAAATTGTAATTTAATTTAATGTTGAAATACTCATAATTTTACTTAAATTGGTTCATATAGATGCACACAGGACAACGATTAATTTGAATATTTTGAATACGTTTTGAAATTCGGCATACGTTTCAGAAACAGAATAAGAGTTGAAAAAATGTTTAAAAGATGCAATTAGTGAAATCACAGAGAAGTCCTGTATATTTATCTGCAATGATTCTATAAGTAGGAAGTTTTTGCCACCTCGAACGTTGAGCACTATCGATCTTCTGCTCATGTGCAGTTCACGTTTCGCATCACTTTAGTGCATCTGCGCAAGCGCAGAAGATCGATAGTACTTACCGTTTGAGATGGCAAAAACTCCCTATTGAGTAGAAGTACTTCAAATGATTTTCAATAAAATTTCTACAATCTTTAATAGTTTTTTCTCCAACAACACATTCATCAAATTAAAATTCCTCTCTGGAATTCGAACCCGGCTTTCTGCGAAGGGAAGCGCTCCGTCTCAGCACGATTTAACCCCCTCGGCCATTGGAGTGAGTTGCGAACTGTGTACGTCTATATTAGTCAAAACATAATTGTATCGTCTGTAGCATTAGGAAGTCGGTAATTGACAACATGCGAAAAACAAGTCTTTTGGGCGACAAAGAAAGGCAGCCGTGAAGGGTTTACTCCAAATGCCTAACGAAATTCGAAAAAAACCTGCTGCAAGAAAGTCTGTACCATTCTACAGCATCACTAGTTTATTTATTTATCGCCCTTTATTACATATGTGGAGAAAATTTTAAAAAAAACATTGGAGTGGTTTTCATTAAAAAATCGTAAATTTCAGATGCAAATACGCAAAAACTAATCAGAAAATTCTACATAACCTTTTCTAAAGAGCTAATTTTGTACAACAGACTTTGAAACAAAAATTTCTATCCACAAGTTTCTAGTTTTAAAAATATTTTTTACAATTTTCAAAAAACCAAGCAATATCTGGAAATAAGACTAAAACCATATTTTTCACCGTCCCTTACTACAAAAATGAAGAAAATTGAAAAAAAATTTAGAGCGATTTTTGAGAAACAAAATTTTGGTAAACTTCAAGCGCTATTTACGCAAAAAGTACTAGTTTTTTCAAAAAATTATACATGACCTTACCTAAAATGCAAATTTTGTACAACTGACTTTGTCTGAGACAAAAATCTCTATCTTCAATTCTGAAGTTTTCAAATTTTGTTTGCAATTTTCGAAAAACTGGGGATATCAGCAAAAATGATACCTACATCAGTCTCTTAAACGTCATTTGTACTATTGAACAACAAAATTTAATCAAAAAAATTGGAGCTTTTTTTTAAAATAGCTTTGAAAAAGGTCCGACGGGCTTCATGAAAAAAAAACATCAGTTTCAAATTTCAGTTTCATTAAACGGTTGATTTCGGGTTTTTGGTGGCACGGTTCCTTTGGTTCCTTTTGAGATTCATTATTTCTCGTGATTCTCGTGGCGCAGTTCACTTGAGAGCTCGCGAATAATTTTGCTAGCATTGATTAATGTTGTTGGGTCAAAACTCAAATATATACGATATGACCACGGGTCAAAGCCATATAAAGGATTTTGTCTTCATCACGATGCCTTTAACATATCAATTCACATTTAAAATAATACTTCACAACACTTCTTTAAAAAAAAACAATTATCAAAATGAGGGTTTGTTTGCTGCTTGAACTGAAATATAAATATGGAAATGGGTTACGTTATTAAACAGCATATAGCAACACATTTAGTTATTACTATAACAACTAAATTATTTAATTTAAAATTTCATGAGATTCAAGATCGTGAAGATTTGGTAGCGTGGATTTGCGAGTTATTTTTTCGAATATTTTCAAGTCTTCTTCTAGTAGGTTTGTGTTCCTACTGAGATGGGAGTTGTGAATGCAGGTTTTATTTTTGATTTGCGTCGAGAGGGAACTCGAATGTGATACAGTGGTGTTAGAAAGTAGGATTGCTAGTCTCGACATGTATAATATTGCCTTTATTGATTTGGCGAGGCTCGGGCCGTCAGGCCCGCTCTTCCGCCTAACCACATATCACATGTTTACAATTTAGTTCATACAATACAATCTACAAAAGTAAAAGTAGGATAGTTTATTTAAGGTAAGTTATATTATAGTAGGTAAGTAGTTTGTTGAATAGAAGTATCATTTAAAGCAACTAATAAACAATATCAAAGGTTAAACAGATACAAAAATGTTACAGAATTAAATTTAGAGACGGAAATTGACAACAAAATTTAAATTGGATAACATTAAGTACTCCACTTGTCTGCGCGCTACGCTGCAGCCTGGTATTCACCCCGAGCGACTGTAATCTATTGATACAGAAACACACCATTTCACCCGCCGCTCGACCCTGGAGGAAAACCCGCTAGACGGGGAAAACCCACCAGGCAGGCTGCGTCCTAATACTAAGTTACACTAAGCTAAAATGAAATGAGAGGTCCTTGGAATGTTTTCCTCAGCTGCTGTCCATGCTGCACGGGGTTGTCTTCTTGCTTGTGCTTAACTTCGCCTCTGCTCCTATGAATGAAATACAGTTCCGGCAGTATCAAACAATTCGCACGAAAGTAAATTTTCAACAAAAATACATTAATATTATTCCTAAAAATATATTAATGATTTCTTAATACTCCTGAGGAAGAGGTAAAACTGTCATGAGTTTAATTTGATAACCAACAAGCAATAGTTATTTAAATTGTAAACTGGTGTAACTGATGTAAACCGATTACTTTGTAAGAAAACGATTCAGGTGTTTTTTAAACGATGTTAATGAGGTGCAGTTTTTAATATTGGAAGGCAATTTATTCCACTCTCGGGCTACAGTAATTGCAAATGATTTATTGTAGTAATTAGTTTTACCTTTTGGAATGCAGAGTAACTGGGATTCCTGAAATCTAGAGGATTTAATATGTACGAAATACTTTGTTAAATATGACGGGGAACCTATTTTTAACATCTTAAATAAAAGACAGAGGCTGTGATACAAACGCCTATTCTTTAGTGTAAAAATTTTGTGATCTTTATAAACACCAGAGATGTGATCGTATTTTCTTATATTATAAATGAAACGAATACATGCCTTTTGAGCTCTTTGCAGGGTTTGAGCAAGTGAATCTTTCAAATTGTTATACACAATGTCACCGTAGTCGAAATGAGGACACAAGAGGGTTTTTACTAACATTTCCTTCGTATTTGTCGGGATACATTTGTCGATACATCTAAGGGATTGCAAAGATGCATAAACTTTGCGACATACATTTCGGATATGATATTCCCAGCTTAGGTGATCATCAAATATCAAACCCAAGTTTTTCACTAGTAAATGAGGAGGCACTGCTACATTGTCTATAAGCACATCAGGAACAGATGAACATTCAAGTTTCTTATGCATTTGGGAAGAGCCAATTTTGATAGTTGGTGATTTTCTAGGATTTAAATTGAATCCGTTTCTAATTGACCATTTGACTACAGATGAGAGTTCATTATTTAATTTATTTATTAGCATTGCTACCTGTGATTGTTTCCCGGAGATGTAAATTTGCAGATCATCCGCATACATATGATGACTACATTCTTTAAGTTCTCTAGATTGGTCATTTACATAAATTAAGAACAGTGGCCCTAACACGGATCCCTGAGGTAGTCCCTGGTGGACAGGTTTTGGATTAGAGGTTTTGGATCGTCAACTACTACAATTTGTTGCCTATTGTGGAGATTGCTTGCAATCCACGAGATGGTGGAATCAGAGAAACTTAGATGTTTGCATTTCGCTATTAGGATGTCGTAATCTACAGAGTCAAATGCTTTACTAGTAAAATCTAAAAGAGTTAATACAGTTATGAGGCCATCATCTTAAGCTTTTCTTATGTCTTCTGTTACTTTCAATATCGCTGTTTGTGTGCTTCTACCTTCCCTAAAGCCAGATTGGAGCAGATCTGAATCATTTAAGTATTTTACAATCTGTTTTCGAACTATTTTTTCCAGAACTTTTGACACTGTCGGCAATATACTAATCGGGCGATAATTGCAAGAGAGTATGTAATGTTTGCAAGAGAGAGATGAAATTTACTCTTTCAAAGAAATTCTACTGAGTATGTAATGTTTGCAAGAGAGAAATGAAATTTACTCTTTCAAACAAATTCTACTGAAGAGACATGGAGTGTAATTAAGTGGGCAATTCTACGCCACAAAGTTGAAAGTAATTTTGATAGCTATTTGCAAAAAATGCAAAATAAAAATCCGTCAGAATGTTTAATTTTCTATTATTCATATATATTATATATATATTATTTCTGTGAAAAGGCCGATTTTGATGTCCCTCCTAATCACCTCTCAGTGAACGGTTTTAAACAAATGAGGTATCAAAAAACAAAAGAGAAAAACATTAGGAGTGGAAGAAATTATATATTGAATAGATCGGTGCTTTCCTTTATTAATGAAAAGCTACGAAATTTGCGTTGTTTGAAATTACCGGCTAGAATGGAAACGGGAAGATGGCGTCATGCGCATCTTCGCAATTGGTGTCGCAGGGTTGTTAGCTTGGGCGGAATTCCGCTTTTTGTACTGGAAAACGGCTCCGTCTCTCTCACGGGACAAAAATTGACTTCGCGAAAAATCGCCCAATGGGCGGAAATGCATTAAAACATGTGCGGTTTTGGGCGGGTTTTCAGATTACGGCGAAATTTTGGAAAAACAACTACAACGACTTTGACAGTTTAATTCTTTAGAAGTTTCTCTATATCAAATATTTCATTAATCATTTGTTAGTTTGTTCAAATTTACCTTGAGAAGTGAGTAATATTACTGTTTAGACCTCTAATATAGGATGTGTTGTAAAAGTCACAGCGTTTTTGTCGTGCACAACATGAGTAAAACATATATATTAATTCTGTAATGCAGTATAGTTTCCGTGCATATTCTCAATCAGTTTCTGTACAGAAACTTCAGAATCTCAAACTAGAAGTATAAAAGCCAACCGCTGTGCGTACTTGGTCTGTACGTTTTCTGTGTGAAATCTGTACGAATCGCCACAAGATTCTGCTGGGCAACAACTGAATTGCGCCTAAAAAAGTGGATGTGCGCATTAGGGATGTGACATCGATGTCGACGATTTCAAAACATCGATGTTTTAAACATCGATTTCTTGATACCAAACTTTCAGTGACAGTATTTCTTTGTGTGCGTTCTTGCTGTTATCTTCATAAAGTATTAATTAACCGTAAGGAGCACAGAGAAGAAAAATAGGTAGGCGGGAATGATGAAAATCATATCACTTGACACAATCGAACTTGGACACACATAGCCACAAAATCGATATGGTCGATTACCGCCGCGTGGGTAAACAAATCCATTAATGAACGATTTTGCCACTAGAGGCACTTGAGTCAAACGAAGCTTATGCATGAAAAATTATGAACATGCTCAAAAGTTTTCAGGCAGAAATCGTGTAATGTGGTCTGCACGTCCAATCTGCACGAAAACTGTACTGTGTATATTTACCGGCCTTATTGTTGTGGATATGCACTATTTTCTGCTCTAACTTTCCTACAGCACTTACTGTTGTGCAATGTAATCGCACGGGTTCAGCTAGTGTGTGTGTGTGTATGTATATATATATATATATATATATATATATATATATATATATATATATATATACAGAGTGTCCAGAAGCTCCCGTTACAAAAAAATACCACAAATTCTGTGTTGCCACACATGAAGAATGGCAGGTCCAGTTTTTCCGAAAAAAAATTTGTCTTTGAGAAAATTGAGTTTGAAAGTCACTTCCGGGGCGCGAAATTCAAACCGGCCGCACACGACGCTCGTGCGGCTGTTCGAGTGTACGCCGAGAGATACCCGAGCAGAAGACGCCCTTCCCACTGCGTTTTTCTGCGCCTCGACGCAAGATAACGTGCGTCGGGGTCAGTTTTATCGAGCGGAAGTGTCGATGCAGGTATTCTCGCTCATCTGTCGCTACAGAGGAAGCAGTATTGGAACATTTCGAACAGGAGCCTTCAAGCAGTGTGCGAGATTTCGCGCCAATGGCTTATTTATATTAAATTTTTTTCCTTACAACTAAAAGAATTCAATTTTCAATGTGAAAATAATTTTATGTATTATCAGATATGTTTTGAAGAAAAAATATACAGAGCAATAGTGTTGCAGTTATGATTTAAATTGCATATTGTTTACGTTTATTCCTGTTTTCCATAAAATATTCTCTTGAGATATAAATCCCTCATAAGTAAAAATAACCAACATAAAACTATGTAATTATTAGGATGTTTTTATGTAAAATCTACAAAAATTATCCAATTAATATTTTTCAGTTCAAAAAAGTATCCAATTATTAAATGAAAAAGTTATAAATTGATTAATTTTTTAAACAAATGAAAATATAATAATAATAGGAATTACGCACTAATGTGCACTATCATCTCAGTTTTATCCGTGTTTATTCCTTTGCATATTCTGTGATGGATTTTGTCCTCTTCATACACTTTACCAGATGGTATCTGTCGCACATTTCTCCGCAACCACCACATACGCATTTTTCACACGGTTCGTGGAAGTTCTTTGTTCCACATATTTTGTGGTGAAACCCATGCACCGCCAGTCTTGTCACTACGTGTCTCAGTTCACATCCCGCCTCCGTCCAATTTCGGTTTATCATAGCGTCTGTTGTGTAGAATTCTGGCCAGATTTCTTCTTCCTTCTCTTTCCGTTCCCTTATCACTGCTTCTGATGCTTTTGTGCTGGGGAGTAGCATTTGGCACCGTAAGTCTTCGATCAGTAATGTTTCTCTCATTAGTACATACACTAGTCTTGTTGGTGTATATTTCGACACTCCTAGCACTCTTTTCATGTATGTTGATTTTAGCTTTTCTAACATTTTCATCTGTTTTAGTGTTAATTGCTGCCATGTTAAGCTGATTCCATATGTGGCCGTAGGTATTATTTTTACCTCAAACAATTTCATCGCTGTTTCAATGCTCAGTTTTCTCAGGTGTCTTATCTCACTTATGCTCCTGGTGGCAGCTTCCAGTCGTTCGTTTAGGTGCATTGTAAATATTCCTTTTGTTTGTATTGTTACTCCTAGGTATCTTGGTGCCTTCGTTATTTTTAACTCTTCTCCGTTACAGGTTATGACTTCTTTTGGTGATGTTTTTCCCCCTCTTCTAAATATTGCTAATTCAGTTTTTTTTGTATTTATTTCAAGTTCGTTTTGTGCTGCCCATTCACTCAAGTTGTTTACCGCTTTCTGTAGTTCTTCTATACTTCCTGATGCAATCGCCACATCATCAGCGTATATGTATGTTTCCACACATGTTGTTTCCTTCTTCGTTGCACTTGCTAAATCATTCATCATCAGATTGAACAAAAGTGCACTTATAGGGTCCCCTTGCAGTACTCCGATGGTCTGTTCAATTTTTTTGATGTTGTCGCATTGTCTTGCACATTAATGTAGTTTTTGGTTAATATGTTAATTACTATCCTTGTGAGCCATGTCTTTCCTGCCTTTTCTATCATTTTCGCTGTTGCTATTTGCCTGTTTACTCTGTCAAATGCTTTTGAGAAGTCTACAAATACTGTATATAATTTTCCTTTAGGCCTTTCTAGTTGGTTTGTTATATTTTTCATGAGACATTCCACTGCCAATATTGTAGACCGTCCCTCCCTGAAACCGAATTGTTCTTCGGCCAGTATTGGTTCTATTACTGGGGTTAGCTTTCTTACAATCAGCTTTGTAAATATTTTGAATATCGTCGCTTCTAATGCTATTCCGCGGTATGCATCTGGTGCGCTTGTATCACCTTTTTCTTTGTACAGTAATTTCATCGTGGCTGTGCGCCATTCTTCCGGTATTGTGCCTTCTTCAAGACATTTATTCATTAGATTTGTCCATTTTTCCGCTAGCAATGGTAATGACATTTTTAGATGTTCATAGAATATCCCGTCTGGTCCTGCTGCTTTCTTATTTTTTGATGTCATGATAACTTTCTCGACTTCTTTCTTTGTGATCGCTGTGCACGGCTCCCATTCTGTTTCCTCTATTTCTGGTCTCGTTTCCTTATATCCAATTATTTTCTTTACGTGCTCTTCCCACGTCTCCATTGGTATGTCTGCCGGAAATCGGGGTTGTCTTGCTTTTAATACGCAATGTGGTTCTTTTTTTGCTTTTTCAATTATTTCATTTGTTTCTTTTTCTATTTGCTCCGTTTTCTTTTGTTTAATTAATATTTTATATTTGTTTCTTTCTATCGTGTAGTTTATCCTCTCATTTTCCGTCTTCGTCATTCTCATTCTTCTTTGATGTTCCAAGACGTTCTTCCGTGCGTGATAACATTCCTTGTCAAACCATATTGGTGATTTACGTTCTGTTCGCGGTATTGCGGCTTCCTGTATCATTTGCTGCATTATTCTTGTTGCTCTTGATAGTTCAGCATTGTCAATTGCTTCTTGTATGCTCCGTATGTTGTGTGCCGATTCCTGCAGTTTTTCCACTTTCAGTTGTCTTCTTATTCCTTTCTGATGTTCCTCCTGTTGTGTCATACATTCTCTTTGCCTTAATGTTGTCATTATGGGGATGTGTTTCCTCAGTAGAGCCTGATGAAAATATTGAACATGTAGAGATATAACTGAAAGATTTAGAACTTACTTGTAAAGTATTTCTAACTAATTTAAAGTAGCAAAATATGCATGTTCTATGATATTTAAGTAGAAAGGATAATGATCCTGCATTAAAATAAATTAAAATAAATTTAAAAAATTAAATAATTCAAAAGAGGCTGTGGGATTAAAAATTAATTATACTGCATATTTTTTTCCTCGTTCTTGATTTTTGTTGTACATTATGAAAATATCAAAGAAAAATATTGAAAATTACAAAACTGAAGTAATGTAGTAGTGACCTGTTCCTATTCCCTTACATTCTGCACTACGTAGTAACCTCGAAGAATTAAATTGAAGAAATGATCGTTACTGATTTGTGTACGTATCTGCTAACTACAATGAAAGCTCAAAGAAACAAAACAACTCAAAGAATACTTTTCCCGAGTAGCTGTCAACTGCCTTATGAAATGGTTTCACGAAGTAACTTAAAGATTTGGGTAAATGACATGCTCTCATCTTGCATCTGGAAAAGCAAAGCGGCGGTTAGAATGGTCATTCAACTTCGAGAAGTGGGTAGTCGAGGCCGTTTGCCTTAACTTCGATGTTCCACGTAGAACAGTTTAGCATATTTTACGTCGGTAAAGCTAGCACCCCCACTTTCTCCAAACTCAAAAATTCTTGCGCCATAATTTTGGGCTAATTTTGGGCTAATTTCAGCCCCCTTCCAAAAATTTTGGGCTACCCCCCATCACCCCGAAATTACGATTTCAAATTTTGGCCGGTAAAGCTAGCACCCCCACTTTCTTAAAATTCAAATTTTTTTGCACGGTCAAAACAAGTGAATTTTGGGCTTCTGGGGGCCACTTTTCAAAATTTCGAAACACACCCCTAAACTCAAAAACAAAAACTCAAAACCACCCCTAATTCTCAAATTTCAAAAATTCTTCCGCCATGGGTTTGGAATAATTTTGGGCTCTTCAGTGACACCAAGAACATTATTTTTGGTGTCCCACAACACCCCGAAATTAGGGTTTCAAAAATAGGGGTGGTAAAGCTAGCACCCCCACTTCCTCAAAACTCAAATTTTTTTGTACGGTCGAAACAAGTGAATTTTGGGCTCCTGGGGGCCACTTTTCAAAATTTCAAAACTCACCCCTAAACTCAAAAACAAAAAATCAAAACCACCCCTAATTCTCAAATTTCAAAAATTCTTCCGCCATGGGTTTGGAATAATTTTGGGCTCTTCAGTGACACCAAGAACATTATTTTTTGTGCCCCACAACACCCCTAAATTAAGGTTTCAAAAATAGGGGTGGTAAAGCTAGCACCCCCACTTCCTCAAAACTCAAATTTTTTTGTACGGTCAAAACCAGAGAGTTTTGGGCTCCTGGGGGCCAATTTTCAAAATTCCGAAACACGCCCCTAAATACTAAAACCAAAAATCAAAACCACCCCTAATACCAAATTTCAAAATTTCTCTCACCATTAGTTTGGGATATTTTTGGGCTCTTCAGTGACACCAAAAACATTATTTTTGGTACCCTACATACTCCGAAATTAAGGTTAAAAATTGTGGGTTGTTAATTTAACACCCACCCGTACTGAAAATTCGAAAATATTTGTGTGGTCGTAAACATGCGAAATTTTTGTTGCTTATCAAAATTTTGAAACTCCCCCTAAGTACGATAAAAAATGTTTAAAACCATCCCAATTGCAACTCAACTCAGAAAATATTGCGCCATAATTTTGGGTTCTTTAGTGTCATCAAAAAAACGGCCCGAAATCAACTTAGAAAAAACGAGGATGGAGAAGCTAGAATCTCACTATCTCAAAACTAGGAAATCCGGAGAAACTTTACTCATATTCTTGGAGAATTATACCGTACACGTGTATTTCCAACATTAAAAAAGAAAAAAATGTATTTGTTGAGAGTTTTACCATTTATTCCGACAGGATCAATATCAAGCCTTAAAATAATTACTTTGATTCATTCCTCTGTAAACATCCAATATGGACTTGTTAAATATTTCATACAAGAAAAATTCTCTCCACCGACGAATTAAAAGATAAAATAGTTATTTAACTATACATCTACAATTCTAAAATCACAATCAAAAATATAGAAATCCAAAAATGGGAAAAGAATAATGCCTAGTGTAACAGGCAAACTACATTTTTTTCTCAATCTTTCATTCGTAAAAAAAAAAATCACATTTGCACGGAAATTGCTTCTCAAATTAGCTAATCTCAAATAATTTCGGGCTAGACTCTTTCATATTGAAAAATAAAGGAATAATAATCAATAGAATAACTTTTGTTTCTGCTATCCAATATTTGCGATCTTATAAAACCTGAACTACAAGGATTTCGTTCCTGGCAATAAAGGGCCATATACAACACATGATAGGGAATACGGCTATACTCATGAATCATTTTGAACTTCGCGGTTACTTTTCCAAGAAATGGAAAATTCACGTGAGAACTACAATATACTTTTTGACCACGTTTCCACATCAGAAAAAGTAAACCCCAAAATTCTCTACCAATTCACGTAAAGAATTTATTAACTATTGCACATATATTAGCTAATAATATTCAAATCTCAAATAATTTCGGGCTATATTAGATCATACTAAAAACGGGATATTAGTCAAAACCAGTCCATATTTTTTTCGATATTCAACATTTCCGTTCTTATAAAAACAGAAGTACTAGGATTTGCCTCATGGCAGTGCCGTGTGACATTCAACACATAATAAGGAATACGGTTATACCCACAAATAATTTTACGGTTATACCCACAAATAATAATACAATATACCTTTTAACTAATTTTTCATTCCTCAAAAATTACATTACATATCAATACATATCATACATTACATATCAATATGCCAATCTCAAATAATTTTAGGCCAGCACCGTTCCGATTGAAAAAAAATTGAATATTAATCAAAACACACCCACTGTTTAAAGATATTCAATATTTGAGTTCTTATAATACCTGAACTACTAAGACCTGGCTTCTAAATATTGAAAATCACATTCCACACATTATGGGAAATACTTTTATACCCACAACTAATTTTGGGCTTCTCTCTTTCCTTCCAAAAAACGAGAAATTCCGCTGAGAACTACAACATACCTTTCGATTAATTTTTCATTCCTCACAATATAAACTCTGAAATACTTCACTAATTTAAATGAGAAATTAATTAACTATTGCCCAAACATTGCCTACTAATATGCTAACTTAAAATATTTTGGGCAAGCACACTTCTGATTAAGAAAAAATAGAATATTATCCAAAACACACCCACTTTTTTTCGATATTCAATATTTGAGTTCTTATAATACCTGAACTACAAAGAGATTTGGCTTCTGAGTATTGAACGTCATATTCCACAAACTATACGCAATACTATTATACCCACAAATAATTTTGGGCTTCTCTCTTTCTTTCCAAAAAATGAGAAATTCCGGTGAGAACTACAGCATACCTTTCGATTAATTTTTCATTCCACACAAAATAATCTCTAAAATACTTTACTAATTAAAATGAGAAATTTACTAACAATTGCCCATACATTGTCTAATAATATGCACACTTTAAATAATTTTGGGCTAGCAGCGTTCTGATTGAAAAAATAGAATATTATCCAAAACACACCAACATTTTTCGATATTCAATATTTGACTTCTTAAAACACCTGAACTACAGAGATTTGGCTTCTGAATATTGAACGTCATATTTCACAAACTATACGCAATACTATTATACCCACAAAAAATTTTGGGCTTCTCTCTTTCTTTTCCAAAAAATGAGAAATTCTGGTGAGAACTACAACATATCATTCGATTAATTTTTAATTCCACACAAAATAATCTCTGAAATACTTTACTAATTCAAATGAGAAATTTACTAACAATTGCCCATACATTGTCTAATAATATGCACACTTTAAATAATTTTGGGCTAGCAGCGTTCTGATTGAAAAAAATAGAATATTATCCAAAACACACCAACATTTTTCGATATTCAATATTTAACTTCTTATAACACCTGAACTACAGAGATTTAGCTTCTGAATATTGAACGTCATATTCCACAGACTATACGAAATACTAATATTTCCACAAATAATTTTGGGCTTCTCTCTTTCCTTTCCAAAAAATGAGAAATTCCCGTGAGGACTACAGCATACCTTTCGATTAATTTTTCATTCCTCGCAAAATAATCTCTGAAATGCGTTGCTAATTCAAAAGAGAAATTTATTAACTATTGCCCATACATTGCCTAAAAATATGCCAACTTTAAATAATTTTGGGCTAGCAGCGTTCTGATTGAAAAAAATTGAATATTAATCAAAACACACACACTGTTTAAAGATATTCAATATTTGAGTTCTTATAACACCTGAACTACAAGGATTTGGCTTCTGAACATTAAACGCCGTCTACAACATAGAATAAGCAATACGGTTACACTCACAAATAATTTTGGGCTTTACTCTTTCTTTTCCAAAAATTGAAAATTCTCGTGGGGTCTACAACATACCTGTCGATTAATTTTTCTTTCCTCACAAAACAAACTCTGAAATACTTCACTAATACAAATAAGAAATTTATTAACTATTGCCCATACATTGCCTACTAATATGCTAACTTAAAATATTTTGGGCTAGCACCGTTCTGATTGAAAAAAAATAGAATATTATCCAAAACACACCCACTGTTTAAAGATATTCAATATTTGAGTTTTTATAACACCTGAACTACTAAGATTGGCTTCTGAATATTAAAAATCTCATTCCACACATTATGAGAAATACTTTTGTACCCACAAATAATTTTGGGCTTCTCTCTTTCCTTTCCAAAAAATGCGAAATTCCGCTGAGAACTACAACATACCTTTTGATTAATCTTTCATTCCTCACAAAATAATCTCTGAAATACTTTACTAATTCAAATGAGAAATTTACTAACAGTTGCCCATACATTGTCTAATAATATGCACACTTTAAAAATTTTGGGCTAGCAGCGTTCTAAATGAAAAAAAATAGAATACTATCCAAAACACACCAACATTTTTCGATATTCAATATTTGACTTCTTACAACACCTGAACTACAGAGATTTGGCTTCTGAGTATTGAACGTCAGATTCCACAATCTATACGCAATACTATTATACCCACAAATAATTTTGGGCTTCTCTCTTTCTTTCCAAAAAATGAGAAATTCCGGTGAGAACTACAACATACCTTTCGATTAATTTTGATTCCACACAAAATAATCTCTAAAATACTTTACTAATTCAAATGAGAAATTTACTAACAATTGCCCACACATTGTCTAATAATATGCACACTTTAAATAATTTTGGGCTAGCAGCGTTCTGATGAAAAAAAATAGAATATTATCCAAAACACACCAACATTTTTCGATATTCAATATTTGACTTCTTAAAACACCTGAACTACAGAGATTTAGCTTCTGAATATTGAACGTCATATTCCACAAACTATACGCAGTACTATTATACCCACAAATAATTTTGGGCTTCTCTCTTTCTTTTCCAAAAAATGAGAAGTTCTGGTGAGAACTACAACATACCATTCGATTAATTTTTCATTCCACACAAAATTATCTCTGAAATACTTTACTAATTCAAATGAGAAACTTACTAACAATTTCCCATACATTGTCTAATAATATGCACACTTTAAATAATTTTGGGCTAGCAGCGTTCTGATTGAAAAAAAATAGAATATTATCCAAAACACACCAACTTTTTTCGATATTTAATATTTGACTTCTTATAACTCCTGAACTACAGAGATTTGGCTTCTGAATATTGAACGTCATATTCCACAGACTATACGCAATACTATTATACCCACAAAGAATTTTGGGCTTCTCTCTTTCTTTTCCAAAAAATGAGAAGTTCTGGTGAGAACTACAACATACCATTCGATTAATTTTTCATTCCTCACAAAATAATCTCTAAAATACTTTACTAATTCAAATGAGAAATTTACTAACAATTGCCCAAACATTGTCTAATAGTATGCACACTTTAAATAATTTTGGGCTAGCAGCGTTCTGATTGAAAAAAATAGAATATTATCCAAAACACACCAACATTTTTCGATATTCAATATTTGACTTCTTATAACACCTGAACTACAGAGATTTGGCTTCTGAATATTGAACGTCATATTCCACAGACTATACGAAATACTAATATTTCCACAAATAATTTTGGGCTTCTCTCTTTCCTTTCCAAAAATGAGAAATTCCCGTGAGGACTACAGCATACCTTTCGATTAATTTTTCATTCCTCGCAAAATAATCTCTGAAATGCGTTGCTAATTCAAAAGAGAAATTTATTAACTATTGCCCATACATTGCCTAAAAATATGCCATTTTTAAATAATTTTGGGCTAACAGTGTTCTGATTAAAAAAAATTGAATATTAATCAAAACACACTCACTGTTTAAAGATATTCAATATTTGAGTTCTTTAACACCTGAACTACAAGGATTTGGCTTCTGAAGATTAAACGCCGTCTACAACATAGTATAAGCAATACGGTTACACTCACAAATAATTTTGGGCTTTACTCTTTCTTTTCCAAAAAATTGAAAATTCTCGTGGGGTCTACAACATACCTGTCGATTAATTTTTCATTCCTCACAAAACAAACTCTGAAATACTTCACTAATTCAAATAAGAAATTTATTAACTATTGCCCATACATTGCCTACTAATATGCTAACTTGAAATATTTTGGGCTAGCACCGTTCTGATTGAAAAAAAATAGAATATTATCCAAAACACACCCACTGTTTAAAGATATTCAATATTTGAGTTCTTATAACACCTGAACTACTAAGATTTGGCTTCTGAATATTAAAAATCACATTCCACACATTATGGGAAATACTTTTGTACCCACAAATAATTTTGGGCTTCTCTCTTTCCTTTCAAAAAAATGCGAAATTCCGCTGAGAACTACAACATACCTTTTGATTAATTTTTCATTCCTCACAAAATAATCTCTGAAATACTTTACTAATTCAAATGAGAAATTTACTAACAATTGCCCATACATTGTCCAATAATATGCCAACTTTAAATAATTTTGGGCTAGCAGCGTTCAGATTGAAAAAAATAGAATATTAATCATATCACACCCACTTTGTTTTCGATATTCAATATTTGAGTTCTTATAACACCTGAACTACAGAGTTTTGGCTTCTTAATATTGAAAGTTATATTCCATACACTATACGAAATACTATTATACCCACAAATCATTTTGGGCTTCTCTTTTTCCTTTCCAAAAGTTGAGAAATTGCTGTGAAGACTACATCCCATTCGATTAATTTTCCATTCCTCGCAAAATAATCTCTGAAATAGTTACTAATTCAAATGAGAAAATTATTAACAATTGCCCATACGTTGCCTAATAATATGCCAACTTTAAATAATTTTGGGTTAGCATCGTTTTGATTGAAAAAAAATAGAATATTAATAAAATCACACCCAATTTTTTTCGATATTCAATATTTAAGTTCTTATAACACCTGAACTACAAAGATTTGGCTTCTGAATATTCATCGTCATATTCCACACAGTATACAAATTACTATTATGCCCACAAATATTTTTGGGCTTTTCTCTTTCCTTTCCAAAAAATGAGAAATTCCCGAGAAGACTACAACATACCTTTCGATTAATTTTTCATTACTCGGAAAATAATCTCTGAAATATGTTATTAATTCAAATGAGAAATTTATTAACAATTGCCCATACATTGCCTAAAAATATGCCAACTTTAAATAATTTTGGGTTAGCAGCGTTCTGATTGAAAAAAATTAAATATTAATCGAGACACACCAACTTTTTTCGATATTCAATATTTGACTTCCTATAACACCTGAACTACAGAAATTTTGCTTCTGAATATTGAACGTCATATTTCACAAACTATACGAAATTCTATTATACCCAAAAATAATTTTGGCTTCTCTCTTTCCTTTCCAAAAAATGAGAAATTCTCGTGAGGACTACAGCATAACTTTCGATTAATTTTTCATGCCTCGCAAATAATCTCTGAAATACGTTGCTAATTCAAATGAGAAATTTATTAACATTTGCCCATACATTGCCTAAAAAAGTGCCAACTTAAAATAATTTTGGGCTAGCAGCGTTCTGATTGAAAAAAATAGAATATTAATCAAAACACACCCAATTTTTTTTGGTATTCAATATTTGAGTTCATATAACAACTGAACTACAGAAATTTGGCTTCTGAATATTGAAAGTCATATTCCACACACTATACGAAATACTATTATACCCACAAATAATTTTGGCTTCTCTCTTTTCTTTCCAAAAATGAGAAATTCCCGTGAGGACTAGAACATTGCTTTCGATTAATTTTTCATTTCTCACAATATTATCTCTGAACTACTTTACTAATTTAAATGGGGAATTTTTTAATAAATGCTCATACATTATTTATCAATATGCCGTTCTCAAATAATTTTGAGCTAGCACCGTTCTGATTTAAAAAAATACAATATTAATCAAAACATACACACTTTATTTCTATATTCAATATTTGAGTTCCTATAACACCTGAACTACAAGGATATGGCTTCTGAAGATTACACGTCGTATACAACATAGTATAGGCAATACGGTTACACTCACAAATAGTTTTGGACTTCTCTCTTTCTTTTCCAAAAAAGGAAAATTCTCGGGAGAAATGCATGATGCGTTTGACTAATATTTAATTCCTCACAAAAACCACTCTAAAATACTATACTAATTCAAATGAGGAACTTATTATCAATTGCTATTACATTATGTAATAATATGATAATCTCAAATAATTTTGGGCGAGCACCGTTCTTATTAAAAAAATTAATATTACTGTATACTGTCCTAATTTGTTTGCAAAATTTAATATTTCCCTTCTTATAAATCCTGACCTACAAGGATTTGGCTCCTGGCAATGGCGTGTGGAATACAACAGAACATAAGGATTGCGGTTATGCCACAAATAATTTTGAGCTTTTTCCTTCTTTTCCAAAAAATTGAGAATTCTCGTGAGAACTACAATGTACTATTCGACTAATTTTCCAGTTCTAACAATATGATCGCTGAAATACTTTACTAATTCAATTGATTGTTTACATTTGCTCATATATTACCTATTAATATGAAAAACTCAAATGATTTTGGGCCAGAACAGTTCTTTCTGAGACTTATGAATATTACTAAAAAAATTTCCAATTTGTTTTCGTCTTTCAATATATCCGATTTTATAAAATCTGAACTACGAGAATTTGGATACTGGCAATGTGTTGTGACATACAACACATTATATGGAATAAGGTAATACGCGCAAATAATTTTGGGCTTCTATCTTTTCCAAAAATTGAAAATTCTCGTGAAAACTACAATATACATCTTAACTAATTTCACATTCCTCAAAAAATCAAGTCGAAAAGAGTTACTAAATCAAATGAGGAATTTATATAAAATTGTTTATACATTAACTAAAAATACGCCAATCACAAATAATTTTCGGTTTACAGAGTTCTTATTCAAATAATACGAATATTAATCAAAACACTACCAATTTCTTTCCGATATTCAGTATTTCCATTCTTATAATACATGAACTACAAGGATTTGTCTCCTGGCGATGTAGTGTGATATACAACACAAACTAAGGAACACAGCTGTACTGACAAATATTTATCGTCTTTTTCGGTTACTTTTTCAAAAAATGGAAAACTGAATGTGGACCACTAAATACATTTGCCTGAATGTGTTTGGTAAACGATCACCAAACAGCAAAGATTTCTGCTCTGCAATAGTGTGATGGTTTAAATTTGTATGCTATATGAATGTATGAGCAATTGTAAATTTAATCCTTATTTGAATTAGTTGAATATTTTGGGGTTTATTTTTTGAGGAATGAAACAATTAGTCAATAGGTACAATGCAGTTCTCAAAAGAATTTTCCATTTTTTGGAAAAGAAAGAGAGAAGCCCGAAAATATTTGTGGGTATAACAGTATTTCTTATGATCTGTTGTATTCCACACGCCATTGCCAGGAGTCAAATCCTTGTAGGGAATTTGTCAGGATTTATAAGAAGGGAAATATTGAATTTTGGAAACAAATTGAGACAGTTTATAGTAATATTAATTTTTTGAATAAGAACGGTGCTAGCCCAAAATTATTTGAGATTATTATATTATAGGTAATGTAAAAGCAATTGGTAATAAATTCCTCATTCGAATTAGTAAACTATTTTAGAGTGGTATTTGTAAGGAATGAAATATTAGTCAAACGCTTAATGCATTTCTCAAGAGAATTTTAAATTTTTTGGAAAAGAAAGAGAGATACCCAAAATTTTTGGGGGTTTAAAAGTATTTCCTATATTCTGTGGAATATGACGTTCAGTTCTCAGAAACCAATTCCTTGTAGTTCAGGTAAATAAGAACTCATATATTAAATATCCAAAAAAGTGGGTGTGTTTTTATTAATTTTCTATTTTTTTTCAATCAGAACGGTGTTAGCCCAAATTATTTGAGAACGGCATATTGATACGCAATGTATGACCAATTGTTAATAAATTCTTCATTGTAATTAGAAAAGTATCTCAGAGATTATTTTGTGAGGAATGAAAAATAATCAAAAGGTATGTTGTAGTCCTTACGTGAATTTTCCATTTTTGGGAAAGGAAAGAGATAAGTTCAAAATTATTTGGAGATATAATAGTATTCCATTTAATGGGTAGAATATGACGATCAATTTTCAGAAGCCGAATCCTTGTAGTTCAAGTGTTATAAGAACTCAAATATTGAATATCTTTAAAAAGTGGGTGTGTTTTGATTCATACTCTATTTTTCAATCATAACGCTGCTAGCCCAAAATTATTTGAAGTGGGCATAATATTAGACAATGTATGGGCAATTGTTAGTAAATTTCTCATTTTAATTAGTAACTATTTCAGAGATTATTTTGCGAGGAATGAAAAATTAATCGGAAGGTATGTTGTAGTTCTCACCGGAATTTCTCATTTTTGGAAAAGAAAGAGAGAAGCCCAAAATTATTTGTGGGTATAATAGTATTGCGTATAGTCTGTGGAATACGACGTTCAATATTCAGAAGCCAAATCTCTGTAGTTCAGGTGTTATAAGAAGTCAAATATTGAATATCGAAAAATGTTGGTGTGTTTTGGATAATATCCTATTTCTTTTTTCAATCAGAACGCTGCTAGCCCAAAATTATTTAAAGTGTGCATATTATTAGACAATGTTTGGGCAATAGTTAGTAAATTTCTCATTTGAATTAGTAAGTATTTCAGAGATTATTTTGTGTGGAATGAAAAATTAATCGGAAGGTATGTTGTAGTTCTCACCGGAATTTCTCATTTTTGGAAAAGAAAGAGAGAAGCCCAAAATTATTTGTGGGTATAATAGTATTGCGTATGGTTTGTGGAATATGACGTTCAATATTCAGAAGCCAAATCTCCGCAGTTCAGGAGTTATAAGAAGTCAAATATTAAATATCGAAAAAAGTTGGTGTGTTTTGGATAATATTCTATTTTTCTTCAATCAGAACGCTGCTGGCCCAAATTATTTAAAGTTGGCATATTATTAA
>JAHLJT010009355.1:76704501-76765003 GCA_031308135.1 Acheta domesticus
TTTTGTGTTCTATGGGGACACCCATACAAAAAAGAATTTCATACAAGATTTTTTGCCGCAAACGTTGCGTTTTTGTAAACAACAATAATTTCCCATTATTTTACCTCTTCATCTCACTAGCATTTTCTAAACCATTAAGACATTTCTAAGCTGCAATGATCAGTGGGAATACACACATTGCTCTGTGCCGAACTTGGTGTAGCGAAGTGTTGATCTTACAACTTTCTTTGAAATCTTGTAATTCCTCGTCTTTCAAATCCTTCGACCATATTTTTTCAACCTCACGTTTGTGATCAACGTGGACGGAGCATTTAAGAGCATCTGGCCATCTGATGTGGAGACAAAGGGAATATGGATATCAATTTTGTGTTGCTCGGCCAGTTTAAGTGAGACAGTTGTATTTTGCATTCTATACATGTTGGGGATAAATAAACATATATTTAAAAAGAAAAAAAATATATGAAAAAAAGATAAAATTTAACTAAAATCATAATTTTTCTGTCAGTAATTGATAACAACTAGTGATATACAATAGACATATCCATCAATCCACCAATAGACATTATTAATGCATAAGGTTTATTTTAAAGTTACAGCGTATATCTTATTATAATATATTATATATATATATAGAATTGATATGCCCGGATGGCAATCTACGATACTAGAGTGTACCACCTTCTTTTGATGGCAATTGATAGCCTTTCACATAAACATGGTCAGGTTCAGCATGCATGCTGTCCTGTGTGGCTTGTTTCTCATGATGTGAACTTTCATATTCTCTATGTAACTTCCCACGCATAGTAAGGTATGTGTCCTATTTCTTTGTAATTAATTGTAATTTTCTTTGTATTTAATTTGTAATTTTCTTTGTAATTATATATTCAGTGTTCAATGTTTATAATTTTTTTAAATTATAATTGTAATTATCACTGTGATATATTTTAATAAACGTGCTGTGAAAACTTGTCCAGCCCTGAAGATGGAGCTATAATAAACTCCGAAACGTCGGCAAACTAGAATACGTTATTTTTTTGACCAAAACCCGTGAACCCGCAATGGAATTGCCTACAGAAAATGGTCATGAAATACAGCAGAGAAACATTACGGAAAGAAGCAAGATCAAATGATCATTTTTTATTTATTTATTTTATTTATTTATTTACGTCAAAAACAGTTAAAAACTGCGTGTGACGAGCTATGGGTAGAAGTGAATTTGTGCACGTTTTCATAATTCTGTGATCTCTATCCTAAACCATATTCTAGTCGAATTTTGAATACAGAAAAGAGAGGTTTTTTCGAGTTTTGTTGACAAAATATTCGCTCCTATATAATAAAATATATTTTCAAAGGTAAATTAGGTATAAATTATGCCCTGAACCCTCATGTTCTTCATGAAAGAATAATACTTTTTGCCGCGATAATATGGAAACTGATAATTTGAATAACTATATTTCCCACTGAAATTCAGAAGACGTGCACAAATAATGAAGTTACATTTATGTCCAGAAGCAAAACAAGGGACCATCTCAGCATTTGCTCAAGGATCAGGGAAACTGGACGAAAAACCTGATCGAGATGGGGGCCATCAACCCAGAAACTGTGTACAATACTTGTTACAGGTTCTTAAGAATTGTACAGTCCAAATGATAAATAATTACATTAACTATCATTGTTAAAATTAAGGCTACTTTCCTTTTTGATGCTCGGTATAGTCTCGAATTGTATAGAAACAGTTATGCAGCAGAAAAGATTTTACTTGGGACTTAAACTTTTATATCGAATTTAATCGTTTAATGTCTTCTGGCAAAATGTTGTAGAGTAATGTACATGAATTGTATGTGATTTTTTTGTAGTGAGCTGTTGATACTGCCACTGGTGAATATGATTACTACGTGTGTTATACTTATATACATCGGCGTTTGCTGAAAATATATTCCCGCCCTTAAGTAGGTCATTTTTGACAAAAACTACTGATTCGTAAATCAAGAGACAAGGTAATGGTAAAATTCCTAGATTAATAAAGAGAGACTTACACAAAATCACGTGGGTTGGATTGGTTATTATTCGTACAATTTTTTTTTTTGTAATCTGAAATTCTGGGAGCTATAAGATGTGTTTCCCCAGAATATTATGCCATATCTCAGGCGGGAGTGAACATTGGAAAATATAACACAACGAGCTGTATGAAGGCTGACGGAATTTGAAAGAATTCTGAACGCGTAGCATAATGAACTTAATTTTGTGTTCAATTCATTTAAGTGGGCATTCCATTTGAGGTTTGACTGAATTGAGAGACCTAAAAATTTTGTAACATTAACATCAGCCAATGGCACACGTTCATTTTCAATGGAGTACATAATTTTTTATTTGATATGGAAAACTGCATTGAAACAGTTTTATTTTCATTTACTTTTAATTTGTTATTACGGAACCAATTTGAAACGTCTGATATTGTACTATTTACGGTTTCTTTGTTGCAAAGAATATTTGTATCATCCGCAAAGAGAACTGTTCTTCCGTTTCGAATCGCTAAGGGCATGTCATTTACGTATAATAGGAAGAGAATAGGGCCTAAAATCGATCCTTGCGGGACTCCACGTACAATTGGCAAAGAACCGGAAAGGTGTGTACATAAAGTTCCATCATTCCAGTAAGGTATTTCTACTCTCTGAGATCGTTGTTTAAGGTACGAACATAGCCAATCTAGAGCAATACCACGGATTCCATACGAAGGTAATTTTGAAAGTAAAATGTTATGATCAATGACGTCAAAAGCTTTTGAAAGATCTAAAAATATTCCAATAGTTGCTTCGTTTTGATCCAATGATGAGGCAACATCCTTAAGAAAAGAAAAAATGGCTGTTTCCGTAGATTTTGATTTCCGGAATCCATGTTGGCAATTTGAAAACGCGTCGTGTTTATTGAGAAAGGTTTCCATTCGCACATAAAAAAGTCTCTCTAATATTTTTGAAAAAACTGACAAAAGAGAAATTGGCCGATAATTTTGAACTTCATTTTTGTTGCCTTTTTTGAAGAGCGGCTTAATCTTAGCTGTTTTAAAAATATCTGGAAAAATTCCGGTGCATAAGGATGCATTAAATATGTGAGTTAACGGGTGTATAATGGCTGGCGCGCACGTCTTTAACAAACAATCCGGAAATTCATCTAAACCGGCCGAATATTTATTTTTTAATTTACCGATTATTTTGAGAATTTCATAGGAAGAGGTTTCGGAAACGAACATAGTGTCTAAGACTTTTAGGGAAACGTCAGATGTTGAATTTTGTGGCTGAAAACCCTTAGTGAGATCGACAGCAATTCTCGAAAAGTATTGGTTAAAGAGACTAGCCACTGTTGCCGGATCGTTCACATCTCTATCGTTATCTTTTAAAACAACATTCTCTACAAGGTTTCTAGTTGGTTTGGTCGCATTTTTTACTATATCCCACATTGATTTTGTTTTGTTATTTGAGTTCAAAATATCCTGATCGTGTTTCATGATTTTAGCCTGCCTTATGACTTTTCTTAACAATGATTTGTATTTTTTAAAGTACAGGAGGAAATCTTGAGATACGTTATGATGCTTAGAAATGAAAGAAAGAACTCGTTTGTTTTTACATGATGTTCTAATCCCTTGTGTTATCCAAGAATTGCTTTTGCGTGAAATATTTAATTTTCTTTTCTGAAGAGGAAAGCAAGTGTTAAAATGAAATGAAAGCGTTGAAAAAAAGAATAATATTTATCGTTTGTATCAATAGTATTATAAACCGCGTCCCATGACTCCTGCAGCAAGTAATCAATGAATAATTTTATTTTACTTTTAGAAAACACTCTACTCATACGTGTATTATTTATTGTGTCATTGTTCGCATTTCGTATAATGGTAAGAATTTGTGCATCGTGGTCACTGTATCCTAAATCTTTTGTTTCAATTTCATGTCGAGTAGTGGTGTTGTTAATTATAATTTGATCGATTGCCTTCTTTGAATTTACTGTGATCCGTGTAGGTACTTTTATTGTAATATCTAAATTGAAGGAATTAATTAAATTAAGAAACTGCTCTTTCTCGCAAGATTCGACCAGAAAATCAATGTGTAACGTATTGCATGCAGGGTTTGGGTGAACACTTAATAACAATACTTTATACAAGACACAAATGCACACGTAACTGTGTGTTTATTAACGCTCACAATACAATACTGACTGACTGGTCATGCCTCGTGTTACAGCGATGTGCTACTCGATACATCGAAACACGGTTATCGTTACATCTCCCTTCTCAAAATAAAAATTATTATTTACATTTCATTATATTGCACTTTGAAATTATGAATCACATACAACACTGCATTTTTAAGAACTTTGTTGACATTTAAATTATAAATTTCAGACAAACACTAATACATTTTCTTGATCAATTAGTTTTTTAATAGAGATTAATATTCACAATTTAATCTAACAACTGTTTTACAGTTCTGCCATATCTTGATATATATTTGGATGAATCTAAAGGGAATTGTTTTGTTGCATTGTTCTCTATCAAGGTTGACTTAATTGGAGTTTTTCCTCTGTTGAGATCATCTGAATTGGTGAAGGGTAGTTGTGATCTTTCGGGTGCATCTGCTGTTGGATCTTGAATTGTAGACTGCATTCTCCCATCTCTATCTTGATGTCGTTCCACCTTGAAGTTTGTAGTAATTGGTGTTTGTTTGGTAATTGTGCCTTCGATCTTCGTTGGTCTGATGAAACTGGTGTTTCGTCGCATTATCGTTCCATCATCTTTCTGAATCATGTAAGAACGATCAGTAACTGGACGTAATATTTTGCCAGAATACCATTTGTTGTCTGTGTCCCTGATCAAGATTTCTCATCATTTCGATATCTTTGTGATTCTTTGGCTCCGCGATCAGAGTATTGACTCTTATTTGCCAAAAACCTCGAGTGCAGTCCAGACGTGTGAAGTACTTACTCCCGGCGATTCTTGCTGCAATGGCTTCAATTGTGTTTAAAGGAAAATGTCTTCTTTTAATATTTTTGTTCACGTTCGTAGGTCGATACACAGGCGAATTTTGTCCCCTTTCTTGACGATCACTAGAGGCGATACTGCTGCTGTTGGCTTTGTGACCGGTTTGATGACGTCCATTTTTACCATTTGTCGAGCTCCTGTTTTCACGGTTTCTTTTATGGCTATTGGAACCGTTGGCTAATGGACAGATCTCGAAGTTTGGATTTCAACAAGGTCGATATCGTATTCGTAGCCTTTAAAATACCCCAAACCGTTGAAAATCTGCTTTCTTGTCTAATTTTGGATTAATCTTGACGCTCTGCACCCTAACTAACAGCTTTTCTTCTTCACAAGTCTTCTTTCCTATTATTGGTTGAACTTTTTCCTTCACAATCAAGAATTTTAGCTCAGTGTTTTCTATGCTTGATCTTACATTTCAGTTTCAGTTCACCTATAACACTTAGCTTGTGATCACTGAATGTACTAGCTTTTTCACTTCGGATTGTTTTATTTCACCAATACACCAAGTTTTTCAATATATGCAACGGAAGAACATTGCATTGAGGCGCCGCTGTCTAACTTAGCATGAAACGCTTTGTTTCCCACCTTTATTAATTCCATCCAATCTTCTTCTTTTGATGGTACTGTGATGCTGCCAATGTACCTCGTGTCACTACTGTTTGACGATTGAGAGCTTGCTTCGTTGTCTCTCAAGTGTGTACCACATAAATCTTCTTTTTGAACCTGCAACAAACTTCAAAATGTCCCAATTTTCCACATGTGTTGCATTTCTTCTTATATGCTGGACAAGATCGCTTTCCGTGTTTCGTACCACACCGTTGCAATCGAAATGGTCACTATTTTTCTTCGTTTGTGTCTTTTTCTTCACTACGGCAACTGACAACTGCGATTCGTTGTTTTTGCTCATGTCACTGGCTTGTTTGTGTGCCAACTCACTTGCTTGACACATCTGTACTGTTCTATCATAGGTTAGGTCTGTAGTACCTAGCAATTCTTCACGTAATCTGTCATCTTTTATGCCACTGACAATTTTGTCTTTAACATTCGTTTCTCTAGTTCACCAAAAATTGCATTTTCTTGCTTGAGTTGTTATTCGAATCAGAAACTGTTCAAAGTTTTCGTCTGCTTCTTGTACTATTTTATGAAAAACGTATGCTTCATATGTTTCATTTACTTTTGGCACAAAGTAATTGTTAAATTTTTTCCATAATTACCTGCATGTTTGTTTGTTGATCTTCTGTGAGGTTAAACGATTCAAATATTCTTTCAGCTTCATAACCTATTGTGGTCATAAATGTGGCGACTTGGACTTCGGGCGGTTCTTTATCCAACTGTATTGCTTTTGAGTACCAGTTGTACGACACTTTCCACGTTTTCCATTCCTGTGCCATGTTTTTACCAAAACCAGGGTTTCGGTTGCCGAATGTTTTATGCGATGAGCTAACCTCTGATCTTGCACGTTTTCTTCAATGTTCGACATTTTCTTGTTTTGCCGATTTTCCTACGTTCAATCAACAAAATCCAATAAATCCTGACACCATGTAACGTATTGCATGCAGGGTTTGGGTGAACACTTAATAACAATACTTTATACAAGACACAAATGCACACGTAACTGTGTGTTTATTAACGCTCACAATACAATACTGACTGACTGGTCATGCCTCGTGTTACAGCGATGTGCTACTCGATACATCGATACACGGTTATCGTTACACAATGTTAAAATCTCCGCCCTACAACAATGGATTCAAAAGAGCGATTGATGACTTTGATTAGTGTTATCTCTAGTTTTTCTAAGAAAATGTAATCTGCAGCTCTCTTTGTTGGAGGCCTGTAGATGCAAAGCAATATCATTTTTAGCACAGGAAGATGTACAACAGAAATTTCAAAAACATTTTCAACGGAATACTCATTGAATTCCGTCAAGGAGATAGAATCAATATTATTTTTAACGTAAATACAAGAACCTCCATATGCAGGACTTTTATGAGATTCTCTTTTCTACAATAATAGCCTGCGAGGTAAAAGTTTGAATTGGAAAATGCTAAGTTCATTAGGAGATAACCAATGTTCTGTAAAGCAAAGAACATCCATTTGATTTAAATCGCTCTGTAGAGCTGCCTCGATAAACTCAGTTTTATTTGAAAGGGATTGAACATTATGGTGCAAATCTTTATTTTTGCAAGTACCTACACGAATGTTTTTCTGCTGCATCTGACTGTAGTTGCTATATATTTACTCCATTTTACCGCGAGTGCGTGGTCGAAGGTTGTAATGTGTCCCAGCAGTTCACAGGTTGTGAGGAAATAGGGGCGTCATTGGTAGTGGGAATGGAAAAAACGGGAGTAGGTTCACAGGAGGGGGTAAGAGGGTTCAGAATAAGGGTGGGGGTGGAGAACGTAAGGAAGGTGAAAGGGGATGGATTTTTGGCAGGCGGATGCGTAGGACTGGAGTTGATGATGTATTGTGCAAGCTTTTCATCGCCTGCATGCTTTCCTGCAAGGTTCATGGGAGACCGTGCCGGACGAAGTGTTTTACTGAGAGGAAATTCATTTAAAAAGTGTTACATCTGTTTCTCTCAGTTGCAGTTTAGTTGTTGGTTTGCATGCTTAATCTCGCTGCATAGTGTTGGCCTGTTGTACCAGAAGGGCAGAGTCGAGACTACAATGTTAGTATTTTGGGCGGCACATTGTAATTTGTTTACATGTTGTTCAGGTGTAAAGTTACCGCCCAAATTAATGTCATTCTGCCCTCCTATGATAATGACTGTGTCCTGATTGGTCATTGTCTTCGTGTGAGTGCCAAACTCTGCACTCACGTCTGCAAACCTCCCGTTAGGTTTAAAATAGACGAGACTGAGTAGTTGGGGGTAACTTCCTACTGAGAATGGAGGAAAGATGGCGACCATGGCTGTCAGCTAAAATAAATACCTGTTTTTTAGGCTCAGTAGGAATGGCTTTGTTTTCAAGTGGGCTAGGATGCGAAGAAGTTTTGAAGAAATCTTATGTTCACACTGTGTGAATAGATGTAAAGAGTGTTTGCTTTAGTAATTTATGTCAAACTATTTAATTTGTTTTCAGACCAATGTTGGGACATGAAAAAAGTTTCCAAAATCTTTGTTAGAAATTTAGCAACATACTCTTCTTTGAGGTATGATTTTGAAACCATACATTTTTGTTATTCAACACATGTTAAAAATGATAGGCTGAAAAAGAAAAACAGACATGGTCTCAAATTTAAGGTCATTCAATCAATAAATCTACAAAATATATGGGAACATTCTGATTGTCTCTTTCTAAAAAAAATTTACATTATTTATTTCTTTAGAATTCAATGAAAATCTTTAAATATAATCATTTGGAGGGTAGTACTGGGTAATACTCTAAAGTGTTTACAGGAAAATTAAAAAATATTGTACACTTTCAAAAGTTGTACGTAACTTTTACGCGATTACGTAACTTTCTCTTCTTACGAAGTCTTTCTCTTCCTTCCTAATGGTGAGGAAGTAAAAACGTAGTGTTTTGCTAATGGCAATCGCAGCGATGCGTTGATCACTTGTCACTTCTTAATCTGGACTGATTCGTAGTAAGTAGGTTACTTCGACGAGTGCAAAGCTACTATATTTCATTTCAGTTTGGATCCGTTACATGATCACGAGAGTTGAACCGCGAGAACAAATTGTTTTCCTGGAAGATTAAAACTTTTTAAGTACATTGTATTGTATTGTAAATTATTAGAAGGATTGCTTTTATTAGGACAACGTTAAGAAGAAAGTGCTTGAATTTTTTTTCTTTTCTAAATTCTTTGATTTCTTGAATTCTTTTATGTAACTTGAAAATATCATCAGAGAGTGCGAAGTAGGGACAATGTTTCAAATGTTGGCAATATAGTAGTTGCAAATCAATGTAATAATTTTTTTAAGTTTCCATATTAACACTACTTTACAAAAATTAAGCTTTTAATTTATTCACAATTTTGTAATTGACTCAAGAAGGTAGTTTTGTTAATAGCTTCATTCTAATCATGAAATTGAATAGGTTGAGTCAATATATTGCATTCAATGAGTATTGCAATAGATTGCACCATCAACCTGTAAAACTAGTGACATACGTCCTAAATGTAGTCTATGAACAAATTTGGAACCATTTTGAGAAAATCTTATTTTTAAAACACTTTATTTCACTCAAAACTATACGATAACTAACAGTATTCTAAAAAATTGTACATGCTCTCATTTAAAGAACTAGTTTTAAAGAATATATTTCATTCAGAAAAATTCGGGCCTATGTCACCTTTTATAAATGCATTTATTCTATTCTTATACGAAATTTAAAGAAAAAATTTGGAGCCGTTTTTAAGAAAATTTCGAAAATGTCGGGGGTTTCATATAAAGTACCCCCAAGTTTGAAAAATATTTTTCAAAATTTTCGCCTGGAGTGGAACCAGATCAGCTGCGGAATATTCATTTTGGAAGAAATCGTACTTATGGTTTCGGCGCTACGGTTGTTCACAGACAGACGGACATACGGACGGACGTTTTGAAAAAAAACACTTTTTCGGTATCAGGGGACCTCAAAACGTGTATTTCCGTTGATATCTCGAAATCGATTTTCCGCAGCATTACATTACTTTTTCTACTTTTACTATACGGGAAAGTAAACATTTCTATTTTCAATGTCAAAGTTGTGGGAAGATGATGAAAACCTTTTTAATTACTGCTTTTTCTACTCAACATGATTTACTTACTAAATGGGTTGAAATTTGGATACATTACGTTTGGCCGAAATTTTCACTTATTGCTACAATTTCTATACTACTTACGAACTACTACAAAAGTTATCGTTCCATCTTCTTTCTTCTTACGTTTTACATTGAATTAGTTAGATTTTGGCACATACCCTTTCAGGCGCACAGTCTCACTCTGGCAGCAGGTACTCGGAGCCGTGACCCATCTTCCCAACTGGGTCTGGTCAGTGGTGATGATAATCGCGTCTTTGGCGACGTCTCCCGCGGCTCCCTCCGACTTGGCTGGCTCGGGTGATTTCCGGATCAGCTCCTGTTGCTTCTCGTCCCAGATGCATATGATTATTCTTGCGGTCACGGTTTTACTTTCTCGCCTTACGAATACTTCGTAAGAGAAAGTTATGTAATCGTGCGCCGGAAACGCGGAATTTTCGCCAGAAAAACTCTTATAACAGGGGTCTGGTAACGAAAAGTGGATAAAATCTGTTGCTAAATTTAGAAAAAAAATCGTCTATCTCGTGGTGTAGTCAAAATCAATGTTTTGTTGCTTCTTGATACTGCAAAATCGATTGCCGGCAAAACGTCCGTCTGTGGTCAACGCCAACGCCTAAAACCGTTCGGCCGATTTTCTTCAAATTGATATTCCCCTATCGTTTTTACTCGTCTCAAGGCCTCTAGAATTGAAATCGATATTTCAGTATTTGAGGGTACTTTACATGAAGCCCATTTGGAGATTTCAAAGTTAAAACAATATGACTTCAAAATTTTTGATTATATTTTGTTGTTTGAATAGTGCGAAAACGTTTTAAGGGAATGATGTAGGTATCATTTTCGTTGATATGCTAAATTTTTCGAAAATTCCAAAAAACTATTAAAAACTGCAAAATTGAAGATAGAGATTTTTGCCTCAGACAAAGTCGGTTGTACAAAATTAGCACTTTAAATAAGGTCATTTTTGGAAAAACGGGTAGTTTTTGCGTAAATTGCGATTCAAGTTTACAAAAAAAATTCTCAAAAACCGCTCCAAATTTTTTCTTTAAATTTTCTTCAATTATGTGATGAGCGACGATAAAAAAATATGGTCTTATTCCTACTTGTAGGAAATACTTGGTTTTGTGAAAATTGGAAAAAATATTTGTAATCTACAAAATTGTAGATAATTGGATGCGTAGATGGTACGAATAATATATATTTTGACCATAAATGATCAATCAATATTGACTTCAGGAATTAAAACTTCAAATACATTTATTTTTGCTCAACGTTTCGCACATTTAGTACGTGCCTTCTCAAGAGCAATACAATGGCAAGGGTTGACAATGGTATACAAATTAACATAAAATAATAGAATTTAAAATTATTTAGATAAATATTTACATTGCTTTTATATCAAATCATAACATATCACAAAAACGTTGAAGGCTTGTCAAATCAAGTAGTTACATTTGGCAATTATGGAGAGCAGCACATTTAGATACGTTAAGAAATTGTATAAATTATAAATATTTCAAATAATAGAATGAACAGTGGGATTGGCAAAAAAAATACAATTATGAAAGTTGGTGCTGTCTTATAAATTTGGTTAAGTTTTTGTACGTCACTTTTTGTGTTCATCGCATTATTTAATGTGATATATAACATTTCGGCAATTAGCCTTTTTGATGTTTGTTTCTCATGATGCAAAATTTTGACTCTATCAAATGCAATGGAATGGTTACGTTCTGTTCTATGTTTGGTCAAAGAGGTATATAAATCTGTCTCTTTGTTGATGTCATATTTATGTATGTCATATTGGTATATCCGTCTGCTAATATATTGTTTAGTTTCTCCAATGTACACCTGCTAACAATCATTGCAAGGAATGGAGTATACAACATTAGATTTATGCCTAGTTTAGGTTTATCTTTCTGCTTGTCATAAAGATGGCTTGTCTTATTTAGATTGTAAAATACAATGTCTAAATTGTATTTTCTGAAATAGGCTTTTATTTAAGTAAAATTATGAGTATTTTAATGTTAAATTAAAATACAATATAACCAGAACGCATGCGCTGAACTTACATATCCCTAACGGTTCCGAAATTATTATTACTTTGTCGCCTTACGAATACTTCATAAGAAGACAAAGTTATGTATCGTGCGCCGGAAAACCCGAATTTTCACCAGAAAAACTCTTATAGCAGGGGTCTGGTAGGGAAAAGTGAGTAAAACCTGTTGCTAAGTTTTAGGAAGAAATAGTGGTGCTATAGGATGTCAGAGACTTTATCGGAGATCTTAGTTTTTTAATCTCTAATTGAACTTGTTTTTCTGTTATGATGTTCCCAGATACCTTTCCTGAGCGCGTAAAGGACATTACTTTGGATATTTTCGTTTTCTAATGCGAGGAATTGAAACCACCATACTCTATTACTGTTTCATAAGTGTATTTCATGCCTTTCCATTGTGGTCGCTGTGGTTAATCAGCGTGGATTGGTACAAGTCTTCCGAGGGAAGCTTCGGCGGTTCGTGTCCTGGTCGCGGAATATTATTGTCAGAATTCTCCGTTGTCATAGGAATAATTGAGAATTCTATAAACTTTATTTAAAACCGTGCGAAACCATTGAATAACAATATTACTATAATAATTACGATAAATGTTCTGGGAGAGTCTGTATAAATTATTTAAATTTATAACTTTTAACGATTTTTTACGTCTCTTCTTGGATTTGTAATCATCGTACAATTGTTCGTTTATCATGCATTTACCATTTTATAGGTCGGTTCGATTCTTAATGACTCTGTTCGACCCATGCGGTGCTTGTGTGGTGTAGTACCGGTTCGTTAACTTTGAGTATCGGATTTCGGGTCACGGTACGGAAAACGTTTTGCTGGTAGAATACACTTTTGCTAGTTTATGAAGTAGTGGAATAGCATTAAGGACCATACAGAAGCAGAGCGAGAAAGTACGTGCTTTAGAAGCAACACTAGTTATATTTCTGCGGTGCAAAGGCTGAAGGTCACCGATTTTTATTACTCGCCCCTTCGGAAAGACAAATGTTGCCACCCTCGCGAACCCGCACATCTCTCGCGGTATTTTTACCATACTTTGCCTTGATCGCCCTTATGATGGGCAATGGCTTCTCGCATCTACTCGCGACACTGTTCTGTCCATTCAGTACCTACTCCTCGCTGCAACTTAAAAAAGTCTATTCGTTATCACTGTTAAAGTCCGTCTCTCCTCTAACACTTTCGAAATTCGTCTATACTCTCTCGCCTTGAAAACCTTTTTCCGCTCTCCTCTCCAAAAAAACTTTCTCTCGTCCCAGTATCTTCCCCTTCCTAATCGGCCCGCTTTGGTACCACCCTTTTTCTGATTTTTAAAATTGTATTTCTGTTTACACTTTTTGCATCTAAGGGTGTCATTGATTGGGTCGCAGGAAATTCCTCTGCTAACGGCGCACTTCGCCCTGGCGTCGTTCCGCGTGCACACATGCACGTACCTAATCGCACAGTAACCTTTTCTTTCCTGATTTATTTACGAGGCTTCTACACTCGCTCGCGCGCTCGCCTCGTCCTCTGATGTCCTCGGATTGTCCCGCGTAGCCGTCTTTTTACAACGCTTGTCTCATTTTCATGATCGTTATCGACCAATTTTAGGAAAGGAACGGCTCCTTGCGGTTGCCGTCAATTCTTTTCACGTGTCGCTTTGGGGCCATAAATGAAAGAATGTGAATGGCCATGTGTGAAAGAATGAGTGAAGTGAAAAAATGAAAGTTAATAGAATAATACACTTGTAGCCACTCTCATAAATGTAAGAATACTTGACTCTCCTCAAAAAAAGTGCCTAATTTAATCCATGTGTTTTAGATGTTACATCAGTTTTTAGATTGCAGAAACATAATTTTTCATGTCTAATGGTTTTAATTGCCGGGTTTAATAACTGAAAAACTCCGGGAAAAAGGGTTGTAAGGTGCAAGAAGCATTTACCTTAGCAACTTTCTTAAAACTGATTGCAACCCTAATATCAATGGAAATTGTTTATTTCTTTAAACTAAATCACGTTTTGTAATTATCTACTAATTATTTACTAAGTATCTACAAATTCAGTAATTTAGTAATTAGTAATTAAGTTTAGCTAGCCTTCTCTTGGTAAGCACACTCTTCAACATAGTGACAATCCCTTTTGCACAGTGCTGTGTGCTTGTTTTAATATGTGGGTTACAATATTTTTGCCCGAAGTATCAATTTATAACCAATTTTAAAAACTTCACTTTTCATGTGTAATATCGCCTTATTTCATAATTCAGTTGCCTAAATCATAATATTTTGTGCCTAAATCCCGAGGCCTACCAGCTGGCGCGCTGCGCGTCGCAGGGCAAGGCGGCGCTGGCGACGCTGGCTGCGACGCACGCGGTCAACCGCGCGCTGAAGGTGACGCGCGGCTGGACGTCGCTGTGCGGCCCGCTGTCGCGCATGCTGCGCTCCTGGCAGGTGCCGTGCACACACCACACGCCCTATTATCCGGGAGACCGGTCCCCTAAATGCGCATGAGATTTGACTCTCAGTTTCTCCGCCAGACGTCGGGCTCAGCTAACTATTTCCGAGCTATATCTGTTCGGGAGAAAGTGAGATCTCGTTGGGGCGGGATGTTGTCGGAGGGAATTAATGTGCGGCGTAGCGTCTATGTGTGTGCGCAGCGAAGAGGAACTGGTGTGCAGTGTGTGGGGACGTAAGGAGTGTGCAGGTTGTGTAGAGCAGTGAGTATTACCGCGAGTAGTGTGCAGGTAGTGCAGAACCCTGAACAGGTACGCGAGAAGTGTCCAGGTTGTGTGAATCAGTGAGTACGGACGCGACTAGTGTGCAGATTGTGCAGAGAAGTGAGTAGTGTGCATGCTGTGCAGAGGAGCGAGCGGGGCCGTGGGTTTAAGTCTGGGATGTGGGGTGCAGTGTCTATGTGCGTGGGGCCGTGGGCGAAGTGCGCAGCGAGCGTGCTCGTGCGCGTGCGCGTGCGCAGAGCGCGGGGCGGTGGAGCGCAGCGCGCTCGCTGGAGCGCACGGTGATGCGCACCATCCGCGACCTGCGCCCGCCCTCCGAGATGGGGCAGCTGCGCGCGGCGGGGCGCCTGCTGGCGGTGGTGGCGCGCCTGCGCGTGCAGCGGGGCGAGCTGGCGGCGTCGCACGGCGTCGGCACCACGGCGCTCGCCATCGCCTCCGTCACCGCCGACAACTTCTCCCGCTGCGAGGTACACGAACATACGAACCGGCATTAACATATTGTACATTATGAAACGATGATGTAATGATGGGTATTAATACACGAGTGTTATTTTACGATACGAGCGAGGAACGAGCGAGTATTGTAAACTTCACACAAGTGTATGCGCTTGTAATACTATTACATCGAGTTTCACACGAAAATTTTTCTATGACTTATCTAAGTTTAACTTTTACATTGAATTGTTTCGTGGCAGTTGACATTGCAGGATTCAGCCAAGGCCACCGAGCTGACAGCTCCCTAATCTACCCTCACATGCTGCCGCAGGTGGCTGTGGTTACCATTCCGCCTGCGAGGGAGTACTGCACTAGTCAAATAGGATCAAAGTGAAATTACGAGGCAATTTATTTTAAACATTATTAATTTATTTTAAATATATTTAAATGACTGCGTCATCACACATTCAGCTAATCGCGGCGACATCATGGGACAGGGGGCGGGAGGGAGACGTAAACGGAACAGCCGACCACTGTTTTCTCGCACGGATATCAAGTACCCGAGACGTCTCAAGAAAGTCGTTTCGCAAAATTAAGTTCGATTCTCTTATAAATTTATAATGCTGTTATACAAAAAAATAGCTTATGCAACTCGTTTTTATTCATACAAATTTGAATACTCGCTCCTAACTTCACTCTTTTAGAAACATGTACCCATGCAATCAAGTTTAACTTTATAATCTAATTACATAAACTAGTTCGTAGCCAATACAGGAAGTTAGTCTTTGCTGACGGACGAGACCAAGATAAGCGCGGGTTCCGTCTTTTTAAAACGAGATCGCCAAAGACATTTTTAAACGAGATCCCTAAATTATTTCTTTCGATGAATGCATGGACACTTAAGAAACCCTTGAGATTGTCTAAAACTAAGGAGCCGTAGCCATTTCAGTTCTTTTTGCCACAATGTTTTGTTTAATTTGTCGTACACTTTTGCTTGATGTGACAAAGCATTTTTTGTTGTGTTCAGAAAATTCATAATATAGATTGGATAACCTCATACCTTAAACATCGATTTCAAAGTAGAAATAAGGTACTAGCGCGCAAGAACATTATTTACTATTCTTTTCCATTCTTTGACAAGTAAGCATGGGATTCGAGAGTGTTCGATCTTTGGCCCTTTCTCAACTGAAAGATTTAATAAACATACAGTAAAACGAAAACAAGCAAAAAATTCTCCTTTCAAACCTTGGTAACCTGCACCTTGGTAATAATGTTTATTCCATACGTAATTAAAAAAGAAAACAATCTGAAATAGTAGTAAATAGTAAAATATATAATCATAATTCGGTTGTTTCATAGAACAAATCTGACAAACATTTTCGTATGAAGGTTCCACGTTCGCGCCGCTTCACCTTGCACATGTACACTCCTTTCTGGATTTGAAGGGGAAATGAGAGTCGAATGAGGGAAAGTTGCCCGTGCCTGCAGGAGAACCAGGCTTTCCAGGCGAGCAAGTAGCTTGTGCGGGCGCGGTTTGACAAGCTAGCTTGACAGGTTGTGTCATCAGGACCCACATTTGATGGGTCCTTGATTCCGAAAAATTGATTGAAGGCAAAACATCTCTTCAATTGTCAAACTGTACGAGCGACTTCACAGTAAGCACAATTTTCACAAAAATGACTTTCTCTAGTCAATCTAACTGATGTTGTGGGCTCTTGGATTTGAAACGAATATTTTGATTTTTAGCTCCACTTTACAAGTAACCCCCATATTTTCTCAAAAGGGGCCCATTTTTTATTTTTTTCTCTGATAGAGCAAGATACCCACAAAGAAATGCCGTAGAACGCATTTTTGTTGTTCTCTCTGAATTTCCGAAAATTGGAAAAGTTCAAAATGTTATCGGGATTTTCCCACATAAACTGCAATAAAGATGATAATGTTTCTCCTTGATGACATTTGTTCATCAAAAACAGACCTTCAAATAAGGTCATGTTCAATTATTAGAAAATATTAATAAGTTTTTGCGTAATTTTGAGTGCAACATAAGAAATATTAAAAGAATTTTAAACAAATAATTTCTGGAAAACAGTAAAGAAATTGGTGCTGGTCCCATTTTCAAGAACTCTCTATATTTTCGAAAATTACAAGGTACTGAAATTGTAATTTCGAATTTCCCTCACTTCGTTTGACGCAAAATGGAAACACGGCGGTTTCAAATTATTCCAGTTCTAATAATTCAGGGTTCATTCGATAAACCACACATTCCAATAAAAAATCTTTTATTCCAGTCAAGTTTAATAGGTATGTATTTAAACACGTTTCGACGTCATTTGTGAGATCCTCTCAGTTTCTGAAAAGGCAAAGTTACAGAATACTACTTTAACGAACTACTACTACTATTACGAACGAACCACGAATACTACTATTACCCATCTAATTTATCTATTATCCATCTATTTTAATATTATCCATCAATATGGTCCACATAATATAACTAATGGGGCTACAGAATGGAACAGACTTTCCCTATTAGTTTTCTATTTCCTTGGGTCTCGGCTAGTTATTCATACTTGCCACATACTCTTGCCAACTGCCATGAATCGCCCCCCTCCACTAAATTTTTTGAAATTTTCTTAATTTTTCGCTTTCCTACAAAAATTAATTTTAGAATATTAAAGAACACAAACTGTTGTTGCAAAAACCACAAAATACCCCGAATTGAACATTGCGTCATATTAAAGAATGGAATTAGCACTATCGGTTCCAAAAGTTTGAAGAAAGAATTTGGAGCCATTTTTTAGATAATGGCGTTTGAGCGTTTTTGAAAATGCGGAATTTTTAGCTAGTTATCACAGAAAATGGTTGAGTTCTCCAGAAAATTTGTATGACATTTGTATACCATGTACTCGTAAATACAATAATGTGAACAAATCGCTGCTAATGTAAATATTAACGATGTGTTATACAAGACAAAAAAATATTTTTGTAATTTTTGAAAAAAACGAATAGAGCAAAATGGCGTTTATGTCATCTCATAGGGTACATTAAGCACTATCCTTACCAAAAGTTTAAAGAAAAAAATTGCAGCCGTTTTTGAGAAAAACTTGTTTTTGTAATTTTTTAAAATTGCTCATATTGCTCGCAATATTGCTCAAAAACTACTCAAATGTTCCAAAAATGTACCTGACGTTAATGAAAGAACTATTTAGACAGAACAAAGTTTACTTGAATGAAAAATCTCTATCTTCAATTTTGTAGTAGGAGGAAGATGCCGAAAAAAAGTCAGTTCTGCAATTTTCGAAAATTCAGTTAACCGTGAAAATGGAACCTATGCCACCTTAATATGTGTATTTTCCTCTTATTCTTACAAGAAATTTAAAGAAAAAATTTGGAGTCTTTTTGATAAAATTTCGAAAATGCCCGGGAGGCTTCAAGTAAAGTACTCTCAAATTTTGAAGAAATTCTTTCAAAATCTCAAAGCTTTGACTAGAGCCAGATTTACGGGGGTTTCTTCAATTTGGAAAAAATCCTACGAGTGGTTTAGGCGCTTGTAATGTTCACAGGCAGACGGATGGACGGACAGACAGGCGGGCGAACGATTTCCTTTCAATTGGTTTTTTGGTATGAAGGACTTACAAAACAGGGATTCTGGCCACACCACAGCATTTTTCTCTCGTAATTTAGCAAATGGTTTATCCACTTGTTCGTTGTCAGGGCCCGGCAATGATTTTTTTCAGCCAAACATCTGTCGTTTTTACGCGCAGCATTACATAACTTTCCCTGTACTACGTATTTTACTCTGTATATACGTATGTATACAGGAAAGTAAAAACTATGCTAAACATCGGTGAGAGAAATATTGAGTTAACCGTGAAAATCGGACCTATGTTACCTAATAAAGTGTATTTTACTCTATTTTTACTTTCCCGTAAACACGGTACATAAACACGGAGTGATACACATTGTATAGGGAATGGTATATAATGCTGCGCGAAAAAATGGCGAATTTTCGGCAGAAATAAATTCGTTGCCGGGCGCTGATAACGAAAAAGTGGATAAAACCAGTTGCCAAATTAAGAAAATAAATCCCATAACACGTGGTGTAGCCAGAACCCCTCATTTGTGGGTGGATATTCCCCGGTCGATCTGGTTCTAGTCGAAGCTTTAATATTTTGAAAAAGATTCTGTAAAATTTGGGGGTACTTTACATGAAGCCCCCGGACATTTTCAAAATTTTCTCAAAAACGGCTCTACGTTGTTTTCCTTGAATTTCTTGTAAGAATAGAATAAAATACACTTATTAAGGTGGTCGATTTTCAGGGTCAACTCTGAATTTCCGAAAATTACAAAAGTTCAAAATTTTTTTCAGCGTTTTGCTGGAACTACAAAATTGAAGATAGAGATTTTTTCTTTCAAATAAAATTTGTTGTCCAATGTGAGTTCTTTCATTAAGGTCATGAGCATTTTTTTGAAACTTTTAGTGCTTTTCGCGCAATATGTGCAATTTTAAAAAATTACAAAAACAAGATTTTCTCAAAAACGGCTCCAATTTTTTTCTTTAAACTTTTGGCAGGTGCCTAATGTATTTTATGAGATGACATAAACGCCATATTCTTTTGTTTTCTTTTTCAAAAATTGGAAAAAAGTCATTTTTTTGACTTGTCTCTCACGTCGTTAATATTTACAATAGCGGCACTTGGTACACATTATTTTAATAACAGTACATGCGCTTTAAATAATGTCAAGTAAAGTTTCTCGGAAACACAACCGTTTTCTGTGAAAGTAGCTCAATATTCCGCATTTTCAGAAACGCTCATACGTCACTTTCTCATATATAGCAGCAATTTTTTTCTTCAAACTTATGTAACGGATAGTGCTAAATACACTTTAATATGTCGTTAAGTTTGTTTGAAGGTATTTTTTGTTTTTTTCACAAATTATATAAATGTAATTTGTTTTGAAAGATCTCTTACATCTTTAATGTGCTCATTACGAACAATTTGTAAATATTATTATATTTGTGAGTGTAAGTGCTTCAAATAACTTCAAATGAAGTATGAATGAAGCGAAAATGCGAAATAATGAAGCGAAAATGAGATTCAAATTTCGCCGTTTTAGTAGCGCTAAAACGCAATTTTCTTTATAAACGGCACACAATTTTTAAAAGAAAATTGTCATTTAGGTCTAGGTTTTTGTGTTCTTTAATATTCTAAAAATAGTATTTCCGTTCTATCAAGAGGAAACCGAAAAATTAAGAAAATGACAAAAAAAATAGTGTGAGCGGTGATAGATGGCAGCTGGATGGAAAAAGAATATGGGTCATTCCACGTAAAACCGGACAGAAAAAAACCTGAGGTGTTTCAAATTCTCTAATATTTTTTTTACACTATCTATTATGAAAGTAAGAGACACGTATTTTTTTGTTTAGCCGAGAATACATTATTTTTGAAGTTACAATTATTGAAATATATTAATTTTTCTCCAATGTCGAGATGTTTAATAATTTTTAACTCCAAATGTATTGCTTGTAAAAACTTAAACTTGATCTCAAATTAAAGCTAAAGAAGCAATCTTTCAACAAGTGTTTGTAAATAATTGCATATTTTTATATTGTGTTTTTTAAATTGTTTATAATTTTTAAAACGCGTTTTTTAAGATGATTCCCATGATTTTTTGTTTTAAACTCGACGGCAATAAATTCTTTAGACTTTCATCTCCATCTCTGCAAATTTTCAAAATGGCTTCTGTTTTAGAACTCACGTAAAAAAAATAATATTCAACGAAGCGCAGAGTATTTTCTCGACCGCCGCGCCGCGCCGCTGCCATACCGCTTTGTCAATGCTCCCTGTGTCTTCCTCCACTGGACTTACGGCCTCGCGCAACACTGCCCACGCCCTTTCATCGATGTCAGCAAGTCGTTTACCACCCAAGGCAATGACAGGAAGTCGACCAAGCAATACAAACATTGGGATCAGTTTACATCCAAGAGTGTGTGACACAGTGCAAATAATATCCTCGTTTGTGACGCGTGTGTGAGTGCCCGTGCGCTTCTTTCTTTCTAGGAGAGTGACAAAAAATAATTGAAGATGTCAGGTACAATGAAGATACGCTTTGATTCATGTTTCAATCCTTTCAATCTAGAAAAGTATGGTAGAACTGAATGTAAAAATTCAAGACATGTAATACGAAGTATCCTTCAAAAGTTGGGCACACAATACTTACAAATTACGCCGAACTTGAAAATTTGTAACATATGCAGATGGAGAACTTCAAAATGGTTTATAAAATGAATGTCAAACATCTAAAGGTACCATTGAAACATTTTCCAGCAAACCTGGTACAAGTCATCAGAGTAGAAATTCAGAAGAAGACAATAATTCGTAATTGAACATTGAAATGAGAGATAATGGTGATCTAACTCATAGTGAAAAATTTTGATATAGAAGAGGTAGAAGAAGAACAAGAAAATGAATACATCATAGAAGAATTGAAAAAAAGATACAAAACTACTGATGATGATAAAACTTAAAATTTTAACGATTTTCGAAGATTGGTCTTTTTCTAAAGTTAAAAAACATTTCGATGCATCTACTCACATGATAAATGTTTGTAAAACAACTAGCAACAAAGGAATATTGTCAACTCCACTTGTGAAATCCAGAAGAGCTATCGTCGCTTCTGTACACCAATATGTTGTGGCTTTTTACTGTTCAGATGGCGTTAGCCGTATAATGAGTAAATAAAGGAAAAAAATAATTTTATTTCAGTAAGAGAGAATGGGGGATATTCACAAACAAAAGAGGATTATACTGAGCAACATGAAAGAAACCTACTGACATTTTAAAGAAAAGTCTCCGCATCTAAAGATCAGATTTTCAAAGTTCGCTGAATTAAGACTGAAACACTGCATCTTACCAGGAGCTAACGGTACACATACAGTATGTGTTTGTGTATATCACGAAAACGTACGAGTAAAGTTAATGTTTAACGAAGGAGGTCTCGCAAAGTTAACAGACGATGTTAATGCATTGAAGGATTGTCGGTACTACCTAACAAAAGTTATTTTTGACACTCCAAGAGTTGTTACTTTAAAAAGTGTGACAAATGTCCCGGAATAGGACATTAAAATGTTACAGGAAAAGTTTGAAGAGAGGATGATTGACAGAGTGACGTATCGGCAGTGGATTCACGTTGAACTATTCAAGTACATCATGAACCGATTACGACTCGCAAGAAGCTCTGTGAGTGGCACAAAAACATACAAAACATAGTGATTTTCTTCTTCGCCAAAGAAGATCATGAAGAAGAAAGAATTAACTTAAAAGTCATAGAACTGCAGCAAAATGGCTACGTGGTACACGTTCGTTACATTCCTTTGTTCCTGTTTGTGAAGATAAAGAAATAATTAAAACATGCTCCTTGAAAGAAAGTGCACATCTTGTCCAAGTTATATAAAGAGAAACTTAAAAAGTCGTAAATCTGATACAACTTCATATTTTATATGTTTTGGAATATTAACAAGAACTTTAAAACTCATTGCTCAGTGAACATTTACACTTATCTTCCTGTTGTGAAGCTTGTTCCCCCCAGCGTTTCATTCGATAGCGGCACATACAACGACGGGCGCATGAGGTTCTCGCGACGCTGTGAACGAGGAAAGATTTAAAAAATTCTCAAAAAGTTATTTTAACAGAAGCCATTTTGAAACTTCGCAGTCCTTTAGAAGAAAGTATGAACTTTCTTTTCATTTTTTTTCAGATTTTTAATTCGTGGTAAAATTAATAATTTTATAAATAAACATTTATAAACAAAAAATTAACATTAAAAAATAAAATTTTATAAACAATAAGATAAATTTCATGAAAGGTACAGATATAAGCTTTGATTTAAGAGGAACTCAAAACCGAAATTTTAAAACGATTTTGAGATACAAAATATTATACACGTCAGTGCGTATGAAGTTACGGAAAATAAAAAAAAATAAAATGACGAAAATATAAATATTTGAGCAAAACTAAAAAACGTGTTGTATAGTTTGTTTTCATGAACTTGTAAAAAAATAATCAGAAAGATATCAGACATCGAGGTCAATTTTCCTTCAAATTCGTCCGATTTTGCGTGGAATGACCCATATGGCAATTCCAAATAGCTAGCGAAGACAAAAGGAAATAGAAAACTAATACAGGAAAGTCTGTGCCATTCTGTAGCACCACTAGTTACTTTCCCGTGTATACGTACGTATATACGGAGTAATCTACATAGTAAAGGGTAAGTTATGTAATGCTGCAGAAAATCGATTTCGAGATTTCAACGGAAATACACGTTTTGGGGTCCCCTGATACCGAAAAAGTGGGTATTTTCAAAGCGTCCGTCCGTCCGTCTTGCGTCTGTGAACAACACTAGCGCGTAAACCATACGTGCAATTTCTTCCAAAATGGATACTCCCCGGTCGATCTGCTCCACTCGTGGCGCCTCGATTTTGAAAACCTTTTTCGAAATTTGAGGGTACTTTACATGAAGCTCCCCGGACATTTTCAAAATTTTCTCAAAAACGGCTCCAATTTTTCTCTTTAAATTTCTTGTAAGAATAGAGTAAAATACACTTATTAAGGTGGTGTAGGTCCCATTTTCACGGTTAACTCTGAATTTTCGAAAATTGCCAAAGTTTGAAATATTTTTGGCGTCTTCCTAGAACTACAAAATTGAAGACAGAGATTTTTCCTTCAAATAAAATTTGTTGTCCAAAGTCAGTTCTTTCATTGAAGTCATGTACATTTTTTTGAAAATTTTAGTAGTTTTTGTGCAATATTGCACGCTATATTTGAAATTTTAAAAAATTTAAGAACCAGATTTTCTAAAAAAAGACTCCATATTTTTTCTTTAAAATTTGGTAAAGATAGTGCTAAATGTGCTCCATTAGATGACATTAACGCCATATTCCTCTATTCTTTGGTTTTTCAAAAATTGCAAAAAATATAGTTTTTTTTGGCTTCTCTCACGTTGTTAATATTTACATTAGCGGCGATTTGTTTACATTATTATATTAATGAGTGCATGTGCCTTAAATAATGTCAAATAAAGTTTCTCGAAAATTTAATAGTTCGGTAATAATTCTGTGAAAAGTAGCTCAAAATTGCACATTTTCAGAATGGCTCAAACGCCATTTTCTCACAAATGGTTCCAAATTTTTTGTCCAAACTTTTCAAACGGATAGTGCTAACTTCACCCTTTAATGTGGTGTAAAGTTAATTTTCGGGTATTTTTTGTTTTTTCAAAAATTACAAAAATGTAATTTTTTGAAACTTATCTCATATTGTTAAAATGCACATTGAATTTATGAATGTAAGTGCTTCAAGTGACTTCAAATGAAGTTTTTCGAAAACTCAAAACTTTTCTGTAAAAAAGAGCTTCAAATTTCGCATTTACAGTATACTCGCTTATACGCCATTTTCTTGAAACGGCTCCAAATGTTTCAACGAAAATTGTCATTTACCGCAAGGTTTCATTGTTTTTTTATATTCTCAAAATAATAGTTTTGTTCTATAATTGGAAAACCTAAAACTTAAGAAAATGTCGAAATATTGTAGTTTGGGTGGCGACAGATGGCAGCTGTCAAGAGTATTGACAAGTCCGAATATCTAGCCGTGACCAAACGAAACAGAAAACTAACCCGGGAAAGTCTGTGCCATTCTATAGCACCACTAGTTACAAGAAATTTCAAGAAACAATTTTGAGCCGTTTTTGAGAACATTTTGAAAATGTCCGGGGGGCTTCATGTAAAGTAGCCTAAATTTTACAGAATCTTTTTCAAAATCTCAAAGCTTCGACTCGAGCCAGATCGACAGAGGTTTCTTCAATTTGAAAACAAATCGTACGTATGGTTTAGGCGCTAGTAGTGTTCACAGATGGACAGACGGACTGAAAGATGGACGTTTTGCTTTCAGTTGGTTTTTCAGTATCAAGAATCCACAAAAGGGGGATTCTGACTACATCACGTGTTAGGGGATTTTATTTTCGTAATTTAGCAACTGGATTTATCCATTTTTCCGTTGTTAGGGTCCGGTGGTGAATTTTTCGGCCGAAAATCCGCCGTTTTCTCGCGCAGCATTACACAACTTTCCCTGTATTACGTATATTATTCCGTATATACGTACGTATACAGGAAAGTAAAAATCTAAAGATGAGGAAGAAGAGAAGGAACAGCTCGGGGATGATGCCAACTTGCCTGGTTCTCGTGAGGCGCCGCGGGGCGCGTGCTTCCCGGGGCCCGAAGAAGGGGCTCAAATGGGGCGCTTGTGCACGTCTAATCCACCCCCACTGGCCTTCCCACGTGTGGTAGTGTGGTGCAGATGTGTGTTTGTGTGGAAGGGGTGGGGAGGGGACAAGGATGAGTGAGGAAACAGGGCCAAGTTGATCGAGTCACCTATCCCTCCTGGAGAGGTGCGTGGGTTTGGCTGCCTTGAGAACTACTACAGGCCATGACGACCTAGCCTCTCACCTGCATCGTTTAGGTGTCTTCGAGAGCGCCGCCTGTGTACTGTTCAACCACCCAAACACGGAAGCACCCCACCTCCCTGAATGCCCTGCTCTATCCACAGATGACAGACGGAGCCCGCCTGAGGCAAACTGCACGTCTAATATACTGGTCAGCGCGTCAGCAAATGGCTAACATGTCAAAGGTAGGCGTTGGCTATGTGTGTATGTGTATTAGGGCGTACTTAAATTAGTACCCCTCGCACTTGTATTTTATCAGGGGGCCGAATCCCCGGTGTGGGCACATGTGGGCTAGCCTCTATCCACACCCCCTTAAAGGTTACAAGTACCCCCTCGGGCTTAATATCCGGATTCCGCCAGAACACAGCCATCGCGGCAACCTCCCCATACAATGTCTGGGTTGGGGCCGCCCTGCCAGCTCAGAGCTACTAGCTATCCGGGTTAGTAGCGGAGTCAATGCTGTCGCGCCAATGACAACGCGCCACTCACATGTGCCGGGACAACAAGTCCCTCCTCTTTGCCACTCATTGCCAGTACTGGGCCACTGCCACGACGAAGCCAAGAGTACAACTGGGGGCCACCCGAACTAAGGTCCGGGTGGCACGAGGCCCCCCAGCCTATCTCCCCACTGCCTACACCTTTAAGCTAACGACCTGGGTGGAGCCGGAACCAAGGGAACCTGACGGTATGTATCAGTTTACCGTCGGGCTTCTATATGTGGATTCCAGAATACCCCGAGGGCTCCATCACCCAATCCTGCTTTAGCATCGCCTACTCACTGCCTACACCTTTAGGATAACGACGTGAGTGCCACCTTGAAACTCAGGGTCCGGGTGATTGTCTACAACTCTTCACCAGAGACGTCGTCCACCTACGTAGACACGATCCCCACCCCCGGCGGGGTAAGGGCTAAGCTAGGGGGTACTCGCTAGCGGGGTTGGCTAGTGAGTAAGGTGAGGGCGAGGAAGGGAAGGTGGCTGCGTACGTGCGCAGATGCTGGTGCTGCTGGTGGACACGCTGACGCTGCGCGGCGCCGTGGAGGAGGCGGCGGAGTTTCTGCACAAGCTCGAGTACTACAGCACACTGCAGGACGCGTCGCGCGAGGACACCCTCTGGTTCTACGCGCTCTGCACCTTCACGCTCGTCCTCGCGGGCATCTTCATGGTGCGACGCGAAAACGCTTTCGCCCTTCAGGACAGAAATTCATTTTGTTATGAGAAACAACGGTTTTGCTTTTCATTTATCACACTCATGCCGTTGAGGATAGAAATTCATTTTATGTTATGGAAAAAAAAAGGCTTTTGCTTTTCACTTTTCACACTCTCGCCGTTTAGGATAGAAATTCATTCTATGTTATGAAAAAGCAAACGAGTCATTTCGTGTAAGAAGTCGTTTCTTAACATTTTCCTGTAATTTTTAATGTATTTTTCGCTAACTTCATCGATTTTAATATAATATTAATGGTTCTTGATTCATGTAATATATACGAGATGCAACAAATGTTCAACACAGAATGTTCACCTGAGTAGCTGTTTGATTTCTTCACTCAGAAGTTGCAATGTCAGCCATTGTATGTAACTTTAGGTTCCTGTGACGCTTGTCGGCGCCATTGGCGGTTCAGCAGATTTCGGGGTAACTAGAAACCGATTTCCTGGTAAAGAACAGTCCAAACCAAAAGATTGCAAGCTGAGATCACTTGAATGAATAGAACAAGTCTTGATTACATCAGTAACGTGTACTATAGCTTGAGTTGTCCATCCGATCTGGTTTTGATCACATTTTGTATGTAATTTTTCTTTGCTTTTAGGGCATTTTTAAACGTTTTAAGAGCATTTTAATGATCTTTTTGGAGATGTCTTAGGTCATCCAAATCCGCCTCTAGTTATAAACGTGATCACACTGATGCTGAAAACGGTAAACGGAGGCGAGAACCAAGGGTTAGTTGGTACTAAGTCTGTTTTATAGTTATTAACGCCAATGCGCTGTTATAGTGCAAATAACGGGCAGTGTTGAAACTTGTAAAGCGAGTCGCTAGCCGTGGTTTGTAACCAACCGAGTCTGTTCTCTGTGGTTACGAAAATGGTCAATACTTTTCGAAGTAACACCCTCTTTTTATGAGAAAATATCGTATGAACAAGAATAACTTCGTGTAAAATGAGTTCACATCTTACGCCATCTTTAGATAAATACATTTGAATCTTTACATTCTTTAGATACATCTCTTACATCCACATATCTTACATCTTTAGATAAATACATTTCAATCATTGTTTTAACAGATGGCGAACTGTTAAATTTTACAATGGACATCAGCTCTCATTAGTGGATTTCCGTTATTTGACGACGATTTTTTGTTTGATTGTGTTTGTCGATTTAGTATTTAAACTAGTGGTGCTACAACAGCACTTACTTTCCCGTATTAGAGGAAACAGCTAAGTAGTACTGTAATATTGCACTTTATGCGCTACTAACATCTTCCCTTGGAACTCACTATTTCCATTGCAGTGTTGTCAGAACTATGTGAATACTACAACTTCACAAAAATAGAATGCAAAAGTTTTGTAACCCTGTATTGGAAAAAGAAGCCTGATACCCTGGAAATACAGAAATGCCTTCCATTGGGCCATGATTAGGGAAGAGTATTTTAAAACCATGCAACAAATTCTCTACTCACTACAAATGGTACAGCATTTGGTGCAAAACTAAATATTTGCCTGCAAATATCAACATAAATTAGACAATTGTAACTCCTTTTCATACAGCTCCATTAGGTCACAACAATGACACTAATTCACAGATATTCGCGAGCGCAAAGTGAATTCCATTGTTGCAGACCCTGCATTGTCGCTATTCTGAGAGCTATTAATTCTTTTTACTTATTTCAAATATTTCAAAATAAACAATTTCTAAAATATTAATGTGTAAGTCTATAACAAAGTTCGAATGTAAGAAACGAAGAAAGAAATAATATACAAAATTGCACATTCTAATTTACGACGCATCCAGCTGTCCGAAGCGCAGTAAATTTACAGCGGCCTATTACGTTTGTCACAAAATTAAAGAAAAACTACTCGTATTTTGAAAAAATTAAGCATGACCGTATTGATTTTATTTATTTATTTGTCAAAAAACAGAAACAGAATGTCACAGACTTTCCCGTATTAGTTTTCTATTTTCCTGGGTCTTCGCTAGCTATTCGGAATTGCAAAATACTCTTTCTTGCCAGCTACCATCTATCATCGCCAAAAGTACGTTTTTTTGTCATTTTCTTAATTTTTCGGTTTCCTATTGGTAGAACAGAAACATTAATTTTAGAATATTAAAGAACACAAAAACCTAGCCGTAAATGGCAATTTTCTTTTAAAAATTATGTGCCGTTTAAGAGAAAATGGCGTTTTAGCACTACTAAAAATGCGAAATTTGAAGCTCATTTTCACAGAAAAGTTTTGAGTTTTCAAAATACTTTATTTGAAGTTATTTGAAGCACTTACACTCACAAATATAATCATCTTTACAAATTGCGGATAATGTGCATATTAAAGATGTGAGAGATCTTTCAAAAAATTTACATTTATATAATTTTTGAAAAAAACAAAAAAAACTCAAAATAAACTTCACGCTATACTAATGAGTGTAATTAGCACTATCCGTTACAAAAGTTTCAAGAAAAAAATTGCAGCCATATACGAGAAAATGACGTTTGAGCATTTCTGAAAATACCGAAATTTGAGCTACTTTTCACAGAAAACGATAGTGTTTTCGAGAAACTTTACTTGACATTATTTAAAGCATATATACTCGTAAATATAATAATGTAAAAAAATCGCCGATAATGTAAATATTAACGACGTGAGAGACAAGTAAAAAAATTTACATTTTTGTAATTTTTGAAAAACCAACCGATAGACCAAAATGGCTTTTATGTCATTGATAGAGTACATTTACCACTATCCCTAAAGTTTAAAGTTTAAAGAAAAAATTTGGAGCCGTTTTGAGAAAATTTTGTTTTTGTAATTTTTTTAAAATTGCACATATTGCACGCAATATTGCACGAAAACTACCAAAATTGTGAAAAACATTTACATGACCTTTATTAAAGAACTCAATATGCAGAACAAATTTTATTTGAAGAAAAAAGCTCTATCTTCAATTTTGTACTTGGAGAAAGACGCCGAAAAAATTCAAACTTTCATAATTTTCGAAAATTCAGAGCTGTACGTGAAAAGCGGACCTATGCCATGTTAAAAAGTGTATTTTCCTGTATTTTCATCGAGGGGGTCGCTGCGTCTGGGCTGCGGGGATCTGTGTTATGTCTTCAAAGAATACGATAATTTTTATAAGAGAAATGAAAATAAGTCAGGTGACCCGGAGGTGCAACAAATAAATGCTTTATTGCGGTCAAGATCACGTGGTTTTCAAATTAATGTTTAAAATATGTACTACGACAAAATTGAAAGAAAAATATTCCGAAATACCTCTTGAAGTCAATTTGAAGAAACCATTACATTACCGAAGATAAGGAGAGCCAAAGATAGAAATCGTGCTCAATATCACAAAATAATTGCAAAATTTAAGTGTTTAATTCGCAACACTGACAAAACATCTGAATTGAATAAAGAGAACTCTGAACCGAAGAAAGAAGAAAAAAAACGTCCTGGAAGTTAGCAGGAGCATTTCATCCAATCATAAAACTGCATAGCTCATAATTTGCCGCTTTTTTCCCGTTTTTAAGATGCGAAAACCACAAATTTGCCGCGGGCCATTTTCCCCAAAAAATCGGTGTTCATGCCAACTTCTAATGGAAGTTAGCAGGACCACACTTCTAAATCAGCTAATAATGCACGTATACACAAAAAACTGTACTCCAAATTTGCCACATTTTATTTCTAAACGATTAGTGAAAAAATTACATTGATATCTCCATTCTTTCAAAAAATATTAAGAAATAAAGAAAAAATTAAAGATACGTTCCACATGAGAACGCCGTCAAAGAAGTAAAGTGACGTCCCCCGTAAAAAAACACACATACCAACTCATAATCTACGCCAAAATTTCCGAAAACTAGTGAAAAAAATAATCTGTAATAAAAAAATTTGCTGCCAACCGGTTAGTATCAATTACCCGGGTTCGAATCCAAGAAATGCACCTCTTAAATAAGACCCATACAAGGAAAAGACGCATTCTCTAGTAAACCATTGGACTTAAATATTCATACTGTGCGCCGAAATTAGCTCTAACCAAGTGGCAAATATAATCATTTATACAAAAATTTGCCGCGGACCAGTTAGTTTCAATTACCCGGGTTCGAATCCCAGAAATGTACATCTTGGAAGCACCTTTCAAGGAAAAGGCACAGTGTCTCCTAAACCATTGGCCTTAACAATTCAGTGCGCCGAAATTAGCTGTAAGAAAGTGTAAAATATAATTTGTAATCAAAACATTTGCCGCGGACCGGATAGTTACACTTTCCGGGGTTCGAATTCCCAAAACTTACCTCTTGGAAGACCCTTACAAGGAAAAGACGCTGTGTCTCCTAAACCATTGACCTTAACAATTCACGCTCTGCGCCGAAATCAGCTGTAAGCAAGTGCCATCTATAATCTGTAATGAAAAAGTTGCCGCGGACAATTGTCCGCGGCAACTTTTTTGATTACAAATTATATTTTACATTTTATTACAGCTAATTTCGGCGCATTGAATTGTTAAGGCTCATGATTTAGAAGACACTTCGCCTTTTCCTTGAAAGGTGCTTCCAAGATGTACACTTCTGGGATTCGAAATTCCGAGATAATTGATTAAAATCTGGGATTCCGGGTAATTGAAACTAACTGGTCCGCGGCAAATTTTTGTATAAATGATTATATTTGCCACTTGGTTAGAGCAAATTTCGGCGCAAAGTATGAATATTTGCGCGAAATGCGCATCCTAAAAAAAGAGTGCGGCAAACGCGAGGGAAATTGCTTATTTATCTCTTGTGCGTCCGATAATGGAATATGGAACAATTTGTTGGGATTCGCACAAAATTGTGCAGTGTGAACACTTGGAAAGGATTTAGCATAGGGCAGCTAATTTACTTTCAGGGACGAGAAAATGGCAGGGTGGGATTCACTCAAAAACAGGCGATCAGTATCAAGACTCTGCGCCTTGTATAAAGCTTATAATTCAATTTAATGTCATCCAGCTTGGAAAGAAATTCATCGGCGGCTATGTATTCCTACATATTTCAGTAGAGTGGATCACAGGCAGAAAATAAACTTAAGACAGCAGCATGGCCAAAATCCATGTTTTGTGAGTCCTTGATACCGAAAAATTGATTGACAGCAAAACGCCTGTTTGTCCGTCTGTCTGACCGTCTGTCAGTTCCTATGTCTGTCTGTCCGTCTGTGGTCAATGCTAGCGCCTAACCGTTCAGCATATTTTCTCCAAAATTCCCTGATGAATTTGAACAAACTCAAAGCTTTGGTAGTTTCAAACGGATACATTGATTTTTGAGCGTACTTTACATAAAGCCTTAAAAAAGGTGGTGTAACCCTCATGTTCGGTGAAATTCTAGATTTTATGAAAATTGCAAGATGCAATATTTCTGGAGAGACTTTTCTATAACGATAATTTTAAAGATTGTGATTTTTTTCCTTAATGAAATCTGTTCCATGAATACAACTTGAAATAAGGTCTCACTATTTTACAAAAATATGAATTGTTTTCGCGTAATTGTCCGCGAAATGTAGGCAATTTTAAAAAGTTTTAAAACATTTTTTCTCTAAAGTTGGACCAAATTTGTTCTTTAATTTTTTCCTCGTATGTATAAAGGAACGGTAAAAATGTTGGTGCTAGTTCCATTTTCGGCAAACTCTCTGTATTTTCGTAAATTGCAAGTTAACATTTAAAAACTGCAAAATTGAGGAAAGATTTTTTTAAAGATTCAGCTTTTTAAAAAATGTCGTGTACAGTTTATTGAAAAAAATTGTTTTCGAGTAATTTGAACTTGAAATTAATGCAAATCATAAAAAATATTTTCTGAAAACCCGCTCCCAAATTTTTCCTTCAAATGTTTCCACAGATAGACGAAGGGACACTCAAAAGACTGGTGCGGATCCCATTTTCTTTGAACTCACTGAACTTTCGAAGCTTGCAAATTGTGTGCGAAACATTATGTGATGTGTAGCACCACTAGTTTTATTGTGCGAAGAAGTTCGATAAAAGCAAGGGCTCGTAAGGCATAGAAGGAGAAACACATATTTTAAACATGTTTAGAAAGATAGTAAATAATTCTAAAGATTCATTTACCCCCCAAAAAACAAAATAAAACTTAGTTCTTCATTTTTCATCATGTGCGCTCATAAACTAAAAACGTTCCATGAACTTCCGATATAATTGGAACTTTCCTAAATATCAGATATCCAGTGATAAAAAAATCTATTTTTGTAAAAGTAAGATTTCCTTTCATGGAAAGAAAAAAATTGCGAAATTTGGTTCAGTAGAAGTCTCAAGTTCCTATCCAAAGGGAAAACCCTCAGCGTTTTCAGTATGTGGCTGGTAACAATAATCCTAAAGCTAATGAGTGGCGGGCGTGTTGTGCGCAGACGCCGCTGGCCAACCTCGTGTACTTCATCAACATGGAGCGGACGCGCGTGATGCGCGAGGCCGAGCGCGGCCCGGCGCGCCGCCTCGCCGTCAGCGTCTGGATCTGGTGCGCATTTCTTTTTACTTTCCCTTTACTTATACCTATATAAGGAGTAATACACCTAGTATAGGGAAAGTTATATTTGTTTTTATATATTATTATATGTATATGTGTATTATTATATGTACATGAGCTTCAAATAATGTCAAGTAAAGTTTCTCGAAATCTGAACCGTTTTATGTGAAACATTGCTCAAACTTCCGCTTTGTCAGAAACGCTCAAAGCCCATTTTCTCATAAATGGCTCCAAATTTTTGCTTCAAACTTTTCAAACGGATAGTGCTAATTGCACACTTTAATACGACGTCACGTTCATCTTGGGGTATGTTTTAATTACACAAATGTAATTTTTTTGAAATATCTCTCACACCGTTAATATGCACATTTCCAGCAATTTGTAAACACTATTGTATTTGTGAGTTGATGTACTTTAAATGACGTATAAGGATGTTTCTCGGAAAGTAAAAAAATTCCTGTGAAAAAGAACTTCAAATTTCGCATTCACAGAAGCGCTTTAACGCCATTTTCTTAAAAACAGCTTCGCATTTTTCAAAGAAAATTGCCATTTAGGACGAGGTTTAACTGTTCTTTAATCTTCTTCTGCTGCACGCATTAGAACTTTCGTTCCGTTGCGTCTCCTATTCATTTTCTCTTCGGTCTTCCTATGTTTCGTTTTCCTCTTGGCTTATATTTCAGTATCTGTTTTGGTATTCGTGTGTCCTCCATTCTATCAATGTGGTCTCTCCATGCTTTCCTGTATTCTTCAATTTTGCCATTTAGGTTATAAATTCCTAGGTACTATAAAAAAGGATTACGGACGGTATGTGAAAACTACAGAGGTATAAGGTATACAACTTATAAAGTGTATGCTAAAATCATTAATAATAGAATGAAGAAAATAATGGAAACAATAATTCTGGAAGAACAATCAGGATTTAGAAAAATGAGATCATGATCTATAATATGTTTGTGTTAAAACTATTGATTGAAAAGAGTCGAGAATTCAATCTACAAACATGTATGGTCTTCATAGATTAGGTAAAAGCTTTTGATAACGTTCTGAGAGGAAAATTATGGTCAATTATGGACAGAAGAGGCATACCAAAGCATCTAATCGCAGGTATTCGAAACATGTACAAAGATACCCAAATTAATGTAAGAACGAAATCAGGTAAAATTCTCAGAGTTTATAAATAAGGGAGTGAGATCAGGGTGCTGCATGTCACCCACACTTTTTAATATTTATCTTGACGATGCTCTCAGAATATGGAAGCAGAAGATGAAGTTTTTAAATTTTACCGATAATTTTAATAATAAAAAATTTATAATGACTCTTCTGTTTGCGGACGACCAAGTGTTGATATCTGATAATGAAGGCACTCTACAAAGAGCTCTATATGAACTGCAGATGATCATTAAAGAATATAATTTAGAGATATCTGTCCAAAAAACTAAGGCAATGGCATTCCAAGGACGAGTTGGACGAGTTTACGCACGGAAATGAGACCCGCAGTCGTAAAGAATATTACGTTCTGACCTTGTTACTGAGTAACAAATGTATTTTAATATTTAAATTAGTTCAACTAATAGTCACACCGACCGGGATTCGAACCCGGGACTTCTGGTTTACGCGCAGGTGCTCTAACCACTGAGCTATTGCGACGTTCAATTGCTTGAGCAGGTTCTTAGGCCTGATATATTTTCCGGTATGATATGTATAAAATATTCTTTTCGTCTACGGAACATATTTCTTTAGACGTAAAATACACACACACACACACACACACACACACACACACACACACACACACACACTAGCGTACCCTTGCGAGAATTCTCGCATGTTAAATCCCACCCTTTCCCTATCCATTTGTCTATCCGTTCCATAAAGGAGAGGAACTACTAATGTACTTGCAGAATATCAAACAAAATAACAATGCAATTGATGTTTGAAACAAATTTTCAATTAAAGTTTATTCAACATTATAGAAAGATGTTCTTGGAACAATTCATACTTCTTTAAAAACAACATTTGAAGAAATTTTTCAATCTTCCTTGAGAGTTAGCTTTTCGCTTTCCTTGATAGTCAAATAATAGAAAAGGTTTTTACTCTTGAGAAAGCCAAAGTAGTGCGAAAATACCGGATCGGGCAAGAACAGATCTACTCATTGTAATATTAGTTAACTTTCCTTGATTTCTTATAAATAACCGAGAGGGTTTTGGAGAGTCAGGGTGCCAGCTTGCTGGGGAGAGAAAATTGAAAAATTATTAGTTTATTAAAAAGTATTGAATTATTTTCTGCGTCCTTACGTACCTCAAGAAAAACAATTCCTAGCCAAAAAATAATCAAACTAATGTTTTCACCTTTGAGTACTAAATACCATTTGTTAGCATTAGAAACAATTTAGTAGGCATTAGGAAGCCCACTTCGGTACAGGGGAATGTTGCTCAAACGATGTTTGCATTTTTAATATCTTAACGAACCGATAATATAATATCAATCAGTGTTTTATTTACAATATGAGTTTGCAGCTGGGAGTTGGTGTACATACTTCCAGATATCGCCAATATTTAAATCGTGCGTTTGGACTGCGATCGTTGGTAGTTGTCGGGTGACTTGCACTATTCTTTCTATAATTTTAAATTTAGTTGTTTTAATTGATTCACGTTTTAGGCTAGCGCGTTTTGATTTTTGTTTTCAGTTTATTTCAAGCTATTTTACTTTAGCTACTTTAAAAAGTTTGTTCTTTGTGTTGTGCCATAGCACAAGTTTTCCCCCACTACCTCTGCGTACCCGTGCGAGAACTCTCGCATGTTAGACCCCTCATTCCTATCCTTCTATTTTCATTCTAAGAGGGAAAGTAGTTAACGAAACGTGTTTATTATTTTTAAATCTATAAAGGTAACTTGCAATGTACTAATACAATTACAAATAAAAATTAAAAACAATGCAATTAATGTGTAAAAGAAATTTTCAATAAATATTTATTCAATATCATGGGGAATTTGCTTGGAACAATTCCCAACACTTACTTAAAGACATTTGAAGTAATTGTTCAATATTCTTTGTCAATTAGGTTTTGGTTTTTCGTGATAGACACAAAAATATTAGCTTTTTACTTTTGAGAAAGCTACCCGTTGACTTGAAAATTTCATCGAATGATAACGAAAATATTGGTACAGGTAAAACAAACACAGCACAGACGCGTTTACGCTTGGAAATATGTTTCGTAGCCGTAAACAATAGTAAATTCTGACCTTGTTACAGAGACAATTCTTTGAAAAAAATTTAATATTTCTGGTGAATTTGAAAAAATTGTTAACTAAAGAATTACCGTGCAATTAAGGTCCCTACGATTGCTTTATTAGATTTTTACAATTTTATTTGTTACTAATTTGAATGTAAATCGGAATTTTAAAAAAATATATTTTTGTATATATGTTGAAAATATATTTTAAATTTATTATACGTAAGTTCAAAGATCGGAAGAAAATATGTCTAAGTATTTAAACTGTGTTCCATACATGCCATAATTATTTATCAAATCTCCGTGAATTTTAATTTAAACATACAATTTAACGAAGAATTATATTAATCTCTCTTTAATGTAGGGATAGGTATATTAAGTTTTATGTACCGATTTTTATTAAATCTACATTAATTTTAATTTAAACATTAAATTTAATGTACAACAAATTAATTTCGGTTTAGTTTTTCAAGGTACATTACGTTTAATGTACTCCTGCATTAAATCTACATTGATTTTAATTTTAACATTAAATTTAATGTACAAACACATTAATCTAGTTTTAACGTGCATGGTACATTAAATTTACATGCATTTACATTTACATGTGTTACATTAAATGTACTGCGGTACATTAAATCTACATTTATTTTAATTTAAACTTTAAATTTAATGCACATGTACATTAATACTGTTTTAATGTACACGGACATTAAATTTAATGTGAAACAGTGCCTTAAACTGCATTAAATTTAATGTAATTTATGACAGTGTAGGAATGACTTGAGCAGTCTTCCATTCCGTTGGTATTATGTTGAGTGTCCGGCAATTGTTAAACTGTTCTTTAATATTATTAAAAAATATTTTGTTCGACTATTAGGAAAGGGAAAAAAACTATGAAAATGTAAAAAAATGTACTTTGGGCGGCGATAGATGGCAGCCGGCAAGAGTATGTGGCTAATGTCTGAATAGCTGTGGAAATGCAAGGGTATATGGCTGTAAGTCTGAATAGCTAGCCGAGACCGAAAGAAATAGAAAACTAATATGGGAAAGTCTGTGCCATTCTGTAGCACCACTAGCTTCTTTTCGTTATTTACATCGAAAATATAAGTTAAGCACGATTTTATCTACAATGACTTAAAAATCAGGCAATTTTTGTGTATGTACAGTCATATTTTGGCTTTTTTAAACACTTTTGTCATTGTTCGTCAATTTTACGTTCTCGCGATTAAGAAGGAACTTCCTAAGAAGAGTTATACAATGCTGCGCGAAACAACTGGAAATTTTCGGCAGAAAAACTCTCATTACAGGGCCCTGGTAACAAAAAAGTGGATAAATCCAGTTGCAAAATGAAGAATAACTAGTGGTGCTAAAGAATGGCACAGACTTTCCGTATTACTTTTCTTTTTCGTTTGGTCTCGACTAGCCATTCCGACTTAGCACCACTTTTGCAGCTCCCATCTATCGCCACCGAAAATACATTTGTTTGACATTTTCTTAATTTTTGGATTTCCTAATAATAGAACAGAAATATTATTTTAAGAATATTAAAAAACAATACCACCTTGTCCTAAATAGCAATTTTCTTTGAAAAATTTGGAGCCGTTTTTAAGAAAATGGCGTTAAGCGCTACTGTAAATGCAAAATTTGAAGCTGTTTTTCACAGACAATTTTTGAGTTTTCGAAAAAACTTTATTTCAAGCCATTTGAAGCACTTAAACACAATTTACATTTGTGTAATTTTTGAAAACCCGAAACAATATTCCAAAATGAACTTTACGCCATATTAAAGAGTGCAATTAGAACTAACCGTTCGAAAAGTTTGAACAACAATTTTCTACAAAATACCGTTTCTGAAAATGCACAATTTTGAGCTAGTTTTCACAGAAAACTATTTAATTTTCGAGAATCTGTATTTGACATTAATTAAAGCACATGTACTCATAAGTATACTAATGTAAACAAGCCGCCGCTAGGGTTAATATTAAGAACGTGAGAGACAAGTCAAAAAATTATGTTTAGCACTATTCCTACAAAAAGTTTAAAGAAAATATTTGGAGCCGTTGTTCAGAAAATATTGTTTTTATAATTTTTTAAAATTGCAAATATTGCGTGCAATATTTCATCAAAACTACTAAAATTTTCAAAAAATGTACATGACCTTAATGGAAGAACCCTCTTTGGACTACAAATTTTATTTGAAGGAAAAATCTCCAAATTAATCTTCAATTTTGTAATTCTAGGAAGACGCGGAAAAAAATTCAAACTATTGCAATTTTCGAAAATTCAGATTAACCGTGAAAATAAGACCTATGCCACCTTTATAAGTGTATTTTATTCTATTCTTACGAGAAATTTAAAGAAAAAATTTGGAGCCGTTTTTAAGAAAATTTTGAAAATGGTCTTCATGTAAAGTACTCCCAAATTATGAAGAATATTTTTCAAAATCGCGGTACCTTGAGTGGAACCAGATCGTCTGACAGACAGCCGGACGGACAGACGAACGTTTTGAAAATAACCACTTTTTCGGCATCAGGAGACCCCAAAACGTGTATTTCCGTTGAAATCTCGAAATCGAATTTTCGCAGCTTTAAATAACGGGAAAGTAAAAAGTCTCCTAGCAAGTGGAGCAGCCAGAATCTCTGTTTTGTGGGTCATTGATACCAAAAAAACCAATTGAAAGCAAAACGTCTGCCCATCCGTCTGTCTATGAACAAGGTTAGCGGCTAAACCGTTCTCCAGATTGTCTCCAAAATTGATATTCCGCGATCGATCTGGCTGATGTCGTGGCCCCTTGAATTTCAAACTTATATTTTTACTTTCCCGTATACGTACGTATACACAGAGTAATACACGTAGTGTAAGGAAAGTTTTTATTCTGCGCGAAAAAACGGCAAATTAAAAAAAAAAATGCATTGCCGCGCACTGATAACAAAAAAGTGGATAAATCCAGTTGCTAAATTTAAACTAGTGGCGCTACAGAATGGCACAGACTTTCCCGTAATAGTTTTCTATTTTCCTGGGTCTTCGCTAGCTATTCGGAATTGCCACATACTCTTTCTTGCCAGCTACCATCTATCATCGCCAAAAGTACATTTTTTTATCATTTTCTTAATTTTTCGGTTTCCTATTGGTAGAACAGAAACATTAATTTTAGAATATTAAAGAACACAAAAACCTAGCCGTAAATGGCAATTTTCTTTTAAAAAATTATGTGCCGTTTAAGAGAAAATGGCGTTTTAGCACTACTAAAAATGCGAAATTTGAAGCTCATTTTCACAGAAAATTTTGGAGTTTTCAAAATACTTTATTTGAAGTTATTTGAAGCACTTACACTCACAAATATAATCATCTTTACAAATTGCGGATAATGTGCATATTAAAGATGTGAGAGATCTTTCAAAAAAATTACATTTATATAATTTTTGAAAAAAACAAAAAAAAACTCAAAATAAACTTCACGCTATACTAATGAGTGTAATTAGCACTATCCGTTACAAAAGTTTCAAGAAAAAAATTGCAGCCATATACGAGAAAATGACGTTTGAGCATTTCTGAAAATACCGAAATTTGAGCTACTTTTCACAGAAAACGATAGTGTTTTCGAGAAACTTTACTTGACATTATTTAAAGCATATATACTCGTAAATATAATAACGTAAAAAAAATCGCCGATAATGTAAATATTAACGACGTGAGAGACAAGTAAAAAATTTACATTTTTGTAATTTTTGAAAAAACCAACCGATAGACCAAAATGGCTTTTATGTCATTGATAGAGTACATTTACCACTATCCCTAAAGTTTAAAGTTTAAAGAAAAAATTTGGAGCCGTTTTTGAGAAAATTTTGTTTTTGTAATTTTTTAAAATTGCACATATTGCACGCAATATTGCACGAAAACTACCAAAATTGTGAAAAACATTTACATGACCTTTATTAAAGAACTCAATATGCAGAACAAATTTTATTTGAAGAAAAAAGCTCTATCTTCAATTTTGTACTTGGAGAAAGACGCCGAAAAAAATTCAAACTTTCACAATTTTCGAAAATTCAGAGCTGTACGTGAAAATCGAACCTATGCCATGTTAAAAAAGTGTATTTTCCTCTATTCATACAAGAAATTTAAAGAAAAAATTTGGAGCCGTTTTTGAGAAAATGTTGAAAATCCCCGGGGAGCTTCATTTAAAGTACCTCCAAATTTTAAAGAATCTTTTTCAAAATCACAAAGCTTCGACTAGAATCAGATCGACTGGGGAATATCAATTTTGAAGAAAATCGACCGAACGGTTTAGGCGCTAGCGTTGACCACAGACGGACAGACGGACGGACGGACGGAATGCCGTCAATCGATTTTTAAGTATAAGAAGCAACAAATCATGGATTTTGACCACACCACGAGATAGAGGATTTTTTTTCTTAATTTAGCGACTGGTTTTATCCACTTATTCGTTTTCACGGCCCGGCAATTAATTTTTTTCCGCCGAAAATTGGCCATTTTTTCGCGCAGCATTACATAACTTTCCCTATACTACGTATATCATACATAACTTTCCCTATACTACGTATATCACTCCGTGTATACGTACGTATACGGGAAAGTAAAAAAATCCCCTAACACGTGACGTAGCCAGAAACCCTCTTTTGAGGATCCTTGGTACCAAAAAACCAATTGAAAGCAAAACGTACGTCTGTCCGTCCGTCCGTCCTTCTGTGAACACTACTAGCGCCTAAACCATACGTACGCTTTTTTTTTAAATTGAAATCTCTGTCAATCTGGGTCGAGTCGAAGCGTTGAGATTTTGAAAAAGATTCTGTAAAATTTAGGGGTTCTTTACATGAAGACCCTCGGACATTTTCAAAATTTTCTCAAAAACGGCTCCAATTTTTACTTTCCCGTATACGTACGTATATACGGAGTAAGATACGTAGTTTAGGGAAAGTTATGTAATGCTGCGCGAAAAAACAGCGGAATTCCGGCAGAAAAAATTCATTGCCCAGATAACGAAAATGTGCGTAAATCCAGTTGCTAAATTAATAAAAATCCTCTAACACGTGGAATCCCTGTTTTGGTGGGCCCTTGATACCAAAAAAGTGTTGTTTTTTAAACGTTCGTCCGTGTGTTTGTGAACAAGACTATACTGCGATTTTTCTAGGAAGAGCTCTCAAGATAACTCAAATCCCATCTTCGCGATGGAATATGTCACGGCATTTCGCGTCTTTTCTCGGTCTTGTCGGTTAGAAGTCGCATGATCGCAAGCACTGCTTCATACGGTCGCGATCGTGCGAAATCTAGCGGAACGACTGTGAATGATACGAAATGCCGTGACATATTCCATCGCGAAGATGGGATTTGAGTTATCTTGAGAGCTCTTCCTACAAAAATCGCAGTATAGGGCCTAAACCATATGTACGATTTCCAGACGGTAAACTATAGGTGCTTTAGAATGGCACAGACTTTCTCGGAGTAGTTAGTTTTCTTATCTCTTTAGTCTGGTCCAGTATTTGGAGTCAGCTTTGTGTTCTTCACGGCTTCTTTTTTTGTCGCCGAAAAGACATTTTTCGAATTTTCTCAATTACCGGCTTCCTAATGCTAAAGCTGATACAATTAAGTTTTGACCAATGTATTCAGTCCGTAACTCTTTCCAATGGCCGAGCTGGTTAAGGCGTGCTTCAACTGAGAGCTTCGCATCGAACGGAGCCAAGTTCGAATCCCAGGCAGGGATTTTAACTTCATGAATGTGTTATTGCAGAAAAAACTTGAGGGTTGTAGAAACTTTATTTAAAATCATTTGAAGAAGTACTACTCACGAATAGAATCAATACAGATAAATATACAGGACTTGTCTGTTTGTGCTCTTCCAATTTGCAACTTTGAAAAAATGTTTCAACTCTGTTATTCGATTTCTGAAACCACCGTGCTGAAACGTATGTCACGTCAAATCAATTGTTGTGTGCTTCTGTATGAACAGATTTAAGTTAAATTATGAATATTTCAACATTAAAATGAAATGCAATTCAACCAGAACCCATGTGATCAACTTAATCAAAACAAAGGAGGCGATCAATTAAATTCTACCGTTACGAATACAAACAATTTTTGTTTAAATCTGAAAAATTGTCTTTAAGAGACAAAAGATGGCAGCTGAAAAAGACGATGGAGTAAAACTGAAATGATAGCACAGAGTGAAGAAATAAGAAAACTAGCATTTGTGAGAATGTCTGCGCCATTCTGTAGCATCACTGGGTATTTGTTTACACCTTGTAACATAGTAGTTCTTTGCGAGAAGAAATCACTAGACTTGAATTAATTTGAGACTTGAATAACATATTAACTAGCTCACATTAATTGGCTTCATAGGTACACCTCCAGAAACGGTCCAAATTACTGAGCGAAAATTACCGCAAAAGAGGCGTGCTTTCCAGGTGTCTGCGGCGAGAAGACTGGGCGGGAGCCCTCGTGTGGAACCGGTTGCCAGCGCACTACTCCAACGAGCACGACATCTGCGACGCCATCACGGAGGCCATGCGCCTGGAGGGGTTGCTGCTGATGGTCGTGCGACATTTGAACGAGCGCAACCTCGCCGCCGCCTCCAACGTCGCCGAAGAGGTCTGTGTCGGCACAATGTACAATTCCTCCAGAATCCAGACAGATGCGACGCCATGACGGAGGCCATGCGCCTGGGGGGTTGCTGCCGCTGAAGGTTGACATGTATTTATATAAACAGAAATTTCGGTACCTCAACATTCGAGAGAATTAGGTTCCCCAAAAACATTGCGAATGTTAAATCCGCGAATGTGGAGTCTATCATTTAATGAAATGTGGGTTAGGTTCCTGGATATCAAAAAACTGTTTAAAAAAGAAAGAAAAATATCCGTTATTCAATTGCAGTAGGGCTACTACAAACAGAATTCACAATTAACATCCCAAAATGAAGAAATAAAATAATGTTTGGATATGGATAGGCTTTAGCGTTTTTTTTTTTAATCACGCTCCTCGTTGTTCTAATATCCAAATATGGAAGAGTTGCTATTTCTATTCTAAATTTCGAAGTTATTTCCATGTTCGGATCACATTCGAATGCCAGTTCCACCAGTGAATGTGATACTTTGAGTTCCGAGTTAGCCGCGTTCGTTTCCCAGATGACGCTGATAAAGGAAATGAAATGTGCTCGCTTTAAAAAAAATGTAGTACGACCAAAAGATCCACTCGCGAATCTTGAAGTCGCGAGTATTAGAACTGGTAGTATTTCTGTAATCGCGAATGTTCGGAACTCGCGAATTCGCGGACGTCGAGAGATTACTGTATTATGATTTTACGTCACCATGCAAGAAAGTAGGTGCTGTTGTAGCACCACTAGTGTGGATACAAATGGAGATTTTCAGTCGAAAAAACATCACACGCGACATGGCGGCGGGTGCGGGCGCAGGTGCGGGCAGTAAGCGCGGCGCTGCGCCAGTCCGCGCGCAGGCTGCCCTCTCTGCGCCCCACGCTGCTCCTGCTGCGCGCCTACCGCCACCACATCTGCGGCCACGATCTGCGCGCTCGCGCCATGGTGAGACTCAATGGGGCGAATGACCATTGAAAATCCTTAGGCATATGAAGAAAGCACGACTCTCTGCAGTCGTCAGTGCGAACGCAAAGCAACCAGCACGAAAAGTTATCAGTGAAAGACTTCAAGTTATATGCTACTTAGTAGGGAGGGGCGCTACTTAGTAGGGAGGGGCCATGGAAGCAAGGGAAGCATTACTTTCCCTAATGTTTCCTTTAGATACCACTTGACAAGTAATTTAGAATAATTTACGTATTCGAAATTGTTGACGTCAAGCTACAATCCCCACTTTCCAGAAATTCAAAATCAACTAGCCCATACTTGTCTATTAATTATGTACTAATTTTGTACCACAATTAAAAATTTTGTACTCAACTATAAACAATTGAAAACGGTTGCAAAAGACACTTTGTGCACACATTTACGATATTTTTAAAACCATTTTGAGTCACCTTTCGAAACTGAAATTTATACAGCAGTTCGATATTACAGTCAAATTGGGGATATAATATTTTCAAAATTTTATCTGGTCCCCTTACGAAGGTACTGCAGTCGAAGAACGCAAAAAATGACGTGCGCCATAAGGAACTAGTGGTTCCACAGAATGGCTCAGACTTTCCCGTATTAGTTTTCTATTTCCTTCGGTCTCAGCTAGCTTTCCGGAATTGCCCCATACTCGTGACAGCTGCCATCTATCGCCGCCCAAAGAACATTTTTTTGACATTTTCTTAATATTTCGGTTTTCTATTGCTAGAATGGAAATGTTATTTTTAAAATATTAAAGAACAGTAAAACCTCGTTCTAAATGGCAATTTTCTATGAAGAATTTGGAACCGTTTTAAAAAAATTAGTTTAAGCACTACTAAAAATGCGCTACTAAAAATGAAATTTAAAGCTCTTTTTTACAGAAAATTATTGAGTTTTCGAAACACATCATTTGAAATCATTTGAAGCACTTACATTCACAAATTCAATAGTCATTACAAATTGCTGGAAATGTGGATTTTAACGGTATGAGAGAACTTTTAAAAAAATTACATGTATGTAATTTTTGAAAAAACAAAAAAATCTCCAAAATGAACTTTATGCCATATTAACGAGTGCAATGAGCACCATCCATTAGAAAAATTTGAAAACAAATTGAAGCTATTTTTGAGAAAATGGCGTTTGAGCGTTTCTGAAAAAACGGAATTTTGAGCTAGTTTTCACAGAAAATTATTCAATTTTCGAGAAACATTGCTTGACATTATTTAAAGCACATGTACTTATTAATATATGATTGTCAACAAATCACGGCTAGTGTAAATATTAACGTGAGAGACAAGTAAAAAAATTACATTTTTGCAATTTTTGAAAAAACAAAAAAAGAACAATATGGCGTTTATCTCGTCTCATAGAGAACATTTAGCATTATCCCTACCAAAAGTTTTAAAAAAATTTTGCTGCAGGTTTTTTAGAAAATCCTGTTTTTGTAATTTTTTAAAATTGCACATATTGAACGCAATATTGCGCGAAAACTACTAATATTTTCAAAACAATGTACTTGACGTTCAAGAAAGAACTCACTATGAAGAACAAATTTTGTTTGAAGGAAACATCTCTATCTGCAATTTTCTAGTTAGAGCAAGTTCCCGAATAAAATTCAAACTTTTGTAATTTTCGAAAATTCAGAGTTAAGTGTGAAATTAGGACCGGTGCCACCTTAATAAGTGTATTTTACTCTATTGTTACTAGAAATTTACAAAAAAAATTTGGAGCCGTTTTGGAGAAAATTTTGAAAATGTCCGAGGTGCTCCAGGTAAAGTACCCGCAAAAATTAATGAACGTTTATCAAAATCTGAGAGCTTCGACTCAGGCCAGATGGACAAGGGTTTCTTTGGGTAAAAATCGTATGCATAGTTTAGGCGCTAGTGTTATTCACATACATGGGACGGACGGACGTTTTGCTTTCAATTGGTTGTTCGGTATCAAGGATTTTCAAAACGGAATCTGGCTACACCACGTGCTTTCTTAATTTAGCAACTGGTTTAATCCACTTTTTCGTTATCAGCACCCGGGAATAAATTTTTTCCGCCGAAAATGCGCCGTTTTTTCGCGCATCATTATAAAACTTTCCAAAACGTATATTACTCCGTATATACGTACGTATACGGGAAAGTAAAAATGTTTATCTTCATTATTCTAGTTGAAGGACGCGGAACTTTTTTTGAATTGATGCAAAATTGAATTGTTGCAATGCTGGTAAATATTACAGGTGCATATTAAAGGTCAATGTCACTGTTTCAATGCAGTTTTCCATATCAAATAAAAAATTCTGTACTCCATTGAAAATGAACGGTGTGCCATTGACTGATGTTAATGTAACAAAATTTTTAGGTCTATCAATTCAGTCAAACCTCAAATGGAATGCCCACTTAAATAAATTGAACACAAAATTAAGTTCATTATGCTACGCGTTCAGAATTCTTTCAAATTCCGTCAGCCTTCATATAGCTCGTTGTGTATATTTTCCCAATGTTCACTCCCGCCTGAGATATGGCATAATATTCTGGGGAAACACAACTTATAGCTCCCAGACTTTCAGATTACAAAAAAGAATTGTACGAATAATAAGCAAATCCAACCCACGTGATTTTTGTAAGTCTCTCTATATTAATCTAGGAATTTTACCATTACCTTGTCTCCTGATTCACGAATCAGTAGTTTTTGTCAAAAATGACTTACTAAAGGGCGGGAATATATTTTCAGCAAACGCCGATGTCTATAAGTGTAACACACGACGTAGTAATCATATTCACCAGGTGGCAGTATCAATAGCTCACTACAAAAAATTCACATACAATTCATGTACATTACTCTACAACACTTTGCCAGAAGACATTAAACGATTAAATTCGATAGAAAAGTTTAAGTCCCAAGTAAAATCTTTTCTGCTACATAACTGTTTCTATACAATTCGAGACTATACCGAGCATTAAAAAGGAAAGTAGCATTAATTTTAACAATGATAGTTAATGTAATTATTTATCATTTGGACTGTATAATTCTAAAGAACCTGTAACAAATATTGTACCACAGTTTCTGGGTTGATGGCCCCCATCTCGATCAGGTTTTTCGTCCAGTTTCCCTGATCCTTGAGCAAATGCTGAGATGGTCCCTTGTTTGCTTCTGGACATAAATGTAACTTCATTATTTGTGCACGTCTTCTGAATTTCAGTGGGAAATATAGTTATTCAAATTATCGTTTTTCATATTATCGCGGCAAAAAGTATTATTCTTTCATGAAGAAGTCGAGGGTTCAGGGCAGGAATTTATAGCTAATTTACCTTTGAAAATATATTTTATTATATAGGAGCGAATACTTTGTCAACAAAACTCGAAAAAAAACCTCTCTTTTCTGTATTCAAAATTCGACTAGAATATGGTTTAGGATGGAGACCACAGAATTATGAAAACGTGCACAAAATTCACTTCTCCCCATAGCTCGTCACACGCAGTTTTTAACTGTTATTTGACGTAAATAAAAAAATAAATAAAGGTGTGAGAGATCTTTCAAAAACTTAGATATGTAATTTTTGCTATAACACAAAAATACTCCAAATTGAACTTTACGTCATATTAAAGAGTGCAATTAGCACTATCCATTCGAAAAGATTGAAGAAAAAATTTGAAGCCATTTATGAAAAAATGGCGTTTGACCGTTTCTGAAAATGCGGAATTTTGAGCTAGTTTTCACAGAAAACCGTTGAGTTCTCGAGAAACTTTACATTATTTAAAGAACACGTACTTGTAAATATAATAAAAATTGAACAAATCGCCGCTTATCTAAATATTACCGGCAGGGGAGACAAGTAAAAAATTTACATTTTTGTAATTTTTGAAAAAAAAACAAGAGAACAGACCAATATGGCAATTATGTATTTTCATGGAGTACATTTAGCACTATCCCTAAATTTAAAAAAAAAAACATTTGGAGCCGCTTTCGAGGAAATCTTGTTTTTGTAATTTTTTAAAATTGCACATATTGCACGCAATACTGCGCGAAAACAACTATAATTTTCAAAAAATCTACATGCCCTTAACGATAGAACTCATATTGGAGAAAAAATTCTATTTGGAGGAAAAATCTCTATCTTCAATTTCGTACTTGTAGGAAGACGCCGAAATAAATTCAAACTTTTGAAATTTTCGAAAATTTACAGTTAACAGTAAAACAGAAAATTTACAGTTAACAGAAAATGAAATCTATGCCACCTTTATAAGTGTATGTAAAGAGAAACTTCGGAGCCGTTTTGGAGAAAAAATTTTGAATTTTCAAAAATTGCAAAAGTTTGAATTTAATCGGCGTTTTCCTCGAAATACAAAATTGTAGATAGAGATTTTTCCTGCAAATACAATTTGTTCTCCAATATGAGTTCTATCATTAAGGTCATGTACATTTTTTTGAAAATTATAGTCGTTTTCGCTCAGTATTGCGTGCAATATGTGCAATTTTAAAAAATTACAAAAATAATATTTTTTCGAAAACGGCTCCAAATGTGTTCTTTTCAAGTTTTTTGAAAACTCAAAAATTTTCTGCGAAAATGAGCTTCAAAAAGTTCGCATTTTTAGTTGCGCTTAAACGCTATTTTCTTAAAAGCAGCTACAAATTTTAAAAAAATAGGACGAGGTCTTTGTGTTTTTAATATTCTACGATTATTATTTCCGTTCTACCTTTAGGAAACCGAAAAATTAATAAAATGGCAAAAATCTGTAGTTTGGGCAGCGATAGATGGCAGCTGGCAAGAGTATGTGGAAATTCCCAATAGCCAGCCTAGACCTAAGGAAATATAAAACTAATACGGGAAAGTCTGTGCCATTCCGTAGCACCACTAGTTACTTTCCCATAGACGTACTTATATACGGAGTATGTACGTATTGTAGGGAAAGTTATGTAATACTGCGGAAAATCGATTTCGCGACTTTAACGGAAATACACGTTTTGAGCTCCCCTGATACCGAAAACGTGGTTCTTTTAAAATCGTCCGTCCGTCTGTCTGTCTGTCTGTCTGTCCGTCTGCCTGTCGGCTTGTCAGTCTTGTCTGTCTACTTTTCAGTCTACAGCATAAGTTGGGTCTAAAACATTTTTTGATCGAGAGACGATCATGTACGTCCAGCGGCTTCAAATCGACCGCGCTGATTTAACCACAATAAATCAAATTCTTTAATGAAAAAAGGAGGGAAAATTTCCACTTAAGGTTTCAGAATCCGCCTACCCCACCCCTAGGGGGCGGGACAGGGAGATTTGATTTTAGGTCAAGAAAATTTTCCCATTGGAGATACTAATTTTTTGTCTGTTAAATGTTTTAGACCAAACGTATGTATTTTTAGTGTAGAACCCGAATCTGCAATAAAAAGTGGGGGTTCCCATTGCAAAGTTGGCTCCCGCCTCACCTTCAAAGGGTGAGCGGAGAAGTTTGATTTTAGGTCTGACAGATGGAGACTGGACAGACCCTCTTGGAGATATTAAATTTTTGCCTTTGACATTGTATTGTACGTTGCATATTTATCGAGTTATTTTGAATTGTCAAGTTAAATGGGACACCCTCTATATTTTTACTTTCTCGCTACCGCTTACGTACTAGAGAGAATGATATGTCATGTTGCGCGAAAAAAATAACGAATTTTCGGCAGAAAAATTCATTGCTGGGCCCTCTTAACAAAAAAGGAGACAAATGCAGTTGACACATTTAGAAAAAGATCTCCCAACACGCGGTATAGCCAAAATTCTTGTTTTGTGGGTTCATTATAGCGAAAAATCTATTGCCGGGAAAACGTCCGTCCGTCCCTCTGTTTCATATATGTGTTCTATCATTAGTGAATTTTAATATTACGAGGGTGAGTCAAATTAAAACCATAATTATTTTTTAAATATTATTTATTGTACACACGTGGTACAAAACTGGATCACTTTTCGACATGTCTCCTTCACGCTCAATCCATGTTTGCCAGCGCTTCTGAAGTGTAGAAAAAATGTTTCTGGGAGACGGCGCAACCCCTCATGCACCGCGTACCTCATCATCCGTATGGAACTTGCTTCTTTGAGTGACCCAAACATGTGAAAATCGAACGGGGCAAGATAAGGCGAGTAAGGTGGATGTGGGAGGCATTCAAGTCTCAGGTCAGACCTAGGTCCTCGGTGGCGATTCGTCCAAGGAAGGCTTCACCGTCACGTTCAACGCGCGGCAAAAGTTTTTCACATGCATCGACACGTCGCTGTTTCAATTCCGAGGTCAGTGGCCGGGGCATCCATCTTGCAGACACTTGATGAAATTGGAGCACATCATGCACGATGTGATGTCCTGTACCATAACTAATGTGTACAGCTTTTGGAGTGTCGCGTAATGTCACTCGAAGGTTGTCCATCACGATTTCTTAAAGTCTCCTCCTTGTAGACTTCGTGATCACAATATTCTTGGTGCTGTAATGTGGTGCGGTGGCAGGTGCGGCGGGGGCGCGTGCTGGCGGCGCGGCAGGGCAACCGGCTGTGCGCGGCGCGCTGCCTGCTGAGCGAGCAGGCGTGGGCGGGCGAGGCCACGGACGAGGAGATGGGCGCGTGGCGCGAGCACTCGGACCAGCAAGACCCCATCCACTGGGCCGACGTCGTCTACAACGGCGTGCCGCTGCCGCTGCCCTGCCTGCCGCCGCCCCGACAATGCGCCGCCTTCCGCCTCTAAGTGAGGAAGTTGGTGGGAAAGAGTTGGGAAGGAAAGTCAGTCTCTCTTTTATTTAAACATGAAAATATAAAGAATTTCTTTGCAAAACGCTGTTACATTTCCTAACCCTCAGAGACCGAAGGGGGTCGATCTTGTACCCCACACCATAATTTTTGCTGATATAATTGCTTATGTCAATTTTTACGTGTCGATGTTTCCTCTACCAGAATTTTTTACCATTTTGCATCGAATAAACACCCTTTGGAAATTTTGCTGAAATTTCTCAGGTTTAAAATAAGCATTTTTGCTCATGGGGTCCAAAATGTATCCTTTTAGAACTTCGTGTTACGAACAGTCGTTTATTTATTTGTTCTCTCATTCGTAAATATGTCACTGAGTGATATTCAAAATTGCCGCTTCACGTCGTTAGGTACCATTTTACCGCCCAAATGTTGCATGTTGCTTTTATCTTATCTAAGTGAGCGGGTGTGATCATTAACACTAGTAAAACCAAATAGTCAGCGGCGTGCTACCGAACATATCAATTTACCTCTTCATGTGTAGAGCTACTATTATTGAACCTACGACAAAAGAAATGCAGCAGCATCAGAAAGTAGGCTCCAGAAAGCGTGGTAGATGCACCATATGTGAGAGAAAAGCAGATTAGAAAATAGACTTCAAACACATGTTATGTGGAAATTGGACATGCAATAAACACTCCAAAAGTATAGTGTAATATCATATGACAGAAATGCTAGTTGTACTAAAAAATCAATAACCATTACTAATTGTATTTCTGATAGTTTCAAACATATTAATTTTGGTTAACATATTTTTTTCTTGTACTTACACACCTGTGATATACCAAAATGGTAGTCAATAACATTACGGGGGAATGTATTTCAGAAGTGGAGATAGTTGAGTCAAGAGACGATTGTGGCGGTCGCTATGGAAGCGGGGCGGTAGAGAGTAAACAACAGTCATTTTGGCAACAGAAAACATGGAATAACGGAAAATATGGAAATCAATAGTCGAGGCGGAAGAGCATTGTTTGTTGGGAACAAAATAGGGATAATTTTTGAAACTTGAAGATGCTGGGGGACACTCACTCTTGCTCACGACATGGTAGCGAACAGGTCAAAGATTTAGCTGTGGTTGAGGATAAGAATGCTTGCATTTTAAAGTAATTCAAACGAAATCACATTGAAAAGGAATAGCAACCGGGAGAGGTAGTAGTTTTTACCAGAGGACGTAGGATTAATATAAAATTTGTTTTCATAATTTTAGGGCAGGGTAAGACGCAATTCAGGAAAAAGACTGGGAATTTGTTCATTGTGGAATAACACGTGTATAGGCGTCCGTCCGTGACGCAAGCATATGGAATTTAACGGGACATTAATATTTTAATTTAATGGACGATATAGTTTAATATTGAACGGAGGTTTTTTTCGGAAGAAAGAATTCATCGCGGGACAACTGAGAAGGTTCTATGAGGCGCCGTCGAAGGGGAACTGAAGAATGCACGCGAAGAATTATATGGTGCACAGGTATTTTGTTTTTGATCTATTAGAAATGCAAAACCGGTCATGACAAATGAATTTTAAGTTTAACAAAAGCTTCGAAGCTTTTATAATAGCCATCTTGTTTTAAAGTTTGTGGTGTGGTGGAGTGGTGTATCGCATCCCCAAGTTTTCAGCTCTTATCAACGTTGAGTATAATTTTCTTTCTCCTTCTGTTCTGAACTCGCCCTTCGTTACTTCCGTGCGCTTTCCGACAGACCGTCGTTTCCATGTGCTCTCGCAGGATGTGACGGCCCAAGATACATTTCGCCGCCTCCTTTTATTTCCGAAGTCATTCAACTCAGAGCCATTAGGTGAGTGAAGGCGGTGAATATTTCCTCTCTGGTGAAGCGATTCGGCGTCGCATCATGGGCTTCCCATTGGCGCTCCTGCATCCCCTCTCCCAAAACGCTTCCCTCCCTTCCTCATTGAGCACTTGTTTCCGCTATCGGGTCGGGCAATCTCAGCGGCCACGTGCTGTGGGCTGGGAGAGGGACCGTGGCGGGGAGCGGGGGAAAGACGGCTTGACCTTGCTGGATATGCAAGTCTCCCGAATTACTCTAAGAAAATTTCATCCTGATACACGTATGTCGACAGGCCGAGAGAGACATATGTACGTAAACGAAACATGAGTAATCAGCACTGTTCACGAGCTCTTAAGAGTTTTTCTTGAAATTGCGTTTTCCTGTACAACAACCATGTGCACCCACTAACAAATCAGTTTCGAAACTAACAAAGATAATCAGAAAGTAACAATTTTCGTGGATGTAACAAAAGCTAAACGGAGAGCACATGAGCTTCTGTAATTAAATTTTATTATTAGGAAAGCCGTTCAGCAGCGGGGGAAAATAAAATAATTTAAAAAATTACACATAGCTTTGCAAAATTGCTATGAACTTGGACTGCTTTAAATGTGCCAGGAATCGTCTAACAAGGAAAAACTGCGTAGTACGCCGGTAAGCCGGAAGGGTAGGTGGCAGGCGCGGCCGAGCAATTCTCCAGTCAGACGCGTTCGAGAGCCTTAAAACCTAAAATTTTGAAGCCAAAGGCCTCTAAGAACTGTTCCTCACGCCGTAATCTACAGGATGAGATCTTGACCATTCTACATTTTTGCTGGTTCGACGCTTCTCGATTCTACCCCGCTGTTCTGAGCCTGTAGAATCTAAATCTGTATGTGAAATTACTAATTACTCGATATTCTATGCGATTGAATTACACGGGTGTACCTCTTTGTTCAATAATAAAGTTAAATTATGAATAGTTCATATTGACAAGGGTGTATTATATTGTTACCAATTATAAGGTGACATAGAACAAGTGACGGAGGATGAGAGGGTCTTGAAGAGAAATATATATTAGAGGTTTAATAAGGAAATGGAAAAATAAGAGGGTGGGGTTATAGCATGCAAGAGTTCTCATGCGGGTATGGTAGTATATACATATATACACATACACATTACAACACTTTCCAAGGGACCACAAAAACCATGATGGTAAATCATGGGAAAGTGTAAACAGAGGGAAAACTCTTGCACAGGTAATAAAATACTGAAAATTTACAATACACTTTTATTAAATATTTGTATATTAAATAATATATTACATCAAAATACATAAATTCTAGTGTTTTTTAGTCTAATATGGATTACTGTTTCACCTTCTTCTGACAAATTCTTTCAACTTGCTTTTGAAGTTCATACACATGGTCAAAACTATTAACATCATTTGCTGCAGAAATAAATATTTATAGTGTTTATTGCAGAAACTACTTCTGCACAAGTAGGCACACTACAATCACCATCATTGTCATCATCACAATCACTGTCATTTTCTTCCTGAACTGAATTGAACAAACTTTCTACAGTTGCAAGTTGCTTTGGATGTGAAGAGCGCAATTCAAGAAGATTCTGCACTCCCATCATTGCATCTTTGCCTCTCTCAAAAAGGTTGGAAGTCATCCAAACTTTTTTATTGGCCTTGTATTTTGTGGGCAATGTTTTCACGTTCTTGAAGCATTGAGGTTTCTGGGCAAACAAAAAGGCAGAGCTATTCAGTCCCATCAGCATTCGTTCCCATTACAGTAAGCCTAAGTTTACTTTTGCCTCCATGACAATTCTCGCCTTTAAATGTGAAAGATTCATTCGGAAGAACACAAAAAATAGTCCAGTTTCATCTATGTTGAAAACGTCCTTGGGTTTCCTTGGGACTCCTTCACATGGTCCTTCAGTTTCCCTTCTTGCCATTCCTGAACACTTCTTCTAGCATGGCATTTCCTTCTCCACACACCTCATAAACACTATTGAAACACTTTTTGAATCGATCACGCCAGCCATTAGACACAGAGAAGTTCTCAATGGAAAGTATATCAGGGCTTTTTCGCATAACAACATGCCACTCATGGGGCTGTTCGAAGCACGTCCCATCTGGAATCAGTTCTTCACAATTTTCTCCAGCTCCACATACTTGAATAGCTGGCACACTCCTTGCAAAAATGCCCGTTTTCATTTACACTTTTAATAACCAAGTCCTTGTTTCTTACTATAATGTTAAGAGTGGATACCAATATCCCCAACTACTTAGCTGGCACAATATATGATTCTTTGTGGGATCTAATTTCCTGTAAATTTTTGGATTATTCTTCAAAAGACTCTCTCTTTCTTTTTATATCCATTACAGGGCAAAATTAACACTATTAAAATAAACTTTCTTAAAAGAATAAAACTATGATATCAAAACACGTTACTATATTCAGCTTCGATACTCATCCCAATGCTATAGTGAGGAGCACACTACAACTGTAATAAAGCGAATGAACAAGCGAAAAGAGACCTCTTTTCACTATGAATGAACTCCAAGTAAGACTGCAATTCGTAGCGAATGACATAAATCTTGTTGCATGAAAGAACATAGTGAGAGAAAGCAAAAAAATATCACGAAAAAATGGCATTAACAAATCCATGATGGCTTCAAAAAGTGTAAATGACAGGGAAAATTTAATTTTGAAAGTGTAAAAGCAGGTATAATTTAACATTATGAACATAGGAAAATTGAAGGGACCGGAGAAAATTGGTGTAAACTGAGGGAAAACATAAAATCTGGGAATATAAAAACAGGGTTGTACTGTATTATTTATTACATATTGCTGAAAATGTGAAGAACGTGAATCAGAACATTTGACAAATGCTTAAAAGAAAATTTTACTTCCTGAATGGGCATGCTCTGAATGCTATTTACTTCAAAACAACATCCTTTCACATCTGATCACGCATCAGACGCAAGAGTGGATTATACACCTGGTAGCTGGGATTAGAGCACACCACCTGCAATGCATCCCTGAGTGCAGCAATGTGGCTGCCAGGCAGTTAATGTCATCTGGCAGTGTGCTGTATATGGTTTCTTATAGTGAGCGTTTGATATTGACATGTGATGAATGTGATCCCTAAGACATTGTATTCCATTAAAATCTGTTCCCACCCTTTAGTCAGTCAGTTTTCACACAAATTATATTCATAAATTAACAGGTAGGGTAATGATAGTATTCTAAGCTCAATGAAGAGAGGTTGGCAGGAATCACACAATTACAGTAAGTATAAAATATACAGATTTTTATTGCCTTAAAATTCAATATTATTGTATCTTTTGCTACCTTTAAAAACACAGGTACACATTCATATAAAAACTAGTATACAAGTCCTACTTACATACCCAATATATTCACAATTTCATAAAAAGACATTAAAATTTATGACAATCTTAACAAAACCAATGGCACCTAATGCTTACAATTGTTGCAAAGTACTTGCTGAAACACCACTGTTAAGAGCCTTCTTGATACTACGGGCTAATTTAGCAGTACAATTCTTAAAGAGCGAAGTAAATGCAACTCTAGAATAAAGCTATATTTCAAGAAACTTTTACCTTATTGTACAATGTGGTGTATGCAGTTTTCTACTTCAGCTGATACTTGGAATCCATTTTCTGAAATAAACAATGAATAATTAGTGCAGACATGTGATTCATACTTCACAATTCGAACATTAATGGAATATTGCAAGTGGGATCACAACATAGCTATAATCAGAGGATCCATGAAGATCAAATATCCGTTGAAAGAATTAATAACTGCGTGTCAAATCCTTGTCACTGACTGTAAAAAATTAAAAAATTAAATAATAATAATAATAAAGTTAATTTATTTATTCACTTCCTTTACACACATTTAGTCGAATATTTTTTTTTAACCCATCCAAGAATCAGGTGAACTATTCTCAAATAATTCATGAAAACTAACATAATACTACTACAGTAAATTAATGACTCAAGATAATATATTGGACATGCACAGGATTCAGTAAAGTACAGTTTTTACATCTATACTAATATATGAACACACAAGGACATTGGCGTTACAGCGTGATCATCTCTGGAATGTACTGGGCCAATATTGCTGAACTGTTTATGCTAGCTTAAGATGTGGAAAATGTCAAGAATGGCAACGAGAACTCCAACCACTGCCCACTATGTGAGACAGCAGCCTGCGATAGGCCATGGAAAATTCACCTGTGATGACTATCTGAAAAGTGTTAAATGAAACTCAATGTAAAAACATAAAGTACATTAACAGTTTCTTAAAATCCATTACAAAACCCTTTCCCTGATACTTGCTCTTGAAATCATTTCTCATTTTTGACCACCCACACAGAAAAGTACAAATATTCAGCATGTACTTTGTATTAAGATTATTATTATTATGTAAAATAAAAAAATAAACCACTACAGTTATAACATACTTTTATTTAAGAACTTAATGCAAAATAATATAATGCCCACATCAGAAAATAAAATCATTAAAAAATCTCGACTAAAGTTCTAGTACTTTTGCGTGTCTACCAAATGTGACCTCTCCCAGGTTAAATGTATTCAAACACATCATTAAATCACACTACTGGGGCACAGAAAGAAAGAAACACACAAACAGGACACAGAGCATCACACAAACCAAGAAAAACCAGAATATCAAATAGAAACAGCAAATATGCAAGCAAACAGTGAATATAGAATAGGTCATTGTGAAAGAAGCATTCTTCCATCATGGCATAAGTTTTGTGCACTACTAGCATCCTGAGGGTATACGAGAAAATACATTTGGAGAAAACACATTAGTGGGTATCTCTGGGACATCCTGCACGAAAACATATTCCAAGTAAGTCATCAATCTAGGCACCCACAGAGAGATGCCATTTGCCAGTCCCATGTTGCAATTTTCACAACTCCAAGCATTGAGCATTAGACAGAATTGTATTGGCAACACTGCACTACGCCACTGTTCACAAATACTCCTAGCTGGTGAAAATGGAGGAAATCAGAATATTAAATGTTGGGCTTTTTGAATTCTGAACAAAAACAAATTGTTACTATCAAATTCCCATAGAAAAAGGAAATATTATTGTGTATATTTGGGAAAGCAGTGCCCTTTGAATCTCCCTGCAGTAGCTGCCACTGCCATTACCCAATGGCAAAAACATGAAATTCCTCACAAACTTAATTATTAGGATATTACCTCTTTATACATAACAGCAGAGTCACACAGAATGCAAACTGGTATGCTCGATGGAAATTCAATGGAACAAATCTTGCTCGAAGGGGGCATGCAGGATCCTCACATATCAGCACACCCTGCAAAACCAAATACATCAATTAGTACATAACTGAAATTCCATAGTCTCTTGATAAGCCTTCTTAAATCTGTGTCAATTCCCCTGGTGCCAGTAGTCACCCAAACTTATCCTTCATGGGGGTTCAAGTAGACATGCAGTGCCCGAGTGTCTCAAAGAGTATTAACTCTATGAAAAGGACAAATACGTAGGTGATATCAAAAGAAAACTCATTGTAGTCATTTTTTAATAATGATGAAATCTTAAATCAAAAATTCAAGTGATCAGAAAATATATTTGTTATAAACTGGGTGTGAAAATAGATTGTTTGAAGCAAGGGCTATCATAACACAGTAGTAACACAGCAAGATAAGCTTTTGGCACCCTTCAGAATCATCAGAGATGATGATGACAATTAAGAGGTTTAGAACAATTTGAAGTTATGTCCAGTGGATATGCCATCAGAATTCCTCTTTTCAACAGTACCCACTGCAAACAAGCCAAGCAGTATGTTTCCAATGTAAGGTAGTATTATTACATGTCCACAACTGTGCATAAAGTTCTGATTCATGGTTCAAGTCTCAATCATAAAGATATAAGTACAGAGGATTACATGAAAATGTTCGACTGAACTCAATACACGATATGTTGATCTCTTCTGATGCTTTAATTTTCAGTATCGGAGATCCTCCTAAAAGAAAACAAACACTTGGACAAAGATGCTTTGTCTCTTTTGTCAGAGTCCAATATTACTTAAGAACATTTGAGAGAATGTGCTTTTCCTTTCCAATTCTTCAAACTCTTGAAGATGAATTTTCTCTTGCAGAGGGTATATGATGGCATTAATATCATGCTGTTTATTGAAAATATCAACTAATTATTCAAGTAATCCTTACTTTTATCTGCAGTCAATGTTTTGTAGCAATTGAATAATGTTTAATTTAAGAAAATATACATTTATACCATAGTTAACCAGGGCATTATTCTGAATCTATTCTCCCACAGCTACCTTATCTTTTAAAGACACACAACATAATTTTGGTTCTCAGGTGGAAACATACTGTAGCCCCCAGAGGTTTTGGCTAAGAAATCGCCAAAAATGCACCACAGTCCAGCAGAGCATGAATCCACATTTTGTGGTCCTTGAAACCGAAAAATTGATTGATGGCAAAATGTCTGACCATCGGTCTGTGAACTCGCTAGTACCTAAACTGTTTAGATGATTTTCTCCAGAATTAATAATTCACATTAGATCTGGCTGATGTCGCAGCCCCTTGACTTCGGAACTGATATGTTAATTTTGGTGGATGCTTTACTTGATGCCAAGCCCCTGGGACATTTTCAAAATGAATGGTACCAAATTTGTTGATTAATTTTGTTGTTGGATAACGTAATGAATGGTTAAGAGAATAGTGCTGATCTGATTTTTGTGAAATACCCAATTTTTCAAAAATGGCAAAAATTCAAAAAATTTTCAGCAACTTTCTACGACTACAATTATAAAGATAATTTTTTTTCATAACGAAGTATGTTCACCAAAAACATCTCCAAATAATGCTATGTTCAATTTTTCAAAAATAAAATTTTGTGTAATTTGGTGTCAAACATAAGTCACCCTTTTAATTTCCTCTGAATGTAATTTGGGTGCTTGGAGACAGATGGATGCTATGTAAGTTTGAACTTGTATATTATTTCATATTTCTTATTCGTTTCTTACACTCGAGCTTTTGTAATATGTTTACAAATTAACCTTTTTGGAAATGATTTAAAACCTGTTTGATAATCCATACTTTTTGTCAGTGTTGCGAGGAATGCATTTTCATTCTCAATGTATTGATCTACTTTCTTTCAAGTAATCTGCAAACCTTAATTAAAATTAGTCCAATTAGCTTTCCTGATGAAAAATACTTATATGTAAAATGAAAGAAAAATTGAAAAAATCAAGTACCACATCTGTATGAAGATTTATTTAACTTTAATTTTATATTGCCACCTTATGCTGCCTTGGACAACAATGCAGTGATGGAGTGATGGATATTTGTGAAGTTCATTGTTGAATGACGACAAGATAAATTAATTTTATTTACTTCTGGGAATTCCATCTCATTGTTTGGACATGAATTAGCTGTATAAAATGAAGTTTTAATTGTCAAATTTGTATTGATATTTGCTTGAAAATAATTGTTTTTGCACCTACTGTTCTACAATTTGTAACGAGTTTTACAAAACATTGTGACTGAGATATGTTAATTCAAACAGAAATGGATGTAAAAATGTATTACGTAACCGTTACTAAGGAGAGAAAGTAAGTGCTGTTTTAGCACCACTAGTTATCTTTTATTTCTATGCCCTCCACCTTAGAAAACACTTTTGGTTCCATATACACTTTGTGAAAAACATGGCTCAGAGGTCAATGAACATACCTTATAGTACTGTTGCAAATAATACCGCAACATAGATGCAAGCCTATTTTCTAGGGACGCAAGGTACTGCGTAGGGCGCACAGTGCACTGAGAATTAGCACACCTGCTGAGAGAAGGATAGAGGTTTCCAGCATCATCCTTCTTGAAAGGTTTGTCCATAACAGTTTCCATTTTACATTGGACACAAGTGAATGAAAACCTGCAGGCAAAGAAAAATATTACCTTTTGTTT
>JAHLJT010009355.1:76766003-77059733 GCA_031308135.1 Acheta domesticus
TCGATACATCGATACACGGTTATTCGTTACATCTCCCTTCTCAAAATAAAACTTATTATTTACCTTTCATTATATTGCACTTTGAAATTATGAATCACATACAACACTGCATTTTTTAAGAACTTTGTTGACATTTAAATTATAAATTTCAGACAAACACTAATAAATTTTCTTGATCAATTAGTTTTTTAATAGAGATCAGTATTCACAAATTTAATCTAACAACTGGTTTTACAGTTCTGCCATATCTTGATATATATTTGGATGAATCTAAAGGGAATTGTTTTGTTGCATTGTTCTCTATCAAGGTTGACTTAATTGGAGTTTTTCCTCTGTTGAGATCATCTGAATTGGTGAAGGGTAGTTGTGATCTTTCGGGTACATCTGCTGTTGGATCTTGGATTGTAGACTGCATTCTCCCATCTCTATCTTGATGTGGTTCCACCTTGAAGTTTGTAGTAATTGGTGTTTGTTTGGTAATTGTGCCTTCGATCTTCGTTGGTCTGATGAAACTGGTGTTTCGTCGCATTATCGTTCCATCATCTTTCTGAATCATGTAAGAACGATCAGTAACTGGACGTAATATTTTGCCAGAATACCATTTGTTGACTGTGTCCCTGATCAAGATTTTCTCATCATTTCGATATCTTTGTGATTCTTTGGCTCCGCGATCAGAATATTTCTTCTTTTCTCAAGCTTCTGTGATACATCGGTTTGTAGTTTAGGCTGAAGATGGTTGTTGGAAAGAGAAATTGGTGTTCTAGTATTCCTTCAGAATAATCTTGAAGATGGAGTGCCAAGTTCTTGATCTCGAGGAGTGTTTCTTGACATTAGTAATGCCAGTTGAAGATCTTCACCACTGATGTCACATCTCTTCACTAGTCTTTTTGCAATGTCCACATACTTTTCAGCTAATCCATTTGACCTTGCAAAATGAGGACTCGATGTAACAAGTTTGAAGTTCCATTCCTTTGCGAATTTTGCAAATTCTCTCGATGAATATACTGCGTTGTCAGAATGAAATTCTTGTGGAACTCCATGAGTCGCGAACCAAATTTTAAATTGACTTATCATTTCTGATGCTGTTGTCCTGGTCATCTTCTGTACTTCATAGTATCCGCTGTAGCTGTCTGCAAGAACAAGATAGCTGTTGCTCTTGAAGGAAAAGAAGTCTGACGATACCATTTCCAATGGTAATTTTGGTATTTTCTTCATGATGATTGTTTCCTTGTCCGGTTTGCGCTGTGTATGTTGACAGGTTTTGCGGGATTCTACCAATCTGATAACATCTTTTGTTAGACCTTCCCAAAATACGAATTGTCTAGATCTTCTAAGTGTTGCTTGTATGCCTGGATGCCCTTTGTGAATTACTTCCAGGACTCTTGTTCTTTCGCTTTCGGGGACGAACACACGATCTCCTTTGAAAATAAGCCCGTCACAATGTGATAATTCGTCTCGAAAGGTGAAGAAGGTTCTCAATATCTGCGGTACTTGAAGAACGTCGTCAGGCCATCCTTTGTTCATCATCTTTATGAGTGCCTGGCAGGTTGGATCTTCGAGTGTCGATCTTCTGAAATCTTCAGTGACGCTTTCAGACATCGATAATACCATTAGGACCTGAAGTTCCTCCTCATCCTCTTCATAGGAATCTTCACAATCTCTGCTGAGTGTATCAGCAATTTTCAATTCGCTTCCTTTCTTGTATATTATGTCAGGGCTGTACTCCTTGAGATCTAGCAATATTCTTCGTAGTCTCGGTGGTGCATTCACAAGCGGTTTCTTCCAAATTGTCTCTAAAGGTTTATGGTCAGTTTCGACTGTTAATTTCTTACCCCAAACATAGTCATGAAATTTCTTACAGCCGTAGCGAATTGCCAATGCCTCCTTAACAATCTGTGGATAATCTTGTTCAGTGCTGTTTAATGATTTAGTTGCATAAGCTACCGGTTGACATTTTTGCATCAAGACTGCTCCTAATGCTTTCGATGACGCGTCGACCGATAATGTGACATCTTCTTTTACATCATAGTACCTCAAGACGGGAGTGCTGGACAGTGCTTCTTTTATTCCTTTGAACGCCTGTTCTTGTTCCGGGCCCCAAATCCATGCGACATCATTTTTCAGTAAGATGCGTAGTGGAGCTGTCAATTGTGATAGACATGGAACAAATTTTCCCAAGTAATTAACCATGCCCAACAGTCTCTGTAGTTCTTCGCAATTCTTCGGAACTTTGAGCTTCTTTATCGCGTCGACTTTGGTCTCATCTATTTCAAGTCCTTTGTCTGATAAGACGTGGCCCAAAAATTAATCCTTTGTACATTGAATAAGCGCTTTTCTTTGTTGAGTTTCAAGCCATTTTCATGCAGTCTTCGGAGTACTGTTTCAGTGATGTCTCAAAGTTTCTCCTCTGTACTAGCATGAATTAGTATGTCGTCCATTGCACATTCTACGTTTGGAATGTCCTGTAGAACCTCTGACATAATCTGCTGAAAAACTTCTGGAGCTGAGGAGAATCCGTCGCTTACAGGAATCCGGAGTCGCTTACAGGAATAACGGCCCCATGGTGTTGCAAAAGTATTCTTGCGTTCTCTCGGTGACTCTTATTTGCCAAAAACCTCGAGTGCAGTCCAGACGTGTGAAGTACTTACTCCCGGCGATTCTTGCTGCGATGGCTTCAATTGTGTTTTAAAGGAAAATGTCTTCTTTTAATATTTTTGTTCACGTTCGTAGGGTCGATACACAGGCGAATTTTGTCCCCTTTCTTGACGATCACTAGGGGCGATACTGCTGCTGTTGGCTTTGTGACCGGTTTGATGACGTCCATTTTTACAATTTTGTCGAGCTCCTGTTTCACGGTTTCTTTTATGGCTAATGGAATCGTTCTAGCTGGACAGATCTCGAAGTTTGGATTTTCAACAAGGTCGATGTCGTATTCGTAGCCTTTAAAACACCCCAAACCGTTGAAAATCTGCTTCTCGTCTAATTTTGGATTAATCTTGACGCTCTGCACCCTAACTAACAGCTTTTCTTCTTCACAAGTCTTCTTTCCTATTATTGGTTGAACTTTTTCCTTCACAATCAAGAATTTTAGCTCAGTGTTTCTATGCTTGATCTTACATTTCAGTTTCAGTTCACCTATAACACTTAGCTTGTGATCACTGAATGTTACTAGCTTTTTCACTTCGGATTGTTTTATTTCACCAATAACACCAAGTTTTTCAATTATATGCAACGGAAGAACATTGCATTGAGCGCCGCTGTCTAACTTAGCATGAAACGCTTTGTTTCCCACCTTTATTAATTCCATCCAATTTCTTCTTTTGATGGTACTGTGATGCTGCCAATGTACATCGTGTCACTACTGTTTGACGATTGAGAGCTTGCTTCGTTGTCTTTCAAGTTGTGTACCACATGAATTTTCTTTTGGACCTGCAACAAACTTCAAAATGTCCCAATTTTCCACATGTGTTGCATTTCTTCTTATATGCTGGACAAGATCGCTTTCCGTGTTTCGTACCACACCGTTTGCAATCGAAATGGTCACTATTTTTCTTCGTTTGTGTCTTTTTCTTCACTACGGCAACTGACAACTGCGTTTCGTTGTTTTTGCTCATGTCACTGGCTTGTTTGTGTGCCAGCTCACTTGCTTGACACATTTGTACTGTTCTATCATAGGTTAGGTCTGTAGTACCTAGCAATCTTTCACGTAATCTGTCATCTTTTATGCCACTGACAATTTTGTCTTTTAACATTCGTTTCTCTAGTTCACCAAAATTGCATTTTCTTGCTTGAGTTGTTATTCGAATCAGAAACTGTTCAAAGTTTTCGTCTGCTTCTTGTACTATTTTATGAAAAACGTATGCTCCATATGTTTCATTTACTTTTGGCACAAAGTAATTGTTAAATTTTTCCATAATTACCTGCATGTTTGTTTGTTGATCTTCTGTGAGGTTAAACGATTCAAATATTTCTTCAGCTTCATAACCTATTGTGGTCATAAATGTGGCGACTTGGACTTCGAGCGGTTCTTTATCCAACTGTATTGCTTTTGAGTACCAGTTGTACGACACTTTCCACGTTTTCCATTCCTGTGCCATGTTTTTACCAAAAACCAGGGGTTTCGGTTGCCGAATGTTTATGCGATGAGCTAACCTCTGATCTTGCACGTTTTCTTCAATGTTCGACATTTTCTTGTTTTGCCGATTTTCCTACGTTCAATCAACAAAATCCAATAACTCCTGACACCATGTAACGTATTGCATGCAGGGTTTGGGTGAACACTTAATAACAATACTTTATACAAGACACAAATGCACACGTAACTGTGTGTTTATTAACGGTCACAATACAATACTGACCGACTGGTCATTCCTCGTGTTACAGCGATGTGCTGCTCGATACATCGATACAGGGTTATCGTTACACAATGTTAAAATCTCCGCCTACAACAATGGATTCAAAAGAGCGATTGATGACTTTGATTAGTGTTATCTCTAGTTTTTCTAAGAAAATGTAATCTGCAGCTCTCTTTGTTGGAGGCCTGTAGATGCAAAGCAATATCATTTTTAGCACAGGAAGATGTACAACAGAAATTTCAAAAACATTTTCAACGGAATACTCATTGAATTCCGTCAAGGAGATAGAATCAATATTATTTTTAACGTAAATACAAGAACCTCCATATGCAGGACTTTTATGAGATTCTCTTTTTCTACAATAATAGCCTGCGAGGTAAAAGTTTGGAATTTGGAAAATGCTAAGTTCATTAGGAGATAACCAATGTTCTGTAAAGCAAAGAACATCCATTTGATTTAAATCGCTCTGTAGAGCTGCCTCGATAAACTTAGTTTTATTTGAAAGGGATTGAACATTATGGTGCAATATCTTTATTTTTTGCAAGTACCTACACGAATGTTTTCTGCTGCATCTGACTGTAGTTGCTATATATTTACTCCATTTTTACCGCGAAGTGCGTGGTCGAAGGTTGTAATGTGTCCCAGCAGTCACAGGTTGTGAGGAAATAGGGGCGTCATTGGTAGTGGGAATGGAAAAAACGGGAGTAGGTTCACAGGAGGGGGTAAGAGGGTTCAGAATAAGGGTGGGGGTGGAGAACGTAAGGAAGGTGAAAGGGATGGATTTTTGGCAGGCGGATGCGTAGGACTGGAGTTGATGATGTATTGTGCAAGCTTTTCATCGACTGCATGCTTTCCTGCAAGGTTCATGTGGAGACCGTGCCGGACGAAGTGTTTTACTGAGAGGAAATTCATTTAAAAAAGTGTTACATCTGTTTCTCTAAGTTGCAGTTTTAGTTGTTGGTTTGCATGCTTAATCTCGCTGCATAGTGTTGGCCTGTTGTACCAGAAGGGCAGAGTCGAGACTACAATGTTAGTATTTTGGGCGGCACATTGTAATTTGTTTACATGTTGTTCAGGTGTAAAGTTACCGCCCAAATTAATGTCATTCTGCCCTCCTATGATAATGACTGTGTCCTGATTGGTCATTGTCTTCGTGTGAGTGCCCAACTCTGCACTCACGTCTGCAAACCTCCCGTTAGGTTTAAAAATAGACGAGACTGAGTAGTTGGGGGGTAACTTCCTACTGAGAATGGAGGAAAGATGGCGACCATGGCTGTCAGCTAAAATAAATACCTGTTTTTTAGGCTCAGTAGGAATGGCTTTGTTTTCAAGTGGGCTAGGATGCGAAGAAATTTTGAAGAAATCTTATGTTCACACTGTGTGAATAGATGTAAAGAGTGTTTGCTTTAGTAATTTATGTCAAACTATTTAATTTTTCAGACCAATGTTGGGACATGAAAAAAAGTTTCAAAATCTTTGTTAGAAATGTAGCAACATACTCTTCTTTGAGGTATGATTTTGAAACCATACATTTTTGTTTATTCAACACATGTTAAAAATGATAGGCTGAAAAACAAAAACAGACATGGTCTCAAATTTAAGGTCATTCAATCAATAAATCTATAAAATATATGGGAACATTCTGATTGTCCTCTTTCTAAAAAAATTAACATTATTTATTTCTTTAGAATTCAATGAAAATCTTTAAATATAATCATTTGGAGGGTAGTACTGGGTAATACTCTAAAGTGTTTACAGGAAAATTAAAAAATATTGTACACTTTCAAAAGTTGTACGTAACTTTTACGCGATTACGTAACTTTCTCTTCTTACGAAGTACCTTCCTAATGGTGAGGAAGTAAAAACGTAGTGTTTGCTAATGGCAATCGCAGCGCGATGCGTTGATCACTTGTCACTTCTTTAAATCTGGATTGATTCGTAAGTAAAGTAGGTTACTTCGACGAGTGCAAAGCTACTATATTTCATTTCAGTTTGATCCGTTACATGATCACGAGAGTTGAACCGCGAGAACAAATTGTTTTCCTGGAAGATTAAAACTTTTTTAAGTACATTGTATTGTATTGTAAATTATTAGAAGGATTGCTTTTATTAGGACAACGTTAAGAAGAAAGTGCTTGAATTTTTTTCTTTTCTAAATTCTTTGATTTCTTGAATTCTTTTATGTAACTTGAAAATATCATCAGAGAGTGCGAAGTAGGGACAATGTTTCAAATGTTGGCAATATAGTAGTTGTAAATCAATGTAATAATTTTTTAAGTTCCATATTAACACTACTTTACAAAAATTAAGCTTTTAATTTATTCACAATTTTGTAATTGACTCAAGAAGGTAGTTTTGTTAATAGTTTCATTCTAATCATGAAATTGAATAGGTTGAGTCAATATATTGCATTCAATGAGTATTGCAATAGATTGCACCATCAACCTGTAAAACTAGTGACATACGTCCTAAATGTAGTCTATGAACAAATTTTGAATCATTTTTGAGAAAATCTTATTTTTAAAACACTTTATTTCACTCAAAACTATACGATAACTAACAGTATTCTAAAAAATTGTACATGCTCTCATTTAAAGAACTAATTTTAAAGAATATATTTCATTCAGAAAAATTCGGGCCTATGTCGCCTTTATAAATGCATTTTATTCTATTCTTATACGAAATTTAAAGAAAAAATTTGGAGCCGTTTTTAAGAAAATTTCGAAAATGTCGGGGGCTTCATATAAAGTACTCCCAAAGTTTGAAAAATATTTTTCAAAATTTTCGCCTGGAGTGGAACCAGATCAGCTGCGGAATATTCATTTTGGAAGAAATTTAGATACGTTTAGATACGTTACATTTAGATACGTTAAGAAATTGTATAAATTATAAATATTTCAAATAATAGAATGAACAGTGGGATTGGCAAAAAAAATACAATTATGGAAGTTGGAGCTGTCTTATAAATTTGGTTAAGTTTTTGTACGTCACTTTTTGTGTTCATCGCATTATTTAATGTGATATATAACATTTCGGCAATTAGCCTTTTTGATGTTTGTTTCTCATGATGCAAAATTTTGACTCTATCAAATGCAATGGAGTGGTTACGTTCTGTTCTATGTTTGGTCAAAGAGGTATATAAATCTCTTTGTTGATGTCATATTTATGTATGTCATATTGGTATATCCGTCTGCTAATATATTGTTTAGTTTCTCCAATGTACACCTGCTAACAATCATTGCAAGGAATGGAGTATACAACATTAGATTTATCGCCTAGGTTTATCTTTCTGCTTGTCATAAAGATGGCTTGTCTTATTTAGATTGTAAAATACAATGTCTAAATTGTATTTTCTGAAATAGGCTTTTATTTTAAGTAAAATTATGAGTATTTTAACGTTAAATTAAAATACAATATAACCAGAACGCATGCGCTGAACTTACATATCCCTAACGGTTCCGAAATTATTATTACTTTGTCGCCTTACGAATACTTCGTAAGAAGACAAAGTTATGTAATCGTGCGCCGGAAAACGCGGAATTTTCACCAGAAAAACTCTTATAGCAGGGGTCTGGTAAGGAAAAAGTGGGTAAAACCTGTTGCTAAGTTTAGAAGAAAATAGTGATGCTATAGGATGTCAGAGACATTATCGGAGATCTTAGTTTTTTAATCTCTAAATTGAACTTGTTTTTCTGTTATGATGTTCCCAGATACCTTTCCTGAGCGCGTTAAGGACATTACTCTGGATATTTTCGTTTTCTAATGCGAGGAATGAAACCACCATACTCTATTACTGTTTTATAAGTGTATTTCATGCCTTTCCATTGTGGTCGCTGTGGTTAATCAGCGTGGATTGGTACAAGTCTTCCGAGGGAAGCTTCGGCGGTTCGTGTCCTGGTCGCGGAATATTATTTGTCAGAATTCTCTGTTGTCATAGGAAATAATTGAGAATTCTATAAACTTTATTTAAAACCATGCGAAACCATTTGAATAACAAATATTACGATAATAATTACGATAAATGTTCTGGAAGAGTCTGTATAAATTTGTTCAAATTTATAACTTTTAACGATTTTTTACGTCTCTTCTTGGATTTGTAAAGCGTATGTACCATCGTATCAATTGTTCGTTTATCATGCATTTACCATTTTATAGGTCGGTTCGATTCTTTAATGACTCTGTTCGACCCATGCGGTGCTAGTGTGGTGTAGTGCCGGTTCGTTAACTTTGAGTATCGGATTTCGGGTCACGGTACGGAAAACGTTTGCTGGTAGAATACACTTTTGCTAGTTTATGAAGTAGTGGAATAGCATTAAGGACCATATAGAAGCAGAGCGAGAAAGTACGTGCTTTAGAAGCACCACTAGTTATATTTTCTGCGGTGCAAAAGGCTGAAGGTCACCGATTTTTATTACTCGCCCCTTCGGAAAGACAAATGTTGCCACCCTCGCGAACCCGCACATCTCTCGCGGTATTTTTACCATACTTTGCCTTGATCGCCCTTATGATGGGCAATGGCTTCTCGCACCTACTCGCGACACTGTTCTGTCCATTCAGTACCTACTCCTCGCTGCAACTTAAAAAAGTCTATTCGTTATCACTGTTAAAGTCCGTCTCTCCTCTAACACTTTCGAAATTCGTCTATGCTCTCTCGCCTTCAAAAATCTTTCTGCTCTCCTCTCCAAAACTTTTTTCTCTCTACCGCTATTTTCCCCTTCATACTCGGCCCGCTTTGGTACCGCCCTTTTTCTCATTTTCCCAATCGTAGGTCTGTTTACACTTTTTGCATCTAACGGTGTCATTGATTGGGTCGCAGGAAATTCCTCTGCTAACGGCGCACTTCGCCCTGGCGTCGTTCCGCGTGCACACATGCGCGTACCTAATCGCACAGTCTCCTTTTCTTTCCTGATTTATTTACGAGGCTTCTACACTCGCTCGCGCGCTCGCCTCGTCACTGATGTCCTCGGATTGTCCCGCGTAGCCGTCTTTTTTCAAAGCTTGTCTCATTTTCATGATCGTTATCGACCAATTTTAGGAAAGGAACGGCTCCTTGCGGTAGCCGTCAATTCTTTTCACGTGTCGCTCTGGGGCCATAAATGAAAGAATGTGAGAAAGAATGAGTGAAGTGAAAAAATGAAAGTTAATAGAATAATACACTTGTAGCCACTCTCATAAATGTAAGAATACTTGACTCTCCTCAAAAAAAGTGCCTAATTTAATCCATGTGTTTTAGATGTTACATCAGTTTTAGATTGCAGAAACATAATTTTTCATGTCTAATGGTTTTAATTGCCGGGTTTAATAACTGAAAAACTCCGGGAAAAAGGGTTGTAAGGTGCAAGAAGCATTTACCTTAGCAACTTTCTTAAAACTGATTGCAACCCTAATATCAATGGAAATTGTTTATTTCTTTAAACTAATCACGTTTTGTAATTATCTACTAATTATTTACTAATTATCTACAAATTCAGTAATTTAGTAATTAGTAATTAAGTTTAGCTAGCCTTCTCTTGGTAAGCACACTCTTCAACATAGTGACAATCCCTTTTGCACAGTGCTGTGTGCTTGTTTTAATATGTGGGTTACAATCTTTTTGCCCGAAGTATTCAATTTTATAACCAATTTTAAAAACTTCACTTTTCATGTGTAATATCGCCTTATTTCATAATTCAGTTGCCTAAATCATAATATTTTGTGCCTAAATCCCGAGGCCTACCAGCTGGCGCGCTGCGCGGCGCAGGGCAAGGCGGCGCTGGCGACGCTGGCTGCAACGCACGCGGTCAACCGCGCGCTGAAGGTGACGCGCGGCTGGACGTCGCTGTGCGGCCCGCTGTCGCGCATGCTGCGCTCCTGGCAGGTGCCGTGCACACACCACACGCCCTATTATCCGGGAGACCGGTCCCCTAAATGCGCATGAGATTTGACTCTCAGTTTCTCCGCCAGACGTCGGGCTCAGCTAACTATTTCCGAGCTATATCTGTTCGGGAGAAAGTGAGATCTCGTCGGGGCGGGATGTTGTCGGAGGGAATTAATGTGGGGCGTAGCGTCTATGTGTGTGCGCAGCGAAGAGGAACTGGTGTGCAGTGTGTGGGGACGTAAGGAGTGTGCAGGTTGTGTAGAGCAGTGAGTATTACCGCGAGTAGTGTGCAGGTAGTGCAGAGGAGCGAGCGGGGCCGTGGGTAATGTCTGGGATGTGGGGTGCAGTGTCTATGTGCGTGGGGCCGTGGGCGAAGTGCGCAGCGAGCGTGCTCGTGCGCGTGCGCAGAGCGCGGGGCGGTGGAGCGCAGCGCGCTCGCTGGAGCGCATGGTGATGCGCACCATCCGCGACCTGCGCCCGCCCTCCGAGATGGGGCAGCTGCGCGCGGCGGGGCGCCTGCTGGCGGTGGTGGCGCGCCTGCGCGTGCAGCGGGGCGAGCTGGCGGCGTCGCACGGCGTCGGCACCACGGCGCTCGCCATCGCCTCCGTCACCGCCGACAACTTCTCCCGCTGCGAGGTACACGAACATACGAACCGGCATTAACATATTGTACATGATGAAACGATAATGTAATGATGGGTATTAATACACGAGTGTTATTTTACGATACGAGAGAGGAACGAGCGAGTATTGTAAACTTCACACAAGTGTATGCGCTTGTAATACTATTACATCGAGTTTCACATGAAATTTTTCTATGACTTATCTAAGTTTAACTTTTACATTGAATTGTTTCGTGGCAGTTGACATTGCAGGATTCAGCCAAGGCCACCGAGCTGACAGCTCCCTAATCTACCCTCACATGCTGCCGCAGGTGGCTGTGGTTACCATTCCGCCTGCGAGGGAGTACTGCACTAGTCAAATAGGATCAAAGTGAAATTACGAGGCAATTTATTTTAAACATTATTAATTTATTTTAAATATATTTAAATGACTGCGTCATCACACATTCAGCTAATCGCGGCGACATCATGGGACAGGGGGGCGGGAGGGAGACGTAAACGGAACAGCCGACCACTGTTTTCTCGCACGGATATCTAGTACCCGAGACGTCTCAAGAAAGTCGTTTCGCAAAATTAAGTTTGATTCTCTTATAAATTTATAATGCTGTTATACAAAAAAAATAGCTTATGCAACTCGTTTTTATTCATACAAATTTGAATACTCGCTCCTAACTTCACTCTTTTTAGAAACATGTACCCATGCAATCAAGTTTAACTTTATAATCTAATTACATAAACTAGTTCGTAGCCAATACAGGAAGTTAGTCTTTGCTGACGGACGAGACCAAGATAAGCGCGGGTTCCGTCTTTTTAAAACGAGATCGCCAAAGACATTTTTATACGAGATCCCTAAATTATTTCTTTCGATGAATGCATGGACACTTAAGAAACCCTTGAGATTGTCTAAAACTAAGGAGCCGTAGCCATTTCAGTTCTTTTTGCCACAATGTTTTGTTTAATTTGTCGTACACTTTTGCTTGATGTGACAAAGCATTTTTTGTTGTGTTCAGAAAATTCATAATATAGATTGGATAACATCATACCTTAAACATCGATTTTAAAGTAGAAATAAGGTACTAGCGCGCAAGAACATTATTTACTATTCTTTTCCATTCTTTGACAAGTAAGCATGGGATTCGAGAGTGTTCGATCTTTGGCCCTTTCTCAACTGAAAGATTTAATAAACATACAGTAAAACGAAAAACAAGCAAAAAATTCCTCCTTTCAAACCTTGGTAACCTGCACCTTGGTAATAATGTTTATTCCATACGTAATTAAAAAAGAAAACAATCTGAAATAGTAGTAAATAGTAAAATATATAATCATAATTCGGTTGTTTCATAGAACAAATCTGACAAACATTTTCGTATTGCAACGGTCTCTTCCCTCTCTATACTTCCCTTGTTTATTTATTTCCCCTTTCTCCTAATTGCTCTTTACTCTGGAGCCAACGCAACTAGACCTCTTTTACCGCTATTCAATTTATCAATATTATTCTTTAATGGTGTTGCATAAAATTTATTTGGGTCGTAGGTCGTGGACGGCCCCGTACGGGAATTACCTGTAAACAACGTTTACCACAGCAGCGTGCACAGGGCTACTAAATACTGAAATAAAAAAACATATATTTTCAAACAAGAAAGCAAGAATTTTAATTCCTTTTTTCTATTTCTTCCGTCAACAATACACGGCGCGTGAACATCTACGTCCGCTTGGCAATATTGTTATGGGATTCTTTAAATGACATTACCCAATTACATGAATTACAATTAATTACAATTCAAATGGCCATTAATTAGTCGTTAGCAGTTTACTGATATTTAGGAATTCCTTTCTTTAAGACAACTCAATATTATTACCAATGCTATGTACGTACGTACTTCAAGGCAACAATGAAAATGAAAACTAACAATTACTAAATCCTAGCTTACAAATTATTGTATTACAATAATTCCGCTTAAAAAAAAATTTCGTAAAATTTCAAGAGTCTCATGATGTTTGTTTACGTCTTTAATATGCGCAAGTTCAGATCTGATTTTTTTATTATTTCGCGAATGCATCACTTCCCTTTTTCTGCCTCGTCGAAAACAGCGCCGTTGCCGGTTCGATGGTCCTATGCGCGCCCACTCGCACGCATCGAATGTCCACGCACGCTCCACTCGTGCACGGGCCGGTTCTCTTCAGTATTTCTCCCCAGGAATTCCAAAAAAAATTGTCCAAACACTTGCGTCACAAATTCACTACAAAAAAATAGTACTTCTTCTCTCTTCAAGTATTACTGCATTGACAACGTCCCGCCCAGTTATATGTTCATTAATTACTTTCTCTCCGCCCGTCCAAAAAATGTCTAAGTCCGAAAAAGTTAAAAATCACGAATACGGCAGACGTGGGGCACCATGTTCTCTCAACCGCTGACTAGACCGAAGTGCCGTCAAAATCATGTCGATTTAACATGTTAACTCGGATTATGAAAAATGCCGGCGAAATCCATTTCGCTTTTTTTCATTGTTGTTTCCACAAAATTTTTTAAAAATGTTCAATATTTCCGGTTTTAACTTGTGTTCGTGTTTTTCGTTTCAGCTTTTCCCCAATGTTAAGGTTTTCTTGTCAAAACGGTTTGTTTTTCTATTTTATTTCACGTCGAAAATGCTAATTTTTCTGTCGACATTCCCCAGCAGTAATTCTTCGCTTGTTTTTCTGGTATTGTTTTAGTTTGTGATATTTATTTATTTAGAACGTACAATGTTTTTATAACTTCTAACCATTTATAAATTTTGCTTAATTCATATTACGACGATTCCCGCCGCCTCTCGTTGTTTAATTAGCATTTCTTCGCAAAATCTCGATAATTCAAGTCATGCTGTTTAACATGTTCGACTGGGCTTTTCCTATACATTTTCAAATTACAATTTTTAAGAGAACCCGTTGTCCGATCTCGTTCAAACAAAAAATACAGCGTTCATTTAATTCTTCTTCAACTAACTGGATAATCAAAATTTCTTTCCGAATTTCTTGAACCCCTTAAAATTCTCCAGAATGATCGAAATACACCTTCCGCGGCGCGCTGTTCTTTTGTCTTGTTCATCGATTTCTAATACACGTTGTTTACTTCATAGACTATAGATCCTAAATATTTATTCTTTTGTCCACAATTGTTTTTGGAGTATTCCTAAGAATAATGAAATCATTACAGTACTGAAATTGTAATTTCGAATTTCCCTCACTTCGTTTGACGCAAAATGGAAACACGGCGGTTTCAAATTATTCCAGTTCTAATACTTCAGGGTTCATTGGATAAACCACACATTCCAATAAAAATCTTTTATTCCAGTCAAGTTTAATAGGTATTTTAAACACGTTCGACGTCATTTGTGAGATCCTTCTCAGTTTCTGAAAAGGCAAAGTTACAGAATACTACTTTAACGAATAAAAAACTATTTACCCATCTAATTTATCTATTATCCATCTATTTTAATATTATCCATCAATATGGTCCACAAAATATAACTAATGGGGCTACAGAATGGAACAGACTTTCCCTATTAGTTTTCTATTCCTTGGGTCTCGGCTAGTTATTCATACTTGCCACATACTCTTGCCAACTGCCATGAATCCGCCCCCCCCCCCACTAAATTTTTTGAAATTTTCTTAATTTTTCGCTTTCCTAGAAAAATTAATTTTAAAATATTAAAGAAACCAAACTGTTGTTGCAAATACCACAAAATACCCCGAATTGAACATTGCGTCATATTAAAAAATGGAATTAGCACTATCGGTTCCAAAAGTTTGAAGAAAGAATTTGGAGCCATTTTTTAGATAATGGTGTTTGAGCGTTTTGAAAATGCGGAATTTTGAGCTAGTTATCACAGAAAATGGTTGAGTTCTCGAGAAAATTTGTATGACATTTGTATACCATGTACTCGTAAATACAATAATGTGAACAAATCGCTGCTAATGTAAATATTAACGATGTGTTATACAAGACAAAAAAAATATTTTTGTAATTTTTGAAAAAACGAATAGAGCAAAATGGCGTTTATGTCATCTCATAGGGTACATTAAGCACTATCCTTACCAAAAGTTTAAAGAAAAAATTTGGAGCCGTTTTTTGAGAAAAACTTGTTTTAGTAATTTTTTAAAATTGCTCATATTGCTCGCAATCAACGAGCTTGAATTACTAGAGAGGAAATGTTTACTGATACAGCGCTCCTGGTTGAAGCTTTTTTCACTACTGGCCGCCATGTTTTCTGAGGTCAAAACATACTAAGAGTCATTTGAGTGTTGTACGGATTCTTGTTTTAAAAGTCCACGTTTTCGGCGTATTTGGGTGAAGTGGTTGCGAATTTGCGACATCAAAATGCCGTCCTGTTGTTCGGCGTACAATTGTACGAATAGAAACGACAAAACTGTTGGAATATCGTATTTTACGTAAGTATTTTCTCACACTCCCCAATGAATTTTAACCTATAACTGGTGTTGATAATTAACATGTTTTGTAACTTTTTTAGGTTTCCTCTGAAACGATGGAGACTTGACAAAGAAATGGGTAGCATTGATGAGAAGAGAAAAGTGGTGGCCTACCAAATCGAGCCGCATTGTTCCAATCACTTCGAAGATAAATATATGTATAAAGTGAACGACTGCAGGCGACTTCTGGCCAATGCAGTGCCCACTATATTTTCTTTTCCTGAGCATTTACAAAGGAAGGAGAAAAAACGACGAACTCCAGTGAAGAGGAATATAACCTTTTCTTCAGATGAAGAAACTCCGAACGAAGAGAATGTAAGTGACATTGCAAATGGCTTACATAATTACAGCTTGCCAAGTCCCACAAAAGTTAACAAAAAGTACCTGGATGCTGTAAACAACTGTAAAGAATCGCAAAAGAAGCTGAAAACAGTGAAACAAAGAATGCGAAGGAAACAGCAGCAGCTTACAACGCAAAATAATCTAATCGAAGAATTGAACAAACGATTGTGTGAGTCCAGCTCAGAGATTGTGAATAATTGTTTTCAGTGATGTCATTAAAGAAATTATTAACTTACCTAATCAGGAAGTAAGGCAATACAGTGAAAAGATTAGACAATTTGCACTTACCCTTAATTTTTATTCTGCTCGTGCATACTCATTCTTGAGAGAGCATGTTAAACTTCCCCACCCAAGAACATTGCGGCAGTGGGCTTCGTTTATTGATGGGCGTCCAGGATTCACTGAAGTAAGCTTTCAGAAAATTACTGCAGAAATGCAAAGTAGCTCAGGACCGATATACTGTTTCCTTAATGTTCGATGAGATTGCAATTAAAAAAGAAGTGGTTGGGATGGCAAAGAAGTTTGTGGTTATGTTGATTTGGGTCATGGTTATCTTGATAATATTGATCGACCCGTTGCAAAAGAAGCCTTAGTTTTCATGGTTACGGCTTTAAATCGGCCTTGGAAAATTCCTGTGGGGTACTGTTTAGTGAATGGGATTTCTGCCCCTGTAAAAGCTAATCTCATTGAACAGTACCTAGTAAAACTTCATGAAACAGGGATAACAGTGGTGGCAGTTGTATGTGATGGGCTCACTACGAACAGGACTGTTATGGAAAAATTGGGTGTTGTGTTTGAAAATAACATTCAGAAGTGTTGGTTCCATCACCCTTCATTTCCAGAGAGAAAGGTGTTTTGTATATTAGACGCTGCCCACTCCCTAAAATTAGTGAGGAATTTGTTGGGAGAGAAGAAATTTTATTTGATGGTGACAATAATGCCATTAGATGGCAGTACTTTGAAAACTTGTGTGTTTACAAAAGCATGAAGGGCTGCATGCAGCAAACAAATTGAGACGACAACACATTCAATTTGAATCACAGAGAATGAAAGTGTCTCTTGCTGCTCAGGCACTTAGTAGATCTGTGGCACGCTCTCTCTCTTTCTGCAAGGAGATAGGTGTCAATGAATTTGAGGACTGTGATGCTACCATAAAATTTGTTGACCATGTGAATTTATCTTTTGATTTGTTAAATTCATGCCATCCAATGGGGAAAGGTACTAAGTCTCCTATCACAGTGAAAAACAAGGAAGCTATTGTAAAAAACATTGAAATGTGCATTTCTTACTTCCAGAATGTGAAGTTAAGTGATGGTACTCCTGTCATTTCATCTAACAGGAAAACTGCCATTTTAGGCTTCATTTTGGATTTGAAGTCTGTGAAAATGATTGCTGAGACTTACGTATGGTGTGATGATTCTCAGCTACCTTATTTGCTTTCTCGTCGCTTGAGCCAGGACCATCTTGAACTATTTTTTTCAAGTGTGAGAAGTAGAGGTGGACACAATAATAATCCCAATGCTCGACAATTTAAAAGTGCATATCGAAAGTGTCTTGTGGCCCGTGTTGATCCATCACAGCAGTCAAATTGTGTTGCAAATGACACACATGTTCTTTTATCTGCTGTAAATGTGACTTCATGTTTAAGTGAGAACACTGATATATCAGACAATTTTAATGATGTAACTGGTCATGCCTATTGTGATTTGAGCCTGTATGTTGAACATGTTGTGGAGTACATGGCTGGATGTGTTGTTCGGCAAGCATCAAAAAAGATTCAGTGTTGTGATTGTTTGCAGCTACTGTTTGCTTGTGATGAAAGAGAGAAATCACATCTCATAGCCATAAGAACTGTAAACAATTCTCTAATAAATGCATCTCGTGATGTAATAAAACTGTGTAAACTTGCTGAAAAAGTTTATCGTGGCAAACAGCATCTACTTCAACGCAAGAACATAATGCAGGCCCTTAAATTGGAAGTTTTCCAGATGATGACAGGGCAGTTATTTGTTGAAAATGACCATCTTTTTGATTCTGTGGATGTAGATGAAGAACCACATTACTATCAACTGATAAAACTACTTTTACATCAGTACTTCACAATCCGGCTTCATCACACTTATAAAAACATTACAGAAAAGCAAAGAGGAAAACCCATCAGACAAGCGTTCACTAAGTTAATTCATTTTAAAGGCCAGTGAAATAGTATGTAATATACTTTTTGTAAATAATTTGTACATTTAATTTTCCTGTTTGTATGTTTGTAATAGTGTATTGATGTTTAAAAGTTTTAAATGTGATTGTTATTTTAATCTGGGTGTAGAACCCCCATCTCGATCAGGTTTTGTGTGCAGTTTCCCTTGGTCCACAGAGCAAATGCTGAGATGGTCCTTTGTTTTGTTTCTGCACAGTAAAAGTAAATGCGTCCCCCCACTATTAAATAAACCATATGTTAAGCTTACCCTATGCTTTTTTATTTTCCCAAACGTGCATGATGAATTTGGAGGCAAGATTCATTCCTACTAAAATTGACACAATGATTACCCCCCCCCCAAAAAAAATAAAGTGGATAATTTGCATTAATTTAGTGCATAAGTAATGCATATTTTAAATAATTAATGTGATTGCTGTTGAATTTCAATTAATTTTAGTTTATTACATATTTTATCAACATTCCATAGACATTTACTTTAAAGGTTGTGTAGGATATTACAATGTATAAAAACAGTTTATGATAAGTTTTTTTAATATATATTTTTATATCAACATTACCGGCACGGTTGAATTATTGCAAGTACATTTCCATTGAGAAGTTTTAAAAATGAATGTTAATAATCGGAACTGTACGTCTGAAAAGTAAAAATTTTGTAAAATCAAGTGATACTAAATAAAAAAAAATTTCATTTGTTCCACTAACAAGCAATATTAAACTTAAGTCTTTATTATATTAATCTGGATAAATTTAACATGTTTTAAATATTTGTCTTCTAAATGCAGTTCGATCGAATTCACAATCACGCGCACGTTCTCTGACATTGCCCTCAGAAAACATGGCGGCTGTAGTTTCAAAAAGCTTCAAATATGGCGGGCGCATCGCCACTCTATAGATTTCTATCTCGTTGCTCGCAATATTGCTCAAAAACTACTCAAATGTTCAAAAAATGTACCTGATGTAATGAAAGAACTATTTAGGCAGAACAAATTTTACTTGAATGAAAAATCTCTATCTTCAATTTTGTAGTAGGAGGAAGATGCCGAAAAAAAGTCAGTTCTGCAATTTTCGAAAATTCAGTTAACCGTGAAAATGGAACCTATGCCACCTTAATATGTGTATTTTCCTCTTATTCTTACAAGAAATTTAAAGAAAAAATTTGGAGTCTTTTTGATAAAATTTCGAAAATGCCCGGGGGGCTTCAAGTAAAGTACCCTCAAATTTTGAAGAAATTCTTTCAAAATCTCAAAGCTTTGACTAGAGCCAGATTGACGGGGGTTTCTTCAATTTGAAAAAAATCCTACGAGTGGTTTAGGCGCTTGTAATGTTCACAGACGGACGGACGGACAGACAGGCGGGCGAACGGTTTCCTTTCAATTGGTTTTTTGTATGAAGGACTTACAAAACAGGGATTCTGGCCACTCCACAGCATTTTTCTCTTGTAATTTAGCAAATGGTTTATCCACTTGTTCGTTGTCAGGGCCCGGCAATGATTTTTTTCTGCCAAACATCTGTCGTTTTTACGCGCAGCATTACATAACTTTCCCTGTACTACCTATTTTACTCTGTATATACGTATGTATGTAGGAAAGTAAAAACTATGCTAAACATCGGTGAGAGAAATTCTGAGTTAACCGTGAAAATCGGACCTATGTTACCTAATAAAGTGTATTTTACTCTATTTTTACTTTCCCGTAAACACGGTACATAAACACGGAGTGATACACATTGTATAGGGAATGGTATATATAATGCTGCGCGAAAAAATGGCGAATTTTCGGCAGAAATAAATTCGTTGCCGGGCGCTGATAACGAAAAAGTGGATAAAACCAGTTGCTAAATTAAGAAAATAAATCCCATAACACGTGGTGTAGCCAGAACCCCTCATTTGTGGGTCCTTCCCTCTCATTTGTGGGTGGATATTCCCCGGTCGATCTGGTTCTAGTCGAAGCTTTGATATTTTGAAAAAGATTCTGTAAATTTGTGGGTACTTTACATGAAGCCCCCCGGACATTTTCAAAATTTTCTCAAAAACGGCTCTAGGTTGTTTTCCTTGAATTTCTTGTAAGAATAGAATAAAATACACTTATTAAGGTGGTCGATTTTCAGGGTCAACTCTGAATTTCCGAAAATTACAAAAGTTCAAAATTTTTTCAGCGTTTTGCTGGAACTACAAAATTGAAGATAGAGATTTTTCTTTCAAAAAAAATTCGTTGTCCAATGTGAGTTCTTTCATCAAGGTCATGAGCATTTTTTTGAAACTTTTAGTGCTTTTCGCGCAATATGTGCAATTTTAAAAAATTACAAAAACCAGATTTTCTCAAAAACGGCTCCAAATTTTTTCTTTAAACTTTTGGCAGGTGCCTAATGTATTTTATGAGATGACATAAACGCCATATTCTTTTGTTTTCTTTTTCAAAAATTGGAAAAAAGTCATTTTTTTGACTTGTCTCTCACGTCGTTAATATTTACAATAGCGGCACTGTGTACACATTATTTTAATAACAGTACATGTGCTTTAAATAATGTCAAGTAAAGTTTCTCGGAAACACAACCGTTTTCTGTGAAAAGTAGCTCAATATTCCGCATTTTCAGAAACGCTCATACGTCACTTTCTCATATATAGCAGCAAATTTTTTCTTCAAACTTATGTAACGGATAGTGCTAAATACACTCTTTAATATGTCGTAAAGTTTATTTGAAGGTATTTTTTGTTTTTTTTCACAAATTATATAAATGTAATTTGTTTTGAAAGATCTCTTACACCTTTAATGTGCTCATTACGAGCAATTTGTAAATATTATTATATTTGTGAGTGTAAGTGCTTCAAATAACTTCAAATGAAGTATGAATGAAGCGAAAATGCGAAATAATGAAGCGAAAATGAGATTCAAATTTCCCAATTTTAGTAGCGCTAAAACGCAATTTTCTTTATAAACGGCACACAATTTTTAAAAGAAAATTGCCATTTAGGTCTAGGTTTTGTGTTCTTCAATATTCTAAAAATAGTATTTCCGTTCTACCACGAGGAAACCGAAAAATTAAGAAAATGACAAAAAAATATAGTGTGAGCGGTGATAGATGGCAGCTGGATGGAAAAAGGATGTGGCAATTCCAAATAGCTAGCGAAGACAAAAGGAAATAGAAAACTAATACAGGAAAGTCTGTGCCATTCTGTAGCACCACTAGTTACTTTCCCGTATACGTACGTATATACGGAGTAATCTACATAGTAAAGGGTAAGTTATGTAATGCTGCAGAAAATCGATTTCGAGATTTCAACGGAAATACACGTTTTGGGGTCCCCTGATACCGAAAAAGTGGGTATTTTCAAAGCGTCCGTCCGTCCGTCTTGCGTCTGTGAACAACACTAGCGCGTAAACCATACGTGCAATTTCTTCCAAAATGGATACTCCCCGGTCGATCTGCGTCCACTCGTGGCGACTCGATTTTGAAAAACTTTTTCGAAATTTGAGGGTACTTTACATGGAGCCCCCCGGACATTTTCAAAATTTTCTCAAAAACGGCTCCAATTTTTCTCTTTAAATTCTTGTAAGAATAGAGTAAAATACACTTATTAAGGTGGCGTAGGTCCCATTTTCACGGTTAACTCTGAATTTTCGAAAATTGCCAAAGTTTGAAATATTTTTGGCGTCTTCCTAGAACTACAAAATTGAAGACAGAGATTTTTCCTTCAAATAAAATTTGTTGTCCAAAGTCAGTTCTTTCATTGAAGTCATGTACATTTTTTTGAAAATTTTAGTAGTTTTTGTGCAATATTGCACGCTATATTTGAAATTTTAAAAAATTTTAAGAACCAGATTTTCTCAAAAAAGACTCCATATTTTTTCTTTAAAATTTGGTAATGATAGTGCTAAATGTGCTCCATTAGATTACATTAACGCCATATTCCTCTATTCTTTGGTTTTTCAAAAACTGCAAAAAATATAGTTTTTTTTGGCTTCTCTCACGTTGTTAATATTTACATTAGCGGCGATTTGTTTACATTATTATATTAATGAGTGCATGTGCCTTAAATAATGTCAAATAAAGTTTCTCGAAAATTTAATAGTTCGGTAATAATTCTGTGAAAAGTAGCTTAAAATTGCATATTTTCAGAATGGCTCAAACGCCATTTTCTCACAAATGGTTCCAAATTTTTTGTCCAAACTTTTCAAACGGATAGTGCTAACTTCACCCTTTAATGTGGCGTAAAGTTAATTTTCGGGTATTTTTTGTTTTTTCAAAAATTACAAAATGTAATTTTTTGAAACTTATCTCATATTGTTAAAATGCACATTTCCACCAATTTGTTAACACTATTGAATTTATGAATGTAAGTGCTTCAAGTGACTTCAAATGAAGTTTTTCGAAAACTCAAAACTTTTCTGTAAAAAAGAGCTTCAAATTTCGCATTTACAGTATACACGCTTATACGCCATTTTCTTGAAACGGCTCCAAATGTTTCAACGAAAATTGTCATTTAGCGCAAGGTTTCATTGTTTTTTTATTCTCAAAATAATAGTTTTGTTCTATAATTGGAAAACCTAAAACTTAAGAAAATGTCGAAATATTGTAGTTTGGTTGGCGACAGATGGCAGCTGTCAAGAGTATTGGCAAGTCCGAATATCTAGCCGTGACCAAAAGAAACAGAAAACTAACCCGGGAAAGTCTGTGCCATTCTATAGCACCACTAGTTACAAGAAATTTCAAGAAACAATTTTGAGCCGTTTTTGAGAACATTTTGAAAATGTCCGGGGGGCTTCATGTAAAGTAGACCAAATTTTACAGAATCTTTTCAAAATCTCAAAGCTTCGACTCGAGCCAGATCGACAGAGGTTTCTTCAATTTGAAAACAAATCGTACGTATGGTTTAGGCGCTAGTAGTGTTCACAGATGGACAGACGGACTGAAAGATGGACGTTTTGCTTTCAATTGGTTTTTCAGTATCAAGAATCCACAAAAGAGGGATTCTGACTACATCACGTGTTAGGGGATTTTATTTTCGTAATTTAGCAACTGGATTTATCCATTTTTCCGTTGTTAGGATCCGGTGGTGAATTTTTCGGCCGAAAATCCGCCGTTTTCTCGCGCAGCATTACACAACTTTCCCTAAATTACGTATATTATTCCGCATATACGTACGTATACAGGAAAGTAAAAATCTAAAGATGAGTAAAGAGAAGGAACAGCTCGGGGATGATGCCAACTTGCCTGGTTCTCGTGAGGCGCCGCGGGGCGCGTGCTTCCCGGGGCCCGAAGAAGGGGCTCAAATGGGGCGCTTGTGCACGTCTAATCCACCTCGACTGGCCCACCCCACGTGTGGTAGTGTGGTGCAGATATGTATGTGTTTGTGTGGAAGGGGTGGGGAGGGGACAAGGATGAGTGAGGAAACTGGGCCAAGTTGATCGAGTCACCTATCCCTCCTGGAGAGGTGCGTGGGTTTGGCTGCCTTGAGAACTACTACAGGCCATGACGACCTAGCCTCTCACCTGCATCGTTTAGGTGTCTTCGAGAGCGCCGCCTGTGTACTGTTCAACCACCCAAACACGGAAGCACCCCACCTCCCTGAATGCCCTGCTCTATCCACAGATGATAGACGGAGCCCGCCTGAGGCAAACTGCACGTCTAATATACTGGTCAGCGCGTCAGCAAATGGCTAACATGTCAAAGGTAGGCGTTGGCTATGTGTGTATGTGTATTAGGGCGTACTTAAATTAGTACCCCTCGCACTTGTATTTTATCAGGGGGCCGAATCCCCGGGGTGGGCACATGTGGGCTAGCCTCTATCCACACCCCCTTAAAGGTTACAAGTACCCCTTCGGGCTTAATATCCGGATTCCGCCAGAAAACAGCCATCGCGGCAACCTCCCCATACAATGTCTGGGTTGGGGCCGCCCTGCCAGCTCAGAGCTACTAGCTATCCGGGTTAGTAGCGGAGTCAATGCTGTCGCGCCAATGACAACGCGCCACTCACATGCGCCGGGACAACAAGTCCCTCCTCTTTGCCACTCATTGCCAGTACTGGGCCACTGCCACGACGAAGCCAAGAGTACAACTGGGGGCCACCCGAACTAAGGTCCGGGTGGCACGAGGCCCCCCAGCCTATCTCCCCACTGCCTACACCTTTAAGCTAACGACCTGGGTGGAGCCGGAACCAAGGGAACCTGACGGTATGTATCAGTTTACCGCCGGGCTTCTATATGTGGATTCCAGAGTACCCCGAGGGCTCCATCACCCAATCCTGCTTTAGCATCGCCTACTCACTGCCTACACCTTTAGGATAACGACGTGAGTGCCACCGTGAAACTCAGGGTCCGGGTGATTGTCTACAACTCTTCACCAGAGACATCGTCCACCTACATAGACACGATCCCCCCCCCGGCGGGGTAAGGGCTAAGCTATGGGGTACTCGCTAGCGGGGTTGGCTAGTGAGTAAGGTGAGGGCGAGGAAGGGAAGGTGGCTGCGTACGTGCGCAGATGCTGGTGCTGCTGGTGGACACGCTGACGCTGCGCGGCGCCGTGGAGGAGGCGGCGGAGTTTCTGCACAAGCTCGAGTACTACAGCACACTGCAGGACGCGTCGCGCGAGGACACCCTCTGGTTCTACGCGCTCTGCACCTTCACGCTCGTCCTCGCGGGCATCTTCATGGTGCGACGCGAAAACGCTTTCGCCCTTCAGGACAGAAATTCATTTTGTTATGAGAAACAACGCTTTTGCTTTTCATTTATCACACTCATGCCGTTGAGGATAGAAATTCATTTTATGTTATGGAAAAAAAAAGGCTTTTGCTTTTCACTTTTCACACTCTCGCCGTTTAGGATAGAAATTCATTCTATGTTATGAAAAAGCAAACGAGTCATTTCGTGTAAGAAGTCATTTCTTAACATTTTCCCGTAATTTTTAATGTATTTTTCGCTAACTTCATCGATTTTAATATAATATTAATGGTTCTTGATTCATGTAATATATACGAGATGCAACAAATGTTCAACACAGAATGTTCACCTGAGTAGCTGTTTGATTTCTTCACTCAGAAGTTGCAATGTCAGCCATTGTATGTAACTTTAGGTTCCTGTGACGCTTGTCAGCGCCATTGGCGGTTCAGCAGATTTCGGGGTAACTAGAAACAGATTTCCTGGTAAAGAACAGTCCAAACCAAAAGATTGCAAGCTGAGATCACTTGAATGAATAGAACAAGTCTTGATTACATCAGTAACGTGTACTATAGCTTGAGTTGTCCATCCGATCTGGTTTTGATCACATTTTATATGTAATTTTTCTTTGCTTTTAGGGCATTTTTAAACGTTTTAAGAGCATTTTAATGATCTTTTTGGAGATGTCTTAGGTCATCCAAATCCGCCTCTAGTTATAAACGTGATCACACTGATGCTGAAAACGGTAAACGGAGGCGAGAACCAAGGGTTAGTTGGTACTAAGTCTGTTTTATAGTTATTAACGCCAATGCGCTGTTATAGTGCAAATAACGGGCAGTATTGAAACTTGTAAAGCGAGTCGCTAGCCGTGGTTTGTAACCAACCGAGTCTGTTCTCTGTGGTTACGAAAATGATCAATACTTTTCGAAGTAACACCCTCTTTTTATGAGAAAATATCGTATGAACAAGAATAACTTCGTGTAAAATGAGTACAACATCTTACGCCATCTTTAGATAAATACATTTGAATCTTTACATTCTTTACATACATCTCTTACATCCACATATCTTACATCTTTAGATAAATACATTTCAATCATTGTTTTAACAGATGGCGAACTGTTAAATTTTACAATGGACATCAGCTCTCATTAGTGGATTTCCGTTATTTGACGACAATTTTTTGTTTGATTGTGTTTGTAGATTTGGTATTTAAACTAGTGGTGCTACAACAGCACTTACTTTCCCGTATTAGAGGAAACAGCTAAGTAGTACTGTAATATTGCACTTTATGCGCTACTAACATCTTCGCTTGGAACTCACTATTTCCATTGCAGTGTTGTCAGAACTATGTGAATTCTACAACTTCACAAAAATAGAATGCAAAAGTTTTGTAACCCTGTATTGGAAAAAGAAGCCTGATACCCTGGAAATACAGAAATGCCTTCCATTGGGCCATGATTAGGGAAGAGTATTTTAAAACCATGCAACAAATTCTCTACTCACTACAAATGGTACAGCATTTGGTGCAAAACTAAATATTTGCCTGCAAATATCAACATAAATTAGACAATTGTAACTCCTTTTCATACAGCTCCATTAGGTCACAACAATGACACTAATTCACAGATATTCGCGAGCGCAAAGTGAATTCCATTGTTGCAGACCCTGCATTGTCGCTATTCTGAGAGCTATTAATTCTTTTTACTTATTTCAAATATTTCAAAATAAACAATTTCTAAAATATTAATGTGTAAGTCTATAACAAAGTTCGAATGTAAGAAACGAAGAAAGAAATAATATACAAAATTGCACATTCTAATTTACGACGCATCTAGCTGTCCGAAGCGCAGTAAATTTACAGCGGCCTATTACGTTTGTCATAAAATTAAAGAAAAACTACTCGTATTTTGAAAAAATTAAGCATGACCGTATTTATTTTATTTATTTATTTGTCAAAAAACAGAAACAGAATGGCACAGACTTTCCCGTATTAGTTTTCTATTTTCCTGGGTCTTCGCTAGCTATTCGGAATTGCCACATACTCTTTCTTGCCAGCTACCATCTATCATCGCCAAAAGTACGTTTTTTTGTCATTTTCTTAATTTTTCGGTTTCCTATTGGTAGAACAGAAACATTAATTTTAGAATATTAAAGAACACAAAAACCTAGCTGTAAATGGCAATTTTCTTTTAAAAATTATGTGCCGTTTAAGAGAAAATGGCGTTTTAGCACTACTAAAAATGCGAAATTTGAAGCTCATTTTCACAGAAAATTTTTGAGTTTTCAAAATACTTTATTTGAAGTTATTTGAAGCACTTACACTCACAAATATAATCATCTTTACAAATTGCGGATAATGTGCATATTAAAGATGTGAGAGATCTTTCAAAAAATTTACATTTATATAATTTTTGAAAAAAACAAAAAAAAAACTCAAAATAAACTTCACGCTATACTAATGAGTGTAATTAGCACTATCCGTTACAAAAGTTTCAAGAAAAAAATTGCAGCCATATACGAGAAAATGACGTTTGAGCATTTCTGAAAATGCCGAAATTTGAGCTACTTTTCACAGAAAACGGTAGTGTTTTCGAGAAACTTTACTTGACATTGTTTAAAGCATATATACTCGTAAATATAATAATGTAAAACAATCGCCGATAATGTAAATATTAACGACGTGAGAGACAAGTAAAAAAATTTACATTTTTGTAATTTTTGAAAAAACCAACCGATAGACCAAAATGCCTTTTATGTCATTGATAGAGTACATTTACCACTATCCCTACCAAAAGTTTAAAGAAAACATTTGGAGCCGTTTTTGAGAAAATCTTGTTTTTGTAATTTTTTAAAATTGCACATATTGCACGCAATATTGCACGAAACCTACCAAAATTTTGAAAAACATTTACAACACCTTTATTAAAGAACTCAATATGCAGAACAAATTTTATTTGAAGAAAAAATCTCTATCTTCAATTTTGTAGTTGGAGGAAGACGCCGAAAAAATTCAAACTTTCATAATTTTCGAAAATTCAGAGCTGTACGTGAAAAGCGGACCTATGCCATGTTAAAAAGTGTATTTTCCTCTATTCATACAAGAAATTTAAAGAAAAAATTTGGAGCCGTTTTTGAGAAAATGTTGAAAATCCCCGGGAGGCTTCATATAAAGTACCCCCAAATTTTAAAGAATCTTTTTCAAAATCACAAAGCTTCGACTAGAATCAGATCGACAGGGGAATATCAATTTTGAAGAAAATCGACCGAACGGTTTAGGCGCTGGGGTTGACCACAGACGGACAGACGGACGATCGATTGCCGTCAATCGATTTTTAAGTATAAAGAAGCAACAAATCATGGATTTTGACCACACCACGAGATAGAGGATTTTTTTTTCTTAATTTAGCAACTAGTTTTATCCACTTATTCGTTTTCACGGCCCGGCAATTATTTTTTTTCCGCCGAAAATTGGCCATTTTTTCGCGCAGCATTACATAACTTTCCCTATACTACGTATATCACTCCGTGTATACGTACGTATACGGGAAAGTAAAAAAACTTAACAGAGCCCTTAACCAGCATCAGAGCCTCTGCACCTTCACCCCAGAGCATCCACCAAAAAAAGAACATGAGCTTTCGTTTAGAATGAATTTTGAGCTTTATACTAAACCAAATTTCGGGATTATTCATTAAAGGAAAGGCAATGGGCTCTCGGGATGAATATTACTTGCTCGTTTTAACTTGTTTTATACTAACAATCTGTAAATATATATATATATTGATAGAATTAACGATTATGTGCTGTTATTTGTTCGTAGTTTTGAAGTATGTCGCTGTTTTCCATTGTTGACGTGAACTAGACGGTCGTTTTGTTTTATGTGCAGCAATCAATCTATGTAAAGCAGTCGACGCTTCGTCAGCGGTGAGGTTACACGTGATGCAAGTGCTTTGCTCTATGAGCGTGTAGTTGGAGTAGCGGGATAGCAATTTTTTTAAGTTCGAAGACATTGTTTTTAAATGCAATGATTAGAGTCTGTATACAAAAGCACTGTCCAGTAATAGTCTAACACGTATGTCGCTTTCCAAAAAGTGTTCAATTCTACGAGTATATTTATATGTATGGCGTTACGTTTTTAAATTAAGGTGAAGTATATCCTACAATAGTACACAACAACATACATGAAGAAACAAATATAAAACGTTCCAATTACATTTTCATACACATGTTTAACACAATGCAGACTTGCTTGAGTATAGAGTATAAACTTCATTTAACGTCTCGGTTTACAAACTTCATCCACGTTATTTGATATGTAGGTCTCATGATATTAACAAATACTAGCTGAACTCCTGCGAATACATCACATTACTAGTGGTGCTACGAAATGGCACAGACTTTCTCATATTAGTTTTCCATTTTCTTTAGTTCCTTTGGTTATATTCGGACTTGCCACATTCTCTTACCAGCTGCCATCAATCGCCGTCCAAATTAATTTTTTTAAAATATTTTCAATATTTCCATTACCTAATTGTACAACCAAAATATTACTTTAAGAATAGTAAGGAAGAGCTCTTAATGGCAATTTTCATTAAAAATTTAGTGCCGTGTTTTCAGAAAATAGCGTTTAAGCGTTACTATAAACGCCAAATTTGGAGTTCTTTTATAAAGAAAATGTTTGAGTTTTCGAAAATCTTCATTAGAAGTCATTTACAGCACTTTAAACTCACAAATTCAATAGTATTAACAAATTTTTGGTCGTTCTTTCTTTAATATTAACGGCGGAAGAGATATTTCAAAACAATTACATTTGTGTAATTTTCGGAAAAAAAATACAGCAAAATGCATTTTATGTCATCTTAAAGAATGTAGTTTTCATTATTCGTACGAAAAGTATGAAGAACAATTTGAAGCCGAAGAATTTCCTTTCACGGTAGAAGAAGAAGAAGATTTTCCTTTCAAGGAAAATGAAATATATAAGCAGAAGGCCAATTGAGATGCCCGGATCAGACGGCCTTGGGCACACATCTCCGAGACGAGCATAGCTGTGTCATCGAGCCGGTCGCTGCGTCTGGGCTGCGGGGATCTGTGTAATGTCTTCAAAGAATACGATAATTTTTATAAGAGAAATGAAAATAAGTCAGGTGACCCGGAGGTGCAACAAATAAATGCTTTATTGCGGTCAAGATCACGTGGTTTTCAAATTAATGTTTAAAATATGTACTACGACAAAATTGAAAGAAAAATATTCCGAAATACCTCTTGAAGTCAATTTGAAGAAACCATTACATTACCGAAGATAAGGAGAGCAAAGATAGAAATCGTGCTCAATATCACAAAATAATTGCAAAATTTAAGTGTTTAATTCGCAACACTGACAAAACATCTGAATTGAATAAAGAGAACTCTGAACCGAAGAAAGAAGAAAAAAAACGTCCTGGAAGTTAGCAGGAGCATTTCATCCAATCATAAAACTGCATAGCTCATAATTTGCCGCTTTTTCCCGTTTTTAAGATGCGAAAACCACAAATTTGCCGCGGGCCATTTTCCCCAAAAAAATCGGTGTTCATGCCAACTTCTAATGGAAGTTAGCAGGACCACACTTCTAAATCAGCTAATAATGCACGTATACACAAAAAACTGCACTCCAAATTTGCCGCATTTTATTTCTAAAACGATTAGTGAAAAAATTACACTGATATCTCCATTCTTTCAAAAAATATTAAGAAATAAAGAAAAAATTAAAGATACGTTCCACATGAGAACGCCGTCAAAGAAGTAAAGTGACGTACCCCGTAAAAAAACACACATACCAACTCATAATCTACGCCAAAATTTCCGAAAAACTAGTGAAAAAAATAATCTGTAATAAAAAAATTTGCTGCCAACCGGTTAGTATCAATTACCCGGGTTCGAATCCAAGAAATGCACCTCTTAAATAAGACCCATACAAGGAAAAGACGCATTCTCTAGTAAACCTCTTAAATATTCATACTGTGCGCCGAAATTAGCTCTAACCAAGTGGCAAATATAATCATTTATACAAAAATTTGCCGCGGACCAGTTAGTTTCAATTACCCGGGTTCGAATCCCAGAAATGTACATCTTGGAAGCACCTTTCAAGGAAAAAGGCACAGTGTCTCCTAAACCATTGGCCTTAACAATTCAGTGCGCCGAAATTAGCTGTAAGAAAGTGTAAATATAATTTGTAATCAAAACATTTGCCGCGGACCGGATAGTTACACTTTCCGGGGTTCGAATTCCCAAAACTTACCTCTTGGAAGACCCTTACAAGGAAAAGACGCTGTGTCTCCTAACCATTGACCTTAACAATTCACGCTCTGCGCCGCAATCAGCTGTGAGCAAGTGCCAACTAAAATCTCTAATCAAAAAATTTGCCGCAGACCGGTTAATTACAGTTTCCCGGGTACGAATTCCAAAAATGTACGTCCTCGAAGGGACCCTTTCAAGAAAGGGGCGCCGTGTCTCCTAAACCATTGACCTTCACAATTCACGCTCTGCGCCGAAATCAGCTGTAAGCAAGTGCCATCTATAATCTGTAATGAAAAAAGTTGCCGCGGACAATTGTCCGCGGCAACTTTTTTGATTACAAATTATATTTTACATTTTATTACAGCTAATTTCGGCGCATTGAATTGTTAAGGCTCATGATTAGAAGACACTTCGCCTTTTCCTTGAAAGGTGCTTCCAAGATGTACACTTCTGGATTCGAAATTCCGAGATAATTGATTAAAATCTGGGATTCCGGGTAATTGAAACTAACTGGTCCGCGGCAAATTTTTGTATAAATGATTATATTTGCCACTTGGTTAGAGCAAATTTCGGCGCAAAGTATGAATATTTGCGCGAAATGCGCATCCTAAAAAAGAGTGCGGCAAACGCGAGGGAAATTGCTTATTTATCTCTTGTGCGTCCGATAATGGAATATGGAACAATTTGTTGGGATTCGCACAAAATTGTGCAGTGTAAACACTTGGAAAGGATTCAGCATAGGGCAGCTAATTCAGGGACGAGAAAATGGCAGGGTGGGATTCACTCAAAAACAGGCGATCAGTATCAAGACTCTGCGCCTTGTATAAAGCTTGTAATTCAATTTAATGTCATCCAGCTTGGAAAGAAATTCATCGGCGGCTATGTATTCCTACATATTTCAGTAGAGTGGATCACAGGCAGAAAATAAACTTAAGACAGCAGCATGGCCAAAATCCATGTTTTGTGAGTCCTTGATACCGAAAAAATTGATTGACAGCAAAACGCCTGTTTGTCCATCTGTCTGACCGTCTGTCAGTTCCTATGTCTGTCTGTCCGTCTGTGGTCAATGCTAGCGCCTAACCGTTCAGCATATTTTCTCCAAATTCCCTGATGAATTTGAACAAACTCAAAGCTTTGGTAGTTTCAAACGGATACATTGATTTTTGAGCGTACTTTACATAAAGCCTTAAAAAAGGTGGTGTAACCCTCATGTTCGGTGAAATTCTAGATTTTATGAAAATTGCAAGATGCAATATTTCTGGAGAGACTTTTCTATAACGATAATTTTAAAGATTGTGATTTTTTTCCTTAATGAAATCTGTTCCATGAATACAACATGAAATAAGGTCTCACTATTTTACAAAAATATGAATTGTTTTCGCGTAATTGTCCGCGAAATGTAGGCAATTTTAAAATGTTTTAAAACATTTTTTCTCTAAAGTGGGACCAAATTTGTTCTTTAATTTTTTCCTCGTATGTATAAAGGAACGGTAAAAATGTTGGTGCTAGTTCCATTTTCGGCAAACTCTCTGTATTTTCGTAAATTGCAAGTTAACATTTAAAAACTGCAAAATTGAGGAAAGATTTTAAAGATTCAGCTTTTTAAAAAATGTCGTGTACAGTTTATTGAAAAAAATTGTTTTTCGAGTAATTTGAACTTGAAATTAATGCAAATCATAAAAAATATTTTCTGAAAACCCGCTCCCAAATTTTTCCTTCAAATGTTTCCACAGATAGACGAAGGGACACTCAAAAGACTGGTGCGGATCCCATTTTCTTTGAACTCACTGAACTTTCGAAGCTTGCAAATTGTGTGCGAAACATTATGTGATGTGTAGCACCACTAGTTTCATTGTGCGAAGAAGTTCGATAAAAGCAAGGGCTCGTAAGGCATAGAAGGAGAAACACATATTTTAAACATGTTTAGAAAGATAGTAAATGATTCTAAAGATTCATTTACCCCCCAAAAAGCAAAATAAAACTTAGTTCTTCATTTTTCATCATGTGCGCTCATAAACTAAAAACGTTCCATAAACTTCCGATATAATTGGAACTTTCCTAAATATCAGATATCCAGTGATAAAAAAATCTATTTTTGTAAAAGTAAGATTTCCTTTCATGGAAGAAAAAAATTGCGAAATTTGGTTCAGTAGAAGTCTCAAGTTCCTATCCAAAGGGAAAACCCTCAGCGTTTTCAGTATGTGGGTGGTAACAATAATCCTAACGCTAATGAGTGGTGGGCGTGTTGTGCGCAGACGCCGCTGGCCAACCTCGTGTACTTCATCAACATGGAGCGGACGCGCGTGATGCGCGAGGCCGAGCGCGGCCCGGCGCGCCGCCTCGCCGTCAGCGTCTGGATCTGGTGCGCATTTCTTTTTACTTTCCCTTTACTTATACCTATATAAGGAGTAATATACCTAGTATAGGGAAAGTTATATTTGTTTTTATATATTATTATATGTATATGTGTATTATTATATGTACATGAGCTTCAAATAATGTCAAGTAAAGTTTCTCGAAATCTGAACCGTTTTATGTGAAACATTGCTCAAACTTCCGCTTTGTCAGAAACGCTCAAAGCCCATTTTCTCATAAATGGCTCCAAATTTTTGCTTCAAACTTTTCAAACGGATAGTGCTAATTGCACACTTTAATACGACGTCACGTTCATTTTGGGGTATTTTTTAATTACACAAATGTAATTTTTTTGAAATATCTCTCACACCGTTAATATGCACATTTCCAGCAATTTGTAAACACTATTGTATTTGTGAGTTGATGTACTTTAAATGACGTATAAGGATGTTTCTCGGAAAGTAAAAAATTCCTGTGAAAAAGAACTTCAAATTTCGCATTCACAGAAGCGCTTTAACGCCATTTTCTTAAAAACAGCTTCGCATTTTTCAAAGAAAATTGCCATTTAGGACGAGGTTTAACTGTTCTTTAATCTTCTTCTGCTGCACGCATTAGAACTTTCGTTCCGTTGCGTCTCCTATTCATTTTCTCTTCGGTCTTCCTATGTTTCGTTTTCCTCTTGGCTTATATTTCAGTATCTGTTTTGGTATTCGTGTGTCCTCCATTCTATCAATGTGGTCTCTCCATGCTTTCCTGTATTTTTCAATTTTGCCATTTAGGTTATAAATTCCTAGGTACTATAAAAAGGATTACGAACGGTATGTGAAAACTACAGAGGTATAAGGTATACAACTTATAAAGTGTATGCTATAATCATTAATTATAGAATGAAGAAAATAATGGAAACAATAATTCTGGAAGAACAATCAGGATTTAGAAAAATGAGATCATGATCTATAATATGTTTGTGTTAAAACTATTGATTGAAAAGAGTCGAGAATTCAATCTACAAACATGTATGATCTTCATAGATTAGGTAAAAGCTTTTGATAACGTTCTGAGAGGAAAATTATGGTCAAGAAAATTATGGACAGAAGAGGCATACCAAAGCATCTAATCGCAGTTATTCGAAACATGTACAAAGATACCCAAATTAATGTAAGAACGAAATCAGGTAAAATTCTCAGAGTTTATAAATAAAGGAGTGAGACCAGGGTGCTGCATGTCACCCACACTTTTTAATATTTATCTTGACGATGCTCTCAGAATATGGAAGCAGAAGATGAAGTTTTTAAATTTTACCGATAATTTTAATAATAAAAAATTTATAATGACTCTTCTGTTTGCGGACGACCAAGTGTTGATATCTGATAATGAAGGCACTCTACAAAGAGCTCTATATGAACTGCAGATAATCATTAAAAATTTAATTTAGAGATATCTGTCCAAAAAACTAAGGCAATGGCATTCCAAGGACGAGTTGGACGAGTTTACGCACGGAAATGAGACCCGCAGTCGTAAAGAATATTACGTTCTGACCTTGTTACTGAGTAACAAATGTATTTTAATATTTAAATTAGTTCATCTAATAGTCACACCGACCGGGATTCGAACTTGGGACTTCTGGTTTACGCGCAGGTGCTCTAACCACTGAGCTATTGCGACCTTCAATTGCTTGAGCAGGTTCTTAGGCCTGATATATTTTCCGCTATGATATGTATAAAATAATATTTTTATCTACGGAACATATTTCTTTAGACGTAAAATATATATATATATATATATATATATATATATATATATACACACACACACACACACACACACACACACACACACACACACACACACACACTAGCGTACCCTTGCGAGAATTCTCGCATGTTAAATCCCACCCTTTCCCTATCCATTTGTCTATCCGTTCCATAAAGGAGAGGAACTACTAATGTACTTGCAGAATATCAAACAAACTAACAATGCAATTGATGTTTGAAACAAATTTTCAATTAAAGTTTATTCAACATTATAGAAAGATGTTCTTGGAACAATTCATACTTCTTTAAAAACAACATTTGAAGAAATTTTTTAATCTTCCTTGAGAGTTAGCTTTTCGCTTTCCTTGATAGTCAAATAATAGAAAAGGTTTTTACTCTTGAGAAAGCCAAAGTAGTGCGAAAATACCGGATCGGGCAAGAACAGATCTACTCATTGTAATATTAGTTAACTTTCCTTGATTTCTTATAAATAACCGAGAGGGTTTTGGAGAGTCAGGGTGCCAGCTTGCTGGGGAGAGAAAATTGAAAAATTATTAGTTTATTAAAAAGTATTGAATTATTTTCTGCGTCCTTACGTACCTCAAGAAAAACAATTCCTAGCCAAAAAATAATCAAACTAATGTTTTCACCTTTGAGTACTAAATACCATTTGTTAGCATTAGAAACAATTTAGTAGGCATTAGGAAGCCCACTTCGGTACAGGGGAATGTTGCTCAAACGATGTTTGCATTTTTAATATCTTAACGAACCGATAATATAATATCAATCAGTGTTTTATTTACAATATGAGTTTGCAGCTGGGAGTTGGTGTACATACTTCCAGATATCGCCAATATTTAAATCGTGCGTTTGGACTGCGATCGTTGGTAATTGTCGGGTGACTTGCACTATTCTTTCTATAATTTTAAATTTAGTTGTTTTAATTGATTCACGTTTTAGGCTAGCGCGTTTTGATTTTTGTTTTCCGTTTATTTCAAGCTATTTTACTTTAGCTACTTTAAAAAGTTTGTTCTTTGTGTTGTGCCATAGCACAAGTTTTCCCCCACTACCTCTGCGTACCCGTGCGAGAACTCTCGCATGTTAGACCCCTCATTCCTATCCTTCTATTTTCATTCTAAGAGGGAAAGTAGTTAACGAAACGTGTTTATTATTTTTAAATCTATAAAGGTAACTTGCAATGTACTAATACAATTACAAATAAAAATTAAAAACAATGCAATTAATGTGTAAAAGAAATTTTCAATAAATTTTTATTCAATATCAAGGGGAATTTGCTTGGAACAATTCCCAACACTTACTTAAAGACATTTGAAGTAATTATTCAATATTCTTTGTCAATTAGGTTTTGGTTTTTCGTGATAGACACAAAAATATTAGCTTTTTACTTTTGAGAAAGCTACGTGTCTGAACCCGTTGACTTGAAAATTTCATCGAATGATAACGAAAATATTGGTACAGGTAAAACAAACACAGCACAGACGCGTTTACGCTCGGAAATATGTTTCGTAGCCGTAAACAATAGTAAATTCTGACCTTGTTACAGAGACAATTCTTTGAAAAAAATTTAATATTTCTGGTGAATTTGAAAAAATTGTTAACTAAAGAATTACCGTGCAATTTAGGTCCCTACGATTGCTTTATTAGATTTTTACAATTTTATTTGTTACTAATTTGAATGTAAATCGGAATTTTAAAAAAATATATTTTTGTATATATGTTGAAAATATATTTTAAATTTATTATACGTAAGTTCAAAGATCGGAAGAAAATATTTCTAAGTATTTAAACAGTATCTGTGTTCCATACATGCCATAATTATTTATCAAATCTCCGTGAATTTTAATTTAAATATACAATTTAACGAAGAATTATATTAATCTCTCTTTAATGTAGGGATAGGTATATTAAGTTTTATGTACCGATTTTTATTAAATCTACATTAATTTTAATTTAAACATTAAATTTAATGTACAACAAATTAATTTCGGTTTAGTTTTTCAAGGTACATTACGTTTAATGTACTCCTGCATTAAATCTACATTGATTTTAATTTTAACATTAAATTTAATGTACAAACACATTAATCTAGTTTTAACGTGCATGGTACATTAAATTTACATGTATTTACATTTATATGTGTTTACATTAAATGTACTGCAGTACATTAAATCTACATTTATTTTAATTTAAACTTTAAATTTAATGCACATGTACATTAATACTGTTTTAATGTACACGGACATTAAATTTAATGTGAAACTGCCTTAAACTGCATTAAATTTAATGTAATTTCTGACAGTGTAGGAATGACTTGAGCAGTCTTCCATTCCGTTGGTATTATGTTGTGTGTCCGGCAATTGTTAAACTGTTCTTTAATATTATTAAAAAATATTTTGTTCGACTATTAGGAAAGGGAAAAAACTATGAAATTGTAAAAAAATGTACTTTGGGCGGCGATAGATGGCAGCCGGCAAGAGTATGTAGCTAATGTCTGAATAGCTGTGGAAATGCAAGGGTATATGGCTGTAAGTCTGAATAGCTAGCCGAGACCGAAAGAAATAGAAAACTAATATGGGAAAGTCTGTGCCATTCTGTAGCACCACTAGCTTCTTTTCGTTATTTACATCGAAAATATAAGTTAAGCACGATTTTATCTACAATGACTTAAAAATCAGGCAATTTTTGTGTCATGTACAGTCATAGTTTGGCTGTTTTAAACACTTTTGTCATTGTTCGTCAATTTTACGTTCTCGCGCTTAAGAAGGAACTTCCTAAGAAGAGTTATACAATGCTGCGCGAAACAACTGGAAATTTTCGGCAGAAAAACTCTCATTACAGGGCCCTGGTAACAAAAAAGTGGATAAATCCAGTTGCAAAATGAAGAATAACTAGTGGTGCTAAAGAATGGCACAGACTTTCCGTATTACTTTTCTTTTTCGTTTGGTCTCGACTAGCCATTCCGACTTACCACCACTTCTGCAGTTCCCATCTATCGCCACCGAAAATACATTTGTTTGACATTTTCTTAATTTTTGGATTTCCTAATAATAGAACAGAAATATTATTTTAAGAATATTAAAAAACAATACCACCTTGTCCTAAATAGCAATTTTCTTTGAAAAATTTGGAGCCGTTTTTAAGAAAATGGCGTTTAAGCGCTACTGTAAATGCAAAATTTGAAGCTGTTTTTCACAGACAATTTTTGAGTTTTCGAAAAACTTTATTTCAAGCCATTTGAAGCACTTAAACACTCAAATTCAATAGTATTTACAAATTGCTGGAAATGTCCATATTAACGGTATGAGAGAACTTCCAAAAAATTTACATTTGTGTAATTTTTTGAAAAACCGAAACAATATTCCAAAATGAACTTTACGCCATATTAAAGAGTGCAATTAGAACTAACCGTTCGAAAAGTTTGAACAACAATTTTCTACAAAATAGCGTTTCTGAAAATGCACAATTTCGAGCTAGTTTTCACAGAAAACTATTTAATTTTCGAAAATCTGTATTTGACATTAATTAAAGCACATGTACTCATAAGTATACTAATGTAAACAAGCCGCCGCTAGGGTTAATATTAAGAACGTGAGAGACAAGTCAAAAAATTATGTTTAGCACTATTCCTACAAAAAGTTTAAAGAAAATATTTGGAGCCGTTTTTCAGAAAATATTGTTTTTATAATTTTTTAAAATTGCAAATATTGCGTGCAATATTACATCAAAACTACTAAAATTTTCAAAAAATGTACATGACCTTAATGGAAGAACCCTCTTTGGACTACAAATTTTATTTGAAGGAAAAATCTCGAAATTAATCTTCAATTTTGTAATTCTAGGAAGACGCGGAAAAAATTCAAACTATTGCAATTTTCGAAAATTCAGATTAACCGTGAAAATAAGACCTATGCCACCTTTATAAGTGTATTTTATTCTATTCTTACGAGAAATTTAAAGAAAAAATTTGGAGCCGTTTTTAAGAAAATTTTGAAAATGGTCTTCATGTAAAGTACTCCCAAATTATGAAGAATATTTCTCAAAATCGCGGTACCTTGAGTGGAACCAGATCGTCTGACAGACAGCCGGACGGACAGACGAACGTTTTGAAAATAACCACTTTTTCGGCATCAGGAGACCCCAAAACGTGTATTTCCGTTGAAATCTCGAAATCGAATTTTCGCAGCTTTAAATAACGGGAAAGTTAAAAGTCTCCTAGCACGTGGAGCAGCCAGAATCTCTGTTTTGTGGGTCATTGATACCAAAAAACCAATTGAAAGCAAAACGTCTGCCCATCCGTCTGTCAATGAACAAGGTTAGCGGCTAAACCGTTCTCCCGATTTTCTCCAAAATTGATATTCCGCGATCGATCTGGCTGATGTCGTGGCCCCTTGAATTTCAAACTTATATTTTTACTTTCCCGTATACGTACGTATACACAGAGTAATACACGTAGTGTAAGGAAAGTTTTTATTCTGCGCGAAAAAAAACGGCAAATTTAAAAAAAAAATGCATTGCCGCGCACTGATAACAAAAAAGTGGATAAATCCAGTTGCTAAATTTAAACTAGTGGTGCTACAGAATGGCACAGACTTTCCCGTATTAGTTTTCTATTTTCCTGGGTCTTCGCTAGCTATTCGGAATTGCCACATACTCTTTCTTGCCAGCTACCATCTATCATCGCCAAAAGTACGTTTTTTTGTCATTTTCTTAATTTTTCGGTTTCCTATTGGTAGAACAGAAACATTAATTTTAGAATATTAAAGAACACAAAAACCTAGCCGTAAATGGCAATTTTCTTTTAAAAATTATGTGCCGTTTAAGAGAAAATGGCGTTTTAGCACTACTAAAAATGCGAAATTTGAAGCTCATTTTCACAGAAAATTTTTGAGTTTTCAAAATACTTTATTTGAAGTTATTTGAAGCACTTACACTCACAAATATAATCATCTTTACAAATTGCGGATAATGTGCATATTAAAGATGTGAGAGATCTTTCAAAAAATTTACATTTATATAATTTTTGAAAAAACAAAAAAAAACTCAAAATAAACTTTACGCTATACTAAAGAGTGTAATTAGCACTATCCGTTACAAACGTTTCAAGAAACAACATGCAGCCATACATGAGAAAATGGCGTTTGGGCATTTCTGAAAATGCCGAAATTTGAGCTACTTTTCACAGAAAACGGTTGTATTTTCGAGAAACTTTACTTGACATTATTTAAAGCATATATACTCGTAAATATAATAATGTGAAAAAATCGCCGATAATGTAAATATTAACGACGTGAGAGACAAGTAAAAAATTTACATTTTTGTAATTTTTGAAAAAACCAACCGATAGACCAAAATGCCTTTTATGTCATTGATAGAGTACATTTACCACTATCCCTACCAAAAGTTTAAAGAAAACATTTGGAGCCGTTTTTGAGAAAATCTTGTTTTTGTAATTTTTTAAAATTGCACATATTGCACGCAATATTGCACGAAAACTACCAAAATTTTGAAAAACATTTACAACACCTTTATTAAAGAACTCAATATGCAGAACAAATTTTATTTGAAGAAAAAATCTCTATCTTCAATTTTGTAGTTGGAGAAAGACGCCGAAAAAAATTCAAACTTTCACAATTTTCGAAAATTCAGAGCTGTACGTGAAAATCGAACCTATGTCATGTTAAAAAGTGTATTTTCCTCTATTCATACAAGAAATTTAAAGAAAAAATTTGGAGCCGTTTTTGAGAAAATGTTGAAAATCCCCGGGGGGCTTCATTTAAAGTACCCCTAAATTTTAAAGAATCTTTTTCAAAATCACAAAGCTTCGACTAGAATCAGATCGACTGGGGAATATCAATTTTGAAGAAAATCGACCGAACAGTTTAGGCGCTAGCGTTGACCACAGACGGACAGACGGACGGACGGACGGAATGCCGTCAATCGATTTTTAAGTATAAAGAAGCAACAAATCATGGATTTTGACCACACCACGAGATAGAGGATTTTTTTTTCTTAATTTAGCGACTGGTTTTATCCACTTATTCGTTTTCACGGCCCGGCAATTAATTTTTTTCCGCCGAAAATTGGCCATTTTTTTCGCGCAGCATTACATAACTTTCCCTATACTACGTATATCACTCCGTGTATACGTACGTATACGGGAAAGTAAAAAATCCCCTAACGCGTGACGTAGCCAGAAACCCTCCTTTGAGGATCCTTGGTACCAAAAAACCAATTGAAAGCAAAACGTACGTCTGTCCGTCCGTCCGTCCTTCTGTGAACACTACTAGCGCCTAAACCATACGTACGCTTTTTTTTCAAATTGAAATCTCTGTCGATCTGGGTCGAGTCGAAGCGTTGAGATTTTGAAAAAGATTCTGTAAAATTTAGGGGTTCTTTACATGAAGACCCTCGGACATTTTCAAAAGTTTCTCAAAAACGGCTCCAATTTTTACTTTCCCGTATACGTACGTATATACGGAGTAAGATACGTAGTTTAGGGAAAGTTATGTAATGCTGCGCGAAAAACAGCGGAATTCCGGCAGAAACAATCATTGCCCAGATAACGAAAAAGTGCGTAAATCCAGTTGCTAAATTAATAAAAATCCTCTAACACGTGGTATAGCCAGAATCCCTGTTTTGTGGGCCCTTGATACCAAAAAAGTGTTGTTTTTTAAACGTTCGTCCGTGTGTTTGTGAACAAGACTATACTGCGATTTTTCTAGGAAGAGCTCTCAAGATAACTCAAATCCCATCTTCGCGATGGAATATGTCACGGCATTTCGCGTCTTTTCTCGGTCTTGCCGGTAGAACTCGCATGATCGCAAGCACTGCTTCATACGGTCGCGATCGTGCGAAATCTAGCGGAACGACTGTGAATGATACGAAATGCCGTGACATATTCCATCGCGAAGATGGGATTTGAGTTATCTTGAGAGCTCTTCCTACAAAAATCGCAGTATAGGGCCTAAACCATATGTACGATATCCAGACGGTAAACTATAGGTGCTTTAGAATGGCACAGAGTTTCTCGGAGTAGTTAGTTTTCTTATCTCTTTAGTCTGGTCCAGTATTTGGAGTCAGCTTTGTGTTCTTCACGGCTTCTTTTTTTGTCACCGAAAAGACATTTTTCGAATTTTCTCAATTACCGGCTTCCTAATGCTAAAGCTGATACAATTAAGTTTTGACCAATGTATTCAGTCCGTAACTCTCTCCAATGGCCGAGCTGGTTAAGGCGTGCTTCAACTGAGAGCTTCGCATCGAACGGAGCCAAGTTCGATTCCCAGGCAGGGATTTTAATTTCATGAATGTGTTATTGCAGAAAAAACTTGAGGGTTGTAGAAACTTTATTTAAAATCATTTGAAGAAGTACTACTCACAAATAGAATCAATACAGATAAATATACAGGACTTGTCTGTTTGTGCTCTTCCAATTTGCAACTTTGAAAAAATGTTTCAACTCTGTTATTCGATTTCTGAAACCACCGTGCTGAAACGTATGTCACGTGAAATCAATCGTTGTGTGCTTCTGTATGAACAGATTTAAGTTAAATTATGAATATTTCAACATTAAAATGAAATGCAATTCAACCAGAACCCATGTGATCAACTTAATCAAAACAAAGGAGGCGATCAATTAAATTCTACCGTTACGAATACAAACAATTTTGTTTAAATCTGAAAAATTGTCTTTAAGAGACAAAAGATGGCAGCTGAAAAGACGATGGAGTAAAACTGAAATGATAGCACAGAGTGAAGAGATAAGAAAACTAGCATTTGTGAGAATGTCTGCGCCATTCTGTAGCATCAGTGGGTATTTGTTTACACCTGTAACATAGTAGTTCTTTGCGAGAAGAAATCACTAGACTTGAATTAATTTGAGACTTGAATAACATATTAACTAGCTCACATTAATTGGCTTCATAGGTACACCTCCAGAAACGGTCCAAATTACTGAGCGAAAATTACCGCAAAAGAGGCGTGCTTTCCAGGTGTCTGCGGCGAGAAGACTGGGCGGGAGCCCTCGTGTGGAACCGGTTGCCAGCACACTACTCCAACGAGCACGACATCTGCGACGCCATCACGGAGGCCATGCGCCTGGAGGGGTTGCTGCTGATGGTCGTGCGACATTTGAACGAGCGCAACCTCGCCGCCGCCTCCAACGTCGCCGAAGAGGTCTGTGTCGGCACAATGTACAATTCCTCCAGAATCCAGACAGATGCGACGCCATGACGGAGGCCATGCGCCTGGGGGGTTGCTGCCGCTGAAGGTTGACATGTATTTATATAAACAGAAATTTCGGTACCTCAACATTCGAGAGAATTAGGTTCCCCAAAAACATTGCGAATGTTAAATCCGCGAATGTGGAGTCTATCATTTAATGAAATGTGGGTTAGGTTCCTGGATATCAAAAAACTGTTTAAAAAAGAAAGAAAATATCCGTTAATCAATTGCAGTAGGGCTACTACAAACAGAATTCACAATTAACATCCCAAAATGAAGAAATAAAATAATGTTTGGATATGGATAGGCTTTAGCGTTTTTTTTTAATCACGCTCCTCGTTGTTCTAATATCCAAATATGGAAGAGTTGCTATTTCTATTCTAAATTTCGAAGTTATTTCCATGTTCGGATCACATTCGAATGCCAGTTCCACCAGTGAATGTGATACTTTGAGTTCCGAGTTTGCCGCGTTCGTTTCCCAGATGACGCTGATAAAGGAAATGAAATGTGCTCGCTTTAAAAAAATGTAGTACGACCAAAAGATCCACTCGCGAATCTTGAAGTCGCGAGTATTAGAACTGGTAGTATTTCTGTAATCGCGAATGTTCGGAACTCGCGAATTCGCGGACGTCGAGGGATTACTGTATTATGATTTTACGTCACCATGCAAGAAAGTAGGTGCTGTTGTAGCACCACTAGTGTGGATACAAATGGAGATTTTCAGTCGAAAAACATCCCACGCGACATGGCGGCGGGTGCGGGCGCAGGTGCGGGCAGTAAGCGCGGCGCTGCGCCAGTCCGCGCGCAGGCTGCCCTCTCTGCGCCCCACGCTGCTCCTGCTGCGCGCCTACCGCCACCACATCTGCGGCCACGATCTGCGCGCTCGCGCCATGGTGAGACACAATGGGGCGAATGACCATTGAAAATCCTCAGGCATATGAAGAAAGCACGACTCTCTGCAGTCGTCCGTGCGAACGCAAAGCAACCAGCATGAAAAGTTATCAGTGAAAGACTTCAAGTTATATGCTACTTAGTAGGGAGGGGCGCTACTTAGTAGGGAGGGGCCATGGAAGCAAGGGAAGCATTACTTTCCCTAATGTTTCCTTTAGATACCACTTGACAAGTAATTTAGAATAATTTACGTATTCCAAGTTGTTGACGTCAAGCTACAATCCCCACTTTCCAGAAATTCAAAATCAACTAGCCCATACTTGTCTATTAATTATGTACTAATTTTGTGCCACAATTAAAAATTTTGTACTCAACTATAAACAATTAAAAACGGTTGCAAAAGACACTTTGTGTACACATTTACGATATTTTTAAAACCATTTTGAGTCACCTTTCGAAACTGAAATTTATACAGCGGTTTGATATTACAGTCAAATTGGGGATATAATATTTTCAAAATTTTATCTGGTCCCCTTACGAAGGTACTGCAGTCGAAGAACGCAAAAAATGACGTGCGCCATAAGGAACTAGTGGTTCCACAGAATGGCTCAGACTTTCCCGTATTAGTTTTCTATTTCCTTCGGTCTCAGCTAGCTTTCCGGAATTGCCCCATACTCGTGACAGCTGCCATCTATCGCCGCCCAAAGAACATTTTTTTTTTGGACATTTTCTTAATATTTCGGTTTTCTATTGCTAGAATGGAAATGTTATTTTTAAAATATTAAAGAACAGTAAAGTCTCGTCCTAAATGGCAATTTTCTTTGAAGAATTTGGAACCGTTTAAAAAAAAATGAGTTTAAGCGCTACTAAAAATGCGCTACTAAAAATGAAATTTGAAGCTCTTTTTTACAGAAAATTATTGAGTTTTCGAAACACATCATTTGAAATAATTTGAAGCACTTACATTCACAAATTCAATAGTGATTACAAATTGCTGGAAATGTGGATTTTAACGGTATGAGAGAACTTTTAAAAAAAATTACATGTATGTAATTTTTGAAAAAACAAAAAAATCTCCAAAATGAACTTTATGCCATATTAACGAGTGCAATGAGCACCATCCATTCGAAAAATTTGAAAACAAATTGAAGCCATTTTTGAGAAAATGGCGTTTGAGCGTTTCTGAAAAAACGGAATTTTGAGCTAGTTTTCACAGAAAATTATTCAATTTTCGAGAAACATTGCTTGATATTATTTAAAGCACATGTACTTATTAATATATGATTGTTAACAAATCACGGCTAGTGTAAATATTAACGTGAGAGACAAGTAAAAAAATTACATTTTGCAATTTTTGAAAAAAAAACAAAAAAGAACAATATGGCGTTTATCTCGTCTCATAGAGTACATTTAGCATTATCCCTATCAAAAGTTTTTAAAAAAATTTGCAGCAGGTTTTTTAGAAAATCTTGTTTTTGTAATTTTTTAAAATTGCACATACTGAACGCAATATTGCGCGAAAACTACTAATATTTTCAAAACAATGTACATGACGTTAAAGAAAGAACTCACTATGAAGAACAAATTTTGTTTGAAGGAAACATCTCTATCTGCAATTTTCTAGTTAGAGCAAGTTCCCGAATAAAATTCAAACTTTTGTAATTTTCGAAAATTCAGAGTTAAGTGTGAAATTAGGACCGGTGCCACCTTAATAAGTGTATTTTACTCTATTGTTACTAGAAATTTACAAAAGAATTTGGAGCCGTTTTGGAGAAAATTTTGAAAATGTCCGAGGTGCTCCAGGTAAAGTACCCCCAAAAATTAATGAACGTTTATCAAAATCTGAGAGCTTCGACTCAGGCCAGGTGGACAAGGGTTTCTTTGGGTAAAAATCGTATGCATAGTTTAGGCGCTAGTGTTATTCACATACATGGGACGGACGGACGTTTTGCTTTCAATTGGTTGTTCGGTATCAAGGATTTTCAAAACGGAATCTGGCTACACCACGTGCTTTCTTAATTTAGCAACTGGTTTAATCCACTTTTTCGTTTTCAGCACGCGGGAATAAATTTTTTTCCGACGAAAATGCGCCGTTTTTTCGCGCATCATTATAAAACTTTCCAAATACTACGTATATTACTCCGTATATATGTACGTATACGGGAAAGTAAAAATGTTTATCTTCATTATTCTAGTTGAAGGACGCGGAACTTTTTTTGAATTGATGCAAAATTGAATTGTTGCAATGCTGGTAAATATTACAGGTGCATATTAAAGGTCAATGTCACTGTTTCAATGCAGTTTTCCATATCAAATAAAAAATTCTGTACTCCATTGAAAATGAACGGTGTGCCATTGACTGATGTTAATGTAACAAAATTTTTAGGTCTATCAATTCAGTCAAACCTCAAATGGAATGCCCACTTAAATGAATTGAACACAAAATTAAGTTCATTATGCTACGCGTTCAGAATTCTTTCAAATTCCGTCAGCCTTCATACAGCTCGTTGTGTATATTTTCCCAATGTTCACTCCCGCCTGAGATATGGCATAATATTCTGGGGAAACACATCTTATAGCTCCCAGACTCTCAGATTTAAAAAAAGAATTGTACGTATAATAAGCAAATCCAACCCACGTGATTCTTGTAAGTCTCTCTATATTAATCTAGGAATTTTACCATTACCTTGTCTCCTGATTTACGAATCAGTAGTTTTTTGTCAAAAATGACTTACTTAAGGGCGGGAATATATTTTCAGCAAACGCCGATGTCTATAAGTATAACACACGACGTAGTAATCATATTCACCAGGTGGCAGTATCAATAGCTCACTACAAAAAATTCACATACAATTCATGTACATTACTCTACAACACTTTGCCAGAAGACATTAAACGATTAAATTCGATATAAAAGTTTAAGTCCCAAGTAAAATCTTTTCTGCTGCATAACTGTTTCTATACAATTCGAGACTATACCGAGCATTAAAAAGGAAAGTAGCATTAATTTTAACAATGATAGTTAATGTAATTATTTATCATTTGGACTGTATAATTCTAAAGAACCTGTAACAAATATTGTACCACAGTTTCTGGGTTGATGGCCCCCATCTCGATCAGGTTTTTCGTCCAGTTTCCCTGATCCTTGAGCAAATGCTGAGATGGTCCCTTGTTTTGCTTCTGGACATAAATGTAACTTCATTATTTGTGCACGTCTTCTGAATTTCAGTGGGAAATATAGTTATTCAAATTATCGTTTTTCATATTATCGCGGCAAAAAGTATTATTCTTTCATGAAGAACACGAGGGTTCAGGGCAGGAATTTATAGCCAATTTACCTTTGAAAATATATTTTATTATATAGGAGCGAATACTTTGTCAACAAAACTCGAAAAAAAAACTCTCTTTTCTGTATTCAAAATTCGACTAGAATATGTTTTAGGATAGAGACCACAGAATTATGAAAACGTGCACAAAATTCACTTCTCCCCATAGCTCGTCACACGCAGTTTTTAACTGTTTTTTGACGTAAATAAATAAATAAATAAATAAATAAAGGTGTGAGAGATCTTTCAAAAACTTACATATGTAATTTTTGCTATAACACAAAAATACTCCAAATTGAACTTTACTTCATATTAAAGAGTGCAATTAGCACTATCCATTCGAAAAGATTGAAGAAAAAATTTGAAGCCATTTATAAAAAAATGGCGTTTGAGCGTTTCTGAAAATGCGGAATTTTGAGCTAGTTTTTCACAGAAAACCGTTGAGTTCTCGAGAAACTTTACTTTACATTATTTAAAGAACATGTACTCGTAAATATAATAAAAATTGAACAAATCGCAGCTTATCTAAATATTACCGGCAGGGGAGACAAGTAAAAAAATTTACATTTTTGTAATTTTTGAAAAAAAAACAAAAGAACAGAGCAATATGGCAATTATGTATTTTCATGGAGTACATTTAGCACTATCCCTAAATTTAAAAAAAAACATTTGGAGCCGCTTTCGAGAAAACCTTGTTTTTGTAATTTTTTAAAATTGCACATATTGCACGCAATACTGCGCGAAAACAACTATAATTTTCAAACAAATCTACATGACCTTAACGATAGAACTCATATTGGAGAACAAATTATATTTGGAGGAAAAATCTCTATCTTCAATTTCGTACTTGTAGGAAGACGCCGAAATAAATTCAAACTTTTGAAATTTTCGAAAATTTACAGTTAACAGTAAAACAGAAAATTTACAGTTAACAGAAAATGAAATCTATGCCACCTTTATAAGTGTATGTAAAGAGAAACTTCGGAGCCGTTTTGGAGAAAAAATTTTGAATTTTCAAAAATTGCAAAAGTTTGAATTTAATCGGCGGTTTCCTCGAAATACAAAATTGTAGATAGAGATTTTTCCTGCAAATACAATTTGTTCTCCAATATGAGTTCTATCATTAAGGTCATGTACATTTTTTTTTGAAAATTATAGTCGTTTTCGCTCAGTACTGCGTGCAATATGTGCAATTTTAAAAAATTACAAAAATAAATTTTTTTCGAAAACGGCTCCAAATGTCTTCTTTTCAAGTTTTTTGAAAACTCACCAATTTTCTGCGAAAATGAGCTTCAAAAAGTTCGCATTTTTAGTTGCGCTTAAACGTTATTTTCTTAAAAGCAGCTACAAATTTTAAAAAATAGGACGAGGTCTTTGTGTTTTTAATATTCTACAATTATTATTTCCGCTCTACCTTTAGGAAACCGAAAAATTAATAAAATGGCAAAAAACTGTAGTTTGGGCAGCGATAGATGGCAGCTGGCAAGAGTATGTGGAAATTCCCAATAGCTAGCCTAGACCTAAGGAAATGTAAAACTAATACGGGAAAGTCTGTGCCATTCCGTAGCACCACTAGTTACTTTCCCATAGACGTACGTATATACGGAGTATGTACGTATTGTAGGGAAAGTTATGTAATACTGCGGAAAATCGATTTCGCGACTTTAACGGAAATACACGTTTTGAGCTCCCCTGATATCGAAAACGTGGTTCTTTTAAAATCGTCCGTCCATCTGTCTGTCCGTCTGCCTGTCTGTCTGTCGGCTTGTCAGTCTTGTCTGTCTACTTTTCAGTCTACAGCATAAGTTGGGTCTAAAACATTTTTTGATCGAGAGACGATCATGTACGTCCAGCGGCTTCAAATCGACCGCGCTGATTTAACCACAATAAATCAAATTCTTTAATGAAAAAAGGAGGAAAAATTTCCACTTAAGGTTTCAGAATCCGCCTACCCCACCCCTAGGGGGCGGGACAGGGAGATTTGATTTTAGGTCAAGAAAATTTTCCCATTGGAGATATTAATTTTTTGTCTGTTAAATGTTTTAGACCAAACGTATGTATTTTTAGTGTAGAATCCGAATCTGCAATAAAAAGTGGGGGTTCCCATTGCAAAGTTGGCTCCCGCCTCACCTTCAAAGGGTGAGCGGAGAAGTTTGATTTTAGGTCTGACAGATGGAGACTGGACAGACCCTCTTGGAGATATTAAATTTTTGCCTTTGACATTGTTTTGTACGTTGCATATTTATCGAGTTATTTTAATTTGTCAAGTTAAATGGGACACCCTCTATATTTTTACTTTCTCGCTACCGCTTACGTACTAGAGAGAATGATATGTCATGTTGCGCGAAAAAATAACGAATTTTCGGCAGAAAAATTCATTGCTGGGCCCTCTTAACAAAAAAGGAGACAAATGCAGTTGACACATTTAGAAAAAGATCTCCCAACACGTGGTATAGCCAAAATCTATGTTTTGTGGGTTCATTATAGCGAAAAATCTATTGCCGGGAAAACGTCCGTCAGTCCCTCTGTCTCATATATGTGTTCTATCATTAGTGAATTTTAATATTACGAGGGTGAGTCAAATTAAAACTATAATTATTTTTTAAATATTATTTATTGTACACACGTGGTACAAAACTGGATCACTTTTCGACATGTCTCCTTCACGCTCAATCCATGTCTGCCAGCGCTTCTGAAGTGCCTGAAGTGTAGAAAAAATGTTTCTGGGAGACGGCGCAACCCCTCATGCACCGCGTACCTCATCATCCGTATGGAACTTGCTTCTTTGAGTGACCCAAACATGTGAAAATCGCACGGGGCAAGATAAGGCGAGTAAGGTGGATGTGGGAGGCATTCAAGTCTCAGGTCAGACCTAGGTCCTCGGTGGCGATTCGTCCAAGGAAGGCTTCACCGTCACGTTCAACGCGCGGCAAAAGATTTTCACATTCATCGACACGTCACTGTTTCAATTCCGAGGTCAGTGGCCGGGGCATCCATCTTGCAGACACCTGATGAAATTGGAGCACATCATGCACGATGTGATGTCCTGTACCATAACTAACGTGTACAGCTTTTGGAGTGTAATGTCACTCGAAGGTTGTCCATCACGATTTCTTAAACGGCTGCAATTGCCTCTGGAATCACAACGCGATGTGCCTCTGGAATCACAACGCGTTGACCGCGGATGTCACACCATTTGCGAACTTACGGCACCATTCATACATTTTCTGCTGGGACAAACAGGCGTCACAGTACTGAACCGTCATTCGTCGAAGAATGCCAATAGGTTTCACATCTTCACTTCGCAAAAACCGAACACTGTTCCTCTCTGGTGCACGTTGCTAGTGGGGCAGCAATTTTTACACCGTTCCTGCGCCGGAGTTTGTTTCTTCCCAATGATGCCGCCTAGGAGACATAGGCACACTATTTCAAACATGCCTATCAACTTACTGGACACTAGCGCCACGTTTGGATTCTTTTATTATAATTTAACGGGTTTTAGTTGACTCACCCTCGTACATGTTGAAACGTGTCCTATGGGCGCCATGGAAAAATATGCTTCCCATTATAATACGTTACCTAACTTCTCATATACCACCGTGATAGCTCAGTCCTCTGGGTTCGACTAATGACTATTGCTTACCCTTGCACAATACGTCACTCGATCTGCTCTCCGTACGGAAGGCGAAAAATCTTAAAGTTCTATTATATGCTGAAACTAAATTTCGTCCCAGATTGCACAATAATAATCAGTTCTTTTTCTTTTAAAACGGCATCAAGTAAATTTATTCATTAATTAATTGGCATTTCTGTTTTGATAAAGTCATATTTTACATTTGTATGATTCTGAATTCTTTAAAACTTTGGTCAGGACCGCTCATATATTTTGAAAATGGTTCGTACGAACTGTACCACGAGCTCTCTTCCTCGATGGGGGGGATGGCGCGTCGCAGGATCCTCCCGAAATCTTCTAATGGCACCGTCCGTCACCTCGATCCAACCTTAGGTCGACCAGTTACCAAATTCGATTTATTTATTTCTTGTTCACAGATACGTCTTCTCATTTGCGGAACATCACCATTAACACAAATGACTTCTGTCTACGTATACACCCTATTACTTGCATCTCGGGCGGACGCCTACTCGCGAACTGTTTTTTCCCTCGGAATCCTGCTAAATTCTAATGTCGTCACTGCGAAATTATTTTAACTATTTTGAAGTCCGAATATCCTCCGGCACTGCTTACAAACTATTTCTACATTCCACTTTCGGCACTGTGGAAATATTTCAGTCTTAATTCAATATCATCATTGCGCCGAAAAGATTCTAAGTTCAACTCTCGTTATTATAAAATATTTCAAAGTCCGAATATCCTTCGGTGCTACTAACGAAATGTTTCTAAGTTTCACTCCGCCACTGTGAAAATATTTCAAAGTCTTAATTCAATATCGTAATTCTGCCGAAATAATTCTAAGTTCAACTTTCGTATTTGTAAAAATATTCAAAGTCCTACTCCGCTCCCCGCAGCTAATTCAGACGATCCGCAGTTTGATGTATCACAGAATGATCGCTCCCTGTCCATCTCGCCATACAGGTGACAACCTATCATTTGTTTTAGCCACAATCCTTATCACTTCCGGTTAGTTCGCCTACTATTTCACAATTTGTTTGATACCCTGCTCCATTGCTTGGCTGATTTCAGCGCTCGAGTTGCAGTTACGAGAACCTTCCCCCCAGAATTGTTTATTCGGTCCCATAGCACCTTGGGTCTATTCTTAATTGTATTTCTTACCATTCCCAAGCGTTTGCCCTGAATATTTTACCCGCCATTCTTGGTATACCACAATCACGAAGTCTACAAGGAGGAGACTCAACTCCGGTGTTGGAGGCATGGTGGGGGTACGAAAAACGTCGGCAGCTACTTGGAAAAATAATACCAAAAAAACGAGTCCCTTCGCCTTCAGCGACCTCACGTGGCAATTGAAAGAACTACGAAGGCTTTCAAACAGCCAATGGCAGCAAAGCATCGTATACAAAATTTAATTCAAACATTTTTTCTACAAAATTATTTACTACTTACTACTTCCTTTTCATCTTATTGTCTTCGGTTAAGCACATCCGCACACCGCCTGGTAATCGGCGCCAACTGATCCACTTGGACCAAACGAATTTTGACGATTAGTGGCCGAGAAAAGCCGAGATAAGTTCCTTCTTTCGCCGCGTGATGTCGCTGAAGGCGAAGGGGCCCGGTTATTTTTGTATTATTTTTCAAATAGCTGCCGACGTTTTTCGTACATACCCCCACCATGCCTCGAACACCGGAGTTGAGTCTCCTCCTTGTAGACTTCGTGATCACAATATTCTTGGTGCTGTAATGTGGTGCGGTGGCAGGTGCGGCGGGGGCGCGTGCTGGCGGCGCGGCAGGGCAACCGGCTGTGCGCGGCGCGCTGCCTGCTGAGCGAGCAGGCGTGGGCGGGCGAGGCCACGGACGAGGAGATGGGCGCGTGGCGCGAGCACTCGGACCAGCAAGACCCCATCCACTGGGCCGATGTCGTCTACAACGGCGTGCCGCTGCCGCTGCCTTGCCTGCCGCCGCCCCGACAATGCGCCGCCTTCCGTCTCTAAGTGAGGAAGTTGGTGGGAAAGAGTTGAGAAGGAAAGTCAGTCTTTTTTATTTAAACATGAAAATATAAAGAATTTATTTGCAAAACGCTGTTACATTTCCTAACCCTCAAAGACCGAAGGGGGTCGATCTTGTACCCCACACCATAATTTTTGCTGATATAATTGCTTATGTCAATTTTTACGTGTCGATGTTTCCTCTACCAGAATTTTTTACCATTTTGCATCGAATAAACACCCTTTGGAAATTTTGCTGAAATTTCTCAGGTTTAAAATAAGCATTTTTGCTCTTGGGGTCCAAAATGTATCCTTTTAGAACTTCGTGTTACGAACAGTCGTTTATTTATTTGTTCTTTCATTCGTAAGTATGTCACTGAGTGATATTCAAAATTGCCGCTTCACGTCGTTAGGTACCATTTTACCGGCCAAATGTTGCATGTTGCTTTTATCTTATCTAAGTGAGCGGGTGTGATCATTAACACTAGTAAAACCAAATAGTCAGCGGCGTGCTGCCGAACATATCAATTTACCTCTTCATGTGTAGAGCAATAGCTACTATTATTGAACCTACGACAAAAGAAATGCAGCAGCATCAGAAAGTAGGCTCCAGAAAGCGTGGTAGATGCACCATATGTGAGAGAAAAGCAGATTAGAAAATAGACTTCAAACACATGTTATGTGGAAATTGGACATGCAGTAAACACTCCAAAAGTATAGTGTCATATCATATGACAGAAATGCTAGTTGTACTAAAAAATCAATAACCATTACTAATTGTATTTCTGATAGTTTCAAACATATTAATTTTGGTTAACATATTTTTTCTTGTACTTACACACCTGTGATATACCAAAATGGTAGTCAATAACATTACGGGGGAATGTATTTCAGAAGTGGAGATAGTTGAGTCAAGAGACGATTGTGGCGGTCGCTATGGAAGCGGGGCGGTAGAGAGTAAACAACAGGCATTAGGGTTCATTTTAGCAACAGAAAACATGGAATAACGGAAAATATGGAAATCAATAGTCGAGGCGGAAGAGCATTGTTTGTTGGGAACAAAAGAGGGATAATTTTTGAAACTTGAAGATGCTGGGGGACACTCACTCTTGCTCACGACATGGTAGCGAACAGGTCAAAGATTTAGCTGTGGTTGAGGATAAGAATGCTTGCATTTTAAAGTAATTCAAACGAAATCACATTGAAAAGGAATAGCAACCGGGAGAGGTAGTAGTTTTTACCAGAGGACGTGGGATTAATATAAAATTTGTTTTCATAATTTTAGGGCAGGAACGCAATTCAGGAAAAAGACTGGGAATTAGTTCATTGTGGAATAACACGTGTATAGGCGTCCGTCCGTGACGCAAGCATATGGAATTTAACGGGACATTAATATTTTAATTTAATGGACGATATAGTTTAATATTGAACGGAGGTTTTTTTTCGGAAGAAAGAATTCATCGCGGGACAACTGAGAAGGTTCTATGAGGCGCCGTCGAAGGGGAACTGAAGAATGCACGCGAAGAATTATATGGTGCACAGGTATTTTGTTTTTGATCTATTAGAAATGCAAAACCGGTCATGACAAATGAATTTTAAGTTTAACAAAAGCTTCGAAGCTTTTATAATAGCCATCTTGTTTTAAAGTTTGTGGTGTGGTGGAGTGGTGTGTCGCATCCCCAAGTTTTCAGCTCTTATCAACGTTGAGTAAAATTTTCTTTCTCCTTCTGTTCTGAACTCGCCCTTCGTTACTTCCGTGCGCTTTCCGACAGACCGTCGTTTCCATGTGCTCTCGCAGGATGTGACGGCCCAAGATACATTTCGCCGCCTCCTTTTATTTCCGAAGTCATTCAACTCAGAGCCATTAGGTGAGTGAAGGCGGTGAATATTTCCTCTCTGGTGAAGCGATTCGGCCTCGCATCATGGGCTTCCCATTGGCGCTCCTGCATCCCCTCTCCCAAAACGCTTCCCTCCCTTCCTCATTGAGCACTTGTTTCCGCTATCGGGTCAGGCAATCTCAGCGGCCACATGCTGTGGGCTGGGAGAGGGACCGTGGCGGGGAGCGGGGGAAAGACGGCTTGACCTTGCTGGATATGCAAGTCTCCCGAATGGCTCTAAGCAAATTTCATCCTGATACACGTATGTCGACAGGCCGAGAGAGACATATGTACGTAAACGAAACATGAGTAATCAGCACTGTCCACGAGCTCTTAAGAGTTTTTCTTGAAATTGCGTTTTCCTGTATAACAACCATGTGCACCCACTAACAAATCAGTTTCGAAACTAACACGATAATCAGAAAGTAACAATTTTCGTGGATGTAACAAAAGCTAAACGGAGAGCACATGAGCTTCTGTAATTAAATTTTATTATTAGGAAAGCCGTTCAGAAGCGGGGGAAAATAAAATAATTTAAAAAATTACACATAGCTTTGCAAAATTGCTATGAACTTGGACTGCTTTAAATGTGCCAGGAATCGTCTAACAAGGAAAAACTGCGTAGTACGCCGGTAAGCCGGAAGGGTAGGTGGTAGGCGCGGCCGAGCAATTCTCCAGTCAGACGCGTTCGAGAGCCTTAAAACCTAAAATTTTGAAGCCAAAGGCCTCTAAGAAATGTTCATCACGCCGTAATCTACAGGATGAGATCTTGACCATTCTACATTTTTGCTGGTTCGACGCTTCTCGATTCTACCCCACTGTTCTGAGCCTGTAGAATCTAAATCTGTATGTGAAATTACTAATTACTCGATATTCTATGCGATTGAATTACACGGGTGTACCTCTTTGTTCAATAATAAAGTTAAATTATGAATAGTTCATATTGACAAGGGTGTATTATATTGTTACCAATTATAAGGTGACATAGAACAAGTGACGGAGGATGAGAGGGTCTTGAAGAGAAATATATATTAAAAGTTTAATAAGGAAATGGAAAAATAAGAGGGTGGGGTATAGCATGCGAGAGTTCTCATGCGGGTATGGTAGTATATACATACACATACACATTACATCACTTTCCAAGGGACCACAAAAACCGTGGTGGTAAATCATGGGAAAGTGTGAACAGAGGGAAAACTCTTGCGCATGTAATAAAATACTGAAAATTTACAATACACTTTATTAAATATTTGTATATTAAATAATATATTACATCAAAATACATAAATTCTAGTGTTTTTTAGTCTAATATGGATTAATGTTTCACCTTCTTCTGACAAATTCTTTCAACTTGCTTTTGAAGTTCATACACATGGTCAAAACTATTAACATCATTTGCTGCAGAAATAAATGTTTATAGTGTTTACTGCAGAAACTACTTCTGCACAAATAGGCACACTACAATCACCATCATTGTCATCATCACAATCATTGTCATTTTCTTCCTGAACTGAATTGAACAAACTTTCTACAGTTGCAAGTTGCTTTGGATGTGAAGAGCGCTGATCAAGAAGATTCTGCACTCCCATCATTGCATCTTTGCCTCTCTCAAAAAGGTTGGAAGTCATCCAAACTTTTTTATTGGCCTTGTATTTTGTGGGCAATGTTTTCACGTTCTTGAAGCATTGAGGTTTCTGGGCAAACAAAAAGGCAGAGCTATTCAGTCCCATCAGCATTCGTTCCCATTACAGTAAGCCTAAGTTTACTTTTGCCTCCATGGCAATTCTCGCCTTTAAATGTGAAAGATTCATTCGGAAGAACACAAAAAATAGTCCAGTTTCATCTATGTTGAAAATGTCCTTGGGTTTCCTTGGGACTCCTTCACATGGTCCTTCAGTTTCCCTTCTTGCCATTCCTGAACACTTCTAGCATGGCATTTCCTTCTCCACACACCTTATAAACACTATTGAAACACTTTTTGAATCGATCACGCCAGCCATTAGACACAGAGAAGTTCTCAATGGAAAGTATATCTGCCACCTTCAGGGCTTTTTCGCATAACAACATGCCACTCATGGGGCTGTTCGAAGCACGTCCCATCTGGAATCAGTTCTTCACAATTTTCTCCAGCTCCACATACTTGAATAGCTGGCACACTCCTTGCAAAAATGCCAGTTTTCATTTACACTTTTAATAACCAAGTCCTTGTTTCTTACTATAGTGTTAAGAGTGGATACCAATATCCCCAACTACTTAGCTGGCACAATATATGATTCTTTGTGGGATCTAATTTCCTGTAAATTTTTGGATTATTCTTCAAAAGACTCTCTCTTTCTTTTTATATCCATTACAGGGCAAAATTAACACTATTAAAATAAACTTTCTTAAAAGAATAAAACTATGATATCAAAACACGTTACTATATTCAGCTTCGATACTCATCCCAATGCTATAGTGAGGAGCACACTACAACTGTAATAAAGCGAATGAACAAGCGAAAAGAGACCTCTTTTCACTATGAATGAACTCCAAGTAAGACTGCAATTCGTAGCGAATGACATAAATCTTGTTGCATGAAAGAACATAGTGAGAGAAAGCAAAAAAATATCACGAAAAAATGGCATTAACAAATCCATGATGGCTTCAAAAAGTGTAAATGACAGGGAAAATTTAATTTTGAAAGTGTAAAGCAGGTATAATTTAACATTATGAACATAGGAAAATTGAAGGGACCGGAGAAAATTGGTGTAAACTGAGGGAAAACATAAAATCTGGGAATATAAAAACAGGGTTGTACTGTATTATTTATTACATATTGCTGAAAATGTGAAGAACGTGAATCAGAACATTTGACAAATGCTTAAAAGAAAATTTTACTTCCATGAATGGGCATGCTTCTGAAATGCTATTTACTTCAAAACAACATCCTTTCACATCTGATCACGCATCAGACGCAAGAGTGGATTATACACCTGGTAGCTGGGATTAGAGCACACCACCTGCAATGCATCCCTGAGTGCACCAATGTGGCTGCCAGGCAGTTAATGTCATCTGGCAGTGTGTTGTAAAACATACATGTGTTGTATATGGTTTCTTATAGTGAGCGTTTGATATTGACATGTGATGAATGTGATCCCTAAGACATTGTATTCCATTAAAATCTGTTCCCACCCTTTAGTCAGTCAGTTTTCACACAAATTATATTCATAAATTAACAGGCAGGGTAATGATAGTATTCTAAGCTCAATGAAGAGAGGTTGGCAGGAATCACACAATTACAGTAAGTATAAAAATATACAGATTTTTATTGCCTTTAAAATTCAATATTATTGTATCTTTTGCTACCTTTAAAAACACAGGTACACATTCATATAAAAACTAGTATACAAGTCCTACTTACATACCCAATATATTCACAATTTCATAAAAAGACATTAAAAATTTATGACAATCTTACAAAACCAATGGCACCTAATGCTTACAATTGTTGCAAAGTACTTGCTGAAACACCACTGTTAAGAGCCTTCTTGATACTAAGGGCTAATTTAGCAGTACAATTCTTAAAGAGCGAAGTAAAATCAACTCTAGAATAAAAGCTATATTTCAAGAAACTTTCTACCTTATTGTACAATGTGGTGTATGCAGTTTCTACTTCAGCTGATACTTGGAATCCATTTTCTGAAATAAACAATGAATAATTAGTGCAGAACATGTGATTTCATACTTCACAATTCTGAACATTAATGGAATATATTGCAAGTGGGATCACAAACATACTATAATCAGAGGATCCATGAAGATCAAATATCCGTTGAAAGAATAATAACTGCGTGTACAAATCCTTGTCACTGACCTGTAAAAAATTAAAAAATTAAAAATTAAATAATAATAATAATAATAATAAAGTTAATTTATTTATTCACTTCCTTTACACACATTTAGTCGAATATTTTTTTTAACCCATCCAAGAATCAGGGTGAACTATTCTCAAATAATTCATGAAAACTAACATAATAATACTACAGTAAATTAATGACTCAAGATAATATATTTGACATGCACAGGATTCAGTAAAGTACAGTTTTTACATCTATACTAATATATGAACACACAAGGACATTGCGTTACAGCGTGATCATCTCTGAATGTACTGGGCCAATATTGCTGAAACTGTTATGCTAGCTTAAGATGTGGAAAATGTCAAGAATGGGCAACGAGAACTCCAACCACTGCCCACTATGTGAGACAGCAGCCTGCGATAGGCATGGAAAATTCACCTGTGATGACTATCTGAAAAGTGTTTCAAATGAAACTCAATGTAAAAACATAAAGTACATTTAACAGTTTCTTAAAATCCATTACAAAACCCTTTCCCTGATACTTGCTCTTGAAATCATTTCTCATTTTTGACACCCACACAGAAAAAGTACAAATATTCAGCATGTACTTTGTATTAAGATTATTATTATTATTAAAAATAAAAATAAACCACTACACGTTATAACAGTACTTTATTTAAGAACTTAATGCAAAATAATATAATGCCCACATCAGAAAATAAAAATCATTAAAAAAATCTCGACTAAAAGTTCTAGTACTTTTGCGTGTCTACCAAATGTGACCTCTCCCAGGTTAAATGTATTCAAACACATCATTAAATCACACTACTGGGGCACAGAAAGAAAGAAACACACAAACAGGACACAGAGCATCACACAACCAAGAAAAACCAGCACAAGTGAAGAATATCAAATAGAACAGCAAATATGCAAGCAAACAGTGAATATAGAATAGGTCATTGTGAAAGAAGCATTCTTCCATCATGGCATAAGTTTTGTGCACTACTGCATCCTGAGGGTATATCGGGAGAAATACATTTGGAGAAAACACATTAGTGGGTATCTCTGGACATCCTGCACGAAAACATATTCCAAGTAAGTCATCAATCTAGGCACCCACAGAGAGATGCCATTTGCCAGTCCCATGTTGCAATTTTCACAACTCCAAAGCATTGAGCATTAGACAGAATTGTATTGGCAACACTGCACTACGCCACTGTTCACAAATACTCCTAGCTGGTGAAAATGGAGGAAATCAGAATATTAAATGTTGGGCTTTTTGAATTCTGAACAAAACAAATTGTTACTATCAAATTCCATAGAAAAGGAAATATTATTGTGTATTATTTGGGAAAGCAGTGCCCTTTGAATCTCCCTGCAGTAGCTGCCACTGCCATTACCCAATGGCAAAAACATGAAATTCCTCACAAACTTATTATTAGGATATTACCTCTTTATACATAACAGCAGAGTCACACAGAATGCAAACTGGGTATGCTCGATGGAAATTCAATGGAACAAATCTTGCTCGAAGGGGGCATGCAGGATCCTCACATATCAGCACACCCTGCAAAACCAAATACATCAATTAGTACATAACTGAAATTCCATAAGTCTCTTGATAAGCCTTCTTAAATCTGTGTCAATTCCCCTGGTGCCAGTAGTCACCCAAACTTATCCTTCATGGGGGTTCAGTAGACATGCAGTGCCCGAGTGTCTCAAAGAGTATTAACTCTATGAAAGGACAAATACGTAGGTGATATCAAAGAAACTCATTGTATCATTTTTTAATAATGATGAAATCTTAAATCAAAAATACAAGTGATCAGAAAATATATTTGTTATAAACTGGGTGTGAAAATAGATTGTTTGAAGCAGGGCTATCATAACAACAGTAGTAACACAGCAAGATAAGCTTTTTGGCACCCTTCAGAATCATCAGAGATGATGATGACAATTAAGAGGTTTAGAACAATTTGATAGTTAATGTCCAGTGGATATGCCATCAGAATTCCTCTTTTTCAACAGTACCCACTGCAAACAGCCAAGCAGTATGTTTCCAAATGTAAGGTAGTATTATTACATGTCCACAACTGTGCATAACGTTCTGATTCATGGTTCAAGTCTCATCATAAAGATATAAGTACAGAGGATTAACATGAAAATGTTCGACTGAACTCAATACACGATATGTTGATCTCTTCTGATGCTTTAATTTTCAGTATCGGAGATCCTCCTAAAAGAAAACAAACACTTGGACAAAGATGCTTTGTCTCTTTTGTCAGAGTCCAATATTACTTAAGAAACATTTGATGAGAATGTGCTTTTCCTTTCCAATTCTTCAAACTCTGAAGATGAATTTTCTCTTGCAGAGGGTATATGATGGCATTAATATCATGCTGTTTATTGAAAATATCAACTAATTATTCAAGTAATCCTTACTTTTATCTGCAGTCAATGTTTTGTAGCAATTGAATACTGTTTATTTAAGAAAATATACATTTATATACCATAGTTAACCAGGGCATTATTCTGAATCTATCTCCCCAGCTACCTTATCTTTTAAAGACATCACAACATAATTTTGGTTCTCAGGTGGAAACATACTGTAGCCCCCAGAGGTTTTGGCTAAGAAATCGCCAAAATGCACCACAGTCCAGCAGAGCATGAATCCACATTTTGTGGGTCCTTGAAACCGAAAAATTGATTGATGGCAAAATGTCTGACCATCTGTCTGTGAACATCGCTAGTACCTAAACTGTTTAGATGATTTTCTCCAGAATTAATTATTCCACATTAGATCTGGCTGATGTCGCAGCCCCTTGACTTCGGAACTGATATTTTAATTTTGGTGGATGCTTTACTTGATGCCAAGCCCCTGGGACATTTTCAAAATGAATGGTACCAAATTTGTTGATTAAATTTTGTTGTTGGATAACGTAATGAATGGTTAAGAGAATAGTGCTGATCTGATTTTTGTGAAATACCCAATTTTTCAAAAATGGCAAAAATTCAAAAAATTTTCAGCAACTTTCTACGACTACAATTATAAAGATAATTTTTTTTCATAACGAAGTATGTTCACCAAAAACATCTCCAAATAATGCTATGTTCAATTTTTCAAAAATAAAATTTTGTGTAATTTGGTGTCAAACATAAGTCACCCTTTTAATTTCCTCTGAATGTAATTTGGGTGCTTGGAGACAGATGGATGCTATGTAAGTTTAGAACTTGTATATTATTTCATATTTCTTATTCGTTTCTTACACTCGAGCTTTTGTAATATGTTTACAAATTAACCTTTTTGGAAATGATTTAAAACCTGTTTGATAATCCATACTTTTTGTCAGTGTTGCGAGGAATGCATTTTCATTCTCAATGTATTGATCTACTTTCTTTCAAGTAATCTGCAAACCTTAATTAAAATTAGTCCAATTAGCTTTCCTGATGAAAAATACTTATATGTAAAATGAAAGAAAAATTGAAAAAATCAAGTACCACATCTGTATGAAGATTTATTTAACTTTAATTTTATATTGCCACCTTATGCTGCCTTGGACAACAATGCAGTGATGGAGTGATGGATATTTGTGAAGTTCATTGTTGAATGACGACAAGATAAATTAATTTTATTTACTTCTGGGAATTCCATCTCATTGTTTGGACATGAATTAGCTGTATAAAATGAAGTTTTAATTGTCAAATTTGTATTGATATTTGCTTGAAAATAATTGTTTTTGCACCTACTGTTCTACAATTTGTAACGAGTTTTACAAAACATTGTGACTGAGATATGTTAATTCAAACAGAAATGGATGTAAAAATGTATTACGTAACCGTTACTAAGGAGAGAAAGTAAGTGCTGTTTTAGCACCACTAGTTATCTTTTATTTCTATGCCCTCCACCTTAGAAAACACTTTTGGTTCCATATACACTTTGTGAAAAACATGGCTCAGAGGTCAATGAACATACCTTATAGTACTGATGCAAATAATACCGCAACATAGATGCAAGCCTATTTTCTAGGGACGCAAGGTACTGCGTAGGGCGCACAGTGCACTGAGAATTAGCACACCTGCTGAGAGAAGGATAGAGGTTTCCAGCATCATCCTTCTTGAAAGGTTTGTCCATAACAGTTTCCATTTTACATTGGACACAAGTGAATGAAAACCTGCAGGCAAAGAAAAAATATTACCTTTGTTTCATTGTTACAGAATTGTAATAACAAACTGAAACGTGTTTTCCTCTTATAAGACAAAAGCAATTTATTTTGATCAAACACGAGTCACCAGTAACACAATATATTCAATATTAAGCTAAACATTCAAAGAAACATTCCGATTTCTGACATAAAAACAAATTCAAAGTTTTGGTTTCAACAGTGCATTTTCTTCCATGTGTGATGTACCAAAATATTACATATTTTTGTCAATAACATTTGCTGTAAATGGGTTGGGTAAAAGGGTCTGCAAATGGCAATATACAGCCTTAGCAACGCCGGCGTAGTGGTTGGCAAGGTCAATAAACTGCATTCAAGCCTTGAATAGGTGGGGGCGCTGGCTAGAAAGACATAAAAAAATGTGGGATTGGTCTGAAAAGGAATGATTATCGAGGGCATGCAACTTGATTTGGCAAGAAGTGAATGGATTGGCTAAGGGAGAATAGACTGTCGAATTTTGTCGTTTTGTTTAGAAAAATAAGAACGAAGGACGGATACCGAGGCGTTGAGGGTGAAAAACGGAGGAGAAAATGACATTCTGATAGAGGTCGTCGAGTAGTACAGATCGCTCGCAAGATTAACACAAGGGGAGTGGGACTTGTAAGTTTTGACGTGAGACTCAATAGCTTTCGGACTCAAAGTTGATGGGCAGAAGTAAATTCGATTAGGACTTTGAAAGTTTTTTTTATATTGTGGTTTGGACTTTAATGTTTTAACATGTAGTTGGGGAGAACTGGAAACTGTAAATATCACGTAAGAACCAGTAGATATTCTAGGCAGTGAGGGCTGGATTCGTCGGCAGTGTCGCAAGATCAGAAGAAAGAAGCTGGACTTGGGATCATCTGCATTCAAGTGGGAAGATACTGCGGGGCGTCTCGATCAAGACAACGTTAGATAAGTACTGCAGTACAAAGGTTTTATTTTAAAAGGTCATGACCTAAAGGCAGAACGATTGTCAAATTGTTGAATAAAATGTTAATTTTTTGTGGGGGGAAATGAAAAGATTTTCATTTGGTCAATCACAATTGTTAAGTAGTTAGAGATATATAATAATTCCCTTTCAGATTCCTCGCCATACTGTATAGTTGGCAGATCAAGTAATCGGCCATCTAGATGATAACGATTATCTATTACGGGACCCATTGACCTAGCTAGCCGGACATTTATCCAGTTGTTAAAATTAGCTGTGGAAGCATTGGTTTTAATTAACGTAACCTGTTCCTGGCGCCCAAAATTTTACTACAAATTCGAAACGGGTCAAGATTATAACCGTCCTAAGGTGAATGATGTCAGCAATCTCGTAATAGTTTATGACCGATGTGGAATATTCACGCCCGGAAATATGTTAATAAACCTCCTGCGGCACTTACTGGCAGACTTCAGTCGAACGAAGATGTCGTAAAGAAATATTCTCTGTTTCAAAGAAAATTTCATGTTGCATAGTTGAACGCTTTCGGGACACTGGTGTATCGGCCGGATGCGCCGAATGAAAGGGGAACCTTGTTTACAAGACCCCGGGGAACCGACGGCTCAATCACCCGGGCAAGCGGTGCGTCATCTTCGGGGAAAGATAAAGAAAAACACCCAGCGTATATAAACACACACACATGACCCTGTACCCTGCTTTCCATCCATCCGCAATTTCAGTTATTATCTATTACTTAAGGATTGAAAATATGGATTTGTCATAATTAATATGTTTTGAAATAGATTATTTGTTATTTAAAGTTTATTTAAAGCAGTGTCATACAACAGGATTTTGGAAACTAAACACAATAAGAATAAATTATACAGATTGTATAAAGAATACATATTTTCAGAAAACAGTTTTATTATTACTGAGAATAGAACCTTATGAAAAGAAAAAAATGCAGTAAGATAATGGCAACTACTAAAATAAAAATTACTCAAATAAATTACTCTTAGTTACAAATCGTAAAATTACTTAAGCAGGTGTTCAATACGACCACCATCCACAGGCAAACTGCAGGTGCTTTTGAAAAAATTTATCTGTTAGGAGTGTTTCTTTTTTTACTTCAGAACATGCAGTTATAATGGGTCTTCGCATATCTTGTGTAGTTGGAGCCTCCTGGTACACTTGGTTTTTAAGAATACCCAGAGGAAAAAAATCTGGTGGTGTCATGTCTGGGGAACGCGCGGGCCAGCGCACAGTACCACCACGACCTATCCGACATCCTGGGAACTTAATGTTCAAAAAGTTTGTCGCCACATTTGAGTAATGTGCAGGGCAACCATCATGCTGAAACGACATTACATTTCTCCAACATCTCCAACATTACATTTTCTAGACGAGTTGATAGAATCTTAGAAATTTTGCGTATTGCCGAAATTCTGCCATTTACAGTATTTTCCAGAAAGAATGGTCCTATAATTTCACCCACTATTTTTGGAATATGTTTCGTATCTTCAAATACTAAAATCACTTCCTTCCCTTCCCCGAGCATGCGTTTGCTGGTGGAGCGCTGCGTGACCTTGAGTGGCGAACTGTTAGATTCAAAATATCCGTTACACACTTGTCACAAGAAAATCAAAATTTCTCAAAAAAAGCTTATCTAACATGTGACAATATGTATATCATTGGATTCATCTTTTTACGCTTATCATTATAGACTGAAAAAATATGTTCCATTTGAAAAAAACAAAGTTACCTTAAATATCACGTAAACTACAAGTGATAAAATAGAAATGAATATACATATGAATTAGCCCCATTTCCTCATGTACTTCTGTGAAAACTGCATTGCAATAACGTGAACTGCTCAAAAGTTACTGGAGGTGTTAAAGTTAACTGACTCACCCTCTAAATTTATTTTCATTAGACTGTGAAGGCTAATGACTTTCAAAATTTTGATCAAAAAATTTAAAATGTCATTATAAAAATTGTTAAATAAATTTTGCTGTATTGAGAATGTCTGCCTAAAAAATCAATCAACCTTCCAAAAAATTAAAACTCATTTCAAGAGGGCAGTCTTTAAATAATTTAATTTGAAATTAACCTGCACAATGAAAATCTTATGGAACTTATTGAGTCGCAATTTTCACCTTCAAAAAGGTCTTTCAAATACGAATGCTACAACAGCACATTTTTTCTCGCATTTTTTGAAACTGCTTAAATTATTTGCAACACATGTAGACAAGGGATAATTTCACATATAAATTGATCATTCAGAACAAAAGGTCATCCAATATATCTGCATGATGAATGTAGTCGAAAAAAACAAACAACATATCATTACCTTAGGCACATTTCTTAATATTTAGTCTGACAGTGAAAGAGTGCAAGTCAGAAAAATGTTCAAAATGATTTCAGTTCACTGATTCCTGGAAGCGAGTTCAAAACTATGGTACTCAATTTTTCTTTCATATTTTGTTTAAATTGTATCTTTAAGAGAGAAAACATAATTGGGCTAATTTCAATTAAGGTTTGCAGATTGTTTGAAAGAAAATACATCAATACCATTGAGGATACAAATTGTAGAATAGAATAAAAATCGAATAATGGGATTTTAGTAGTAAATTATAATTAAAATTAAATTGTTTAGTTTTCATATTCTTTTGATCTATTCCTGTTCTCCGAGTCAGTGGTAAATTTATAGTGAATACTACAAAAGTTTCCAACACTTAATAATAGTCCTATTGAGTAAAAGAAACGAACTCAAGGCACATTATAACAACTTTATGATTATAATACATAATTAATTATTTCCTTCTTTAACATATCTTTCTATGTTTAAGAGACTACCTAGACCACCAATGGCTATGCTGATAGGATTGATTTTTTCAATCAAGACTTTAATAAATTTTGTAGCTCTCTTAAACTATTTTTTGCTCACTGATCGTGTAACCATGCTTTAATTTTTTTTTCTTTTGGTAACTGTATATAATTTTATGTGCTTGTTTGTGCTCTAATCTTGTTATTTTGTATCTGAATGTTTTTCTCTTTATGTGACTTATGTGCTGTAATTTTGTTATTTATCCATGTTTTGAACTTTATAAGTCTTAATATGTGATTTGTGTTTTTTGTAGAGGGTTTAGCCTGTTTACCGAAATAAATAAATAAACATTAATAACAGTTATGTGTCTGAAATTATCTGCTTCCTATTCAAAGATATGTGTAATGATGCCGCCTCAAATACTTTCTTGCAACTGCTTACACAGTATAGAGAAAGTATTGTAATGCTGCAGGAAGAAACTGTGAATTTTCAATTCTCATTGCCTGGCCCTGGTAACTAAAGAGTTGATAAATCTTGTCCCTATATTCTGTAAATTACTTCCTCTAACACTTGTGTAGTCAGAAATCATGTTTTGTGGGTTCTTGATTCCGTAAAATCAATTGACAATTTCGCTGAAATTCCTAATTTTTTGAAAATTGTACAAATTAAAAAATGTTTCTCCGTCTTCATAGAACTAAAATATCTATTGAAGATAGTTTTTTTTTCCTTAATGAAATCTGTGCTGTAAAGACAGATTTTAAAATAAGATCAAGTACAATTTTTGACAATTTGACAATTTTTTAAAATTTTGCATGAAATAGAGACAATTTTTTAAAACAATTTTTTCTGAAAATGACACCAAATTTTGTGATTAAATATTGACTTCAGATAGCGTAAAGGATTTTTAAGAGAATGTTTCAGGTCACATTTCATTGAAATCCCTGATTTTTTAAAAACTGCAGAAATTCTTCCTACGAATACAATTATCAAGATACTTTTTTCTTCATGAAATGTGTTCATCAAAAACATCTGCAAATAAGATTATGTTCAATTTCTAGAAAATAGTATTTTTTTCAGGTTTTTTGAGTGAACCTTAGGTAATTTTTAAATTAAACAATTATGAGAAACAATTATGAGAAAAAGAAAAAGTTTCAGTTCAAAAATAGAAATACTTACTTTTCACATTTCTCATAATGTTCAGGTTCATGAAGCAGCAAATCAAATGTTTTTTCTGTATTATCTTCACTCTTGACTGCTTGTTGACGCAGAGACTGTTGATATGGGGTAGGATCCAATCCTATCACAAGTGCAAGAAAAGTCAAAACACGAAAACCACCAACAATATTTAAATTAAGTAAATCCTAGGCAAACTTCAATTACATTCAAACAAAAGGCGCCAAAAACAAATTCTTAATTACATATATTCATTTTTTCAAAAATCCTTGAATTATTAAAAACCTACAACTAGTTTCTAAACATGCATCTGATTAATTCATATTTTAGTTTCTTTTCATACGTGCACACAACATAATTTCATCATCAAATAAATGCTTTCAGAAGGAACCATTGAAACAATTCTTTGACGGAATATATTCCTCATAACCTAAAAATGCAAGTGCCCACTTGTCTACATGCACAGAGGGCTTCATTGAGGTGAGATGGGAGGTAAGGGGCCCACAAAGATGCTTAACCAGTAACTGCGCTTTCTATGCACTTGCGGATTCCAAGGGGAGCCCCCATCACCACCACCATCAAATAAGGCCCAGAATTTTCATTTACTTTCCTTTATTTGGTAAAATTAATTAATTTATTTATATTCAAATTATGTACTTATTTAAACAACGTACAGTATAATTTCTACAGTACATTAATAATAAACAATATAACAAATATGTTTATTACGAAAGTAATCCCATAAGTAAGGTCTTCTATTTTTTTGTAAGTACACAAACCTGTTTATTTCCATAATGGTTTACATCAGTTTACACCTTGAACAGTTATCTATTTTTCGACATAATCGCCATTTCTGTCGATGCATTTTTGTAGATGTTGTGACAGTTTTTTTATGCCCATGTCATACCAGCTCGCCGTCATGCTGTTCAGAAAGTTCTGTACCTCTTCTTTCACCTCATCGTCAGACCTGAATCGCTTTCCGGCCAAATGTTCTTTCAACTTAGGGAACAGGTGATAGTCACTGGGCGCCACGTCAGGACTATAGGGTGGGTGGGTGATGATGTTCCACAGAAACTGTTGCAGGAGAGCAACTGTTTGCCGAGCGACGTGTGGGCGAGCATTGTCATGGAGAATGTGTACGCCCTTGCTCAGCATTCCTCTTCTCCGGTTCTGAATTGCCCGTTTGAGGTGCAGTACCCTTTGCCTTCAAAAACCGAATAACTGCGCGCAATTTGCACTTGGCGGTAACATCCAACGGGAGCTCCATTCTCAACGGCTGCGAAGCCAAGACTCAGAGCTTGCGTGCGCATTTTTAACACAGGGTGGGAAGCACTCTTCCTATCAGTGTGACCAACTGCCACACAAACAGAGTTCTGTACTTATAAAAAAATAGGAGACCTTACTTTTGGGATTACCCTTGTATTTAACAAAAATCTGCAATGCCCCACACCAAATAATCAGCTGGATCGGCCCGTTTTTATGGCATCGGCAGCATTGCATGTGATAAAAAAGTCCCTTCCAGATGCAACTTTCATTGATTTTGCTGAGTTAACTCACATATGTAATTTAAAATTATGACCTAAAGACCTTGTAAAACAAAACGGTGAGAATCATTAAAATAGAATAACAATAACCAATATACATGGCTGAATAGAGACCAAGTAAAATACAGAAAAACAATATTGCCTTTGCATCATTAGAACATGAGACATCAGTGTCCGTGAGTCGGGATACGCTGCCAAGCATGAAACTGAATCGGGTATACAAGGGGACAAGTGGTCTGTTTGGGAAGGTTGGAGAGTGTAAAGCCATTGGGACGAAGGAGTTCCCAAACAGGTAAGAGGCTTCTTGGGGGGTCTCGCAGGGGCAGGCTGGAGGTCACAAGATCCACCAAAAATTTTGGAACCGAATACCTGGACATTGGGCGAGCAAGGTTCGGAGAACATATGAGCTCCACGTAATAACTAGGATGGATTATATTTTGGCAGGATGGTTGGTTAGAGATACCCCAAACTTCAGCAGCAAACTTCAGCTTCCGGATTTCCCATTTCCAATTTAGTTATGGCTTACTGGTATCAGCTAAGATTTGTTTCACTTATGATATGACCCACAATATAAATATAAATAATATATAATACATATACAAGTTTTCAGGCTCAAATGGTCCCAGAGAAAGTGGATCATACAAACTTCCTGAATATCATCCGCTATTCTAATGATATTGGTTTAGGGACTATTCGTTGCACTTTAAGTTTAGTACAGGTCCAGTTTAGAGGAGTCAACCGCAATGAAACTCCCCATGTGTTGGCACTTACACGCCGAAATAAATTTGTTTAGCTGCGGTTGGCATCTTTTCATTTCGTTTATTTTCTACCAACATATTCAAAACTGCACTTTTAAACGTGTAGAAGCATATTGACAATTTTTTTATTGAAATTGGCATTTTAATTTGATATTCTCATCACATTATTTGTTTTTGTGAAAAATCATGTTAAATTACGAATATTAAATAGTACAGCAAGATACAATGTTATTATTCTACATGGGAATTCGAAAGCAAATTAGAACGAGAAAGGATGATGAAGACAGATTCCAGACATACATGTAAAGTGGCATATTTGTGGTAAGATGTTTATGAAATATAATATGTCTTAAATTTTCGCACTAAGGACTAGATTATTTGCATTACCACATGCATGTATTTTGTATATTTTTGGTTATTATCTATAAATTTTGAATTTCAGGATTTACAATGATTGAACATATTTTAATTCACATTGTTTTGTCTAATAATGAAGCCATATGTGAATAAATTAACAGTACAAATGTATGTGAACCTTTAAAATGCAGTTTTTATCGACTTCACAATATTCTTTCAGTACTTGGAAGTCAGTACTGAATCAGATCAGGTAGATGATTTTGGGAAGGAAGCAATTGCGAGATTCATCTATAAAAATGCTCACAAAGGTAACATTCAACATTTGAGTGTATACATTTGTACTTTGTATTGGGTGTAGTTAGCAAAGAAGATATAGCCTATTATATCTTCTAAATATAGATTTTTCTGGAGTGTAAACATCACTCACCAAGAAATTCAGCAATACGGCATGAATCAATTCCATCAACAGGATCTAGTAAACGAGTGATTACAGGATGTATTTGATGAGCAAGATAGTATTTATAATCTATCTTGAGGTTCTTGTTCATTTTAAGTTCATCCAAATGATATGCTCTTTGGACAGCTGTTCCAGTTGTTCCATCCTGTAAAATTAAAAGTTTCAATACTATATGGACATCTCAAGATTAATGTATTTTTTTTTAATGTGAAATTCACATTAGTCTATGATGATTTCTCAAGACTGATCAACTTATTAAGTCTATATCTTATATTAATGTATGCTTGCAATGCTCATTACTAAGGAAAGAATTTTGAGATGCAAATTATCATCCTAAAAGTGGGCATGAGGGGTGGCGGGAAGTTCTGAAAATACATGCATAGAGATGGAAGGGAAAAAAAAGAAGTGAAGAAAATGAAAAAAGAAAGAAAGAAAAAAAGGGGGGGGGAAGAAAAAAGGTGCTGTTGAAACAGCTGTATTAAGGTTTAAACATGTTACATTATCTCAGTTTCAAGAATCATTTTTAACAATTTTCTGTCTGTAAGAGGTGATTTCATAGTACTTTATCCAACATTGTAGTACAGGGATCCTCAAACTTTTTAAACAGGGGGCCAGTTCACTGTCCCTCAGGCCGTAGGAGGGCCGGATTATATAGTGCGATTTTTGTAACTCTGCCTCTCAAGTCCCTTTGGCCGATCACACGGGATTTCGCGTCTCTTCTCGGTCCTGCCGCTAGATGTCGCATGGTCGCAAGTACTGCTTGATACGGTCGCGATCATTCGATATCTAGCGGTATGACTGAGAAGGACTCAAGGTACCGTGACATATTCCATCGTGATAACAGGCCTTTCGATATGCGCAATCACGAAAAATATGCAATTGCATGATGTTCCACGGTCTAATAATAACAAACACTATGAAATATAAATTATTGACTTACCTACCCTACAACTGAAATTAGCAGTTCAAGTTCACAAAATTCCTCTAAATGAATCGTGTGTTGTGTGTAGCACTCATGCTCACGTACCACAATGTACAAACGATTTGAGGAAGTGTTGCCAGCACTTCATTGCTCTAATAGCGCTGTAAGTACTACTAATTGACGAAAAAATGAAAAACTCAAATAATTTTGTGATAAATATTGAATAATTACAAGTTTTGTCGTGCATATAAAACAATTTTATTTTTAAATACATGGTGAAAGACGTGCCAGTTTGGAAAGCAATGGTTGGTCACATATCACATGTTACTATGGTACTTCCCTGGACTGAGTGGAGTAGGTCAGATTCACGACCTGTCAAAACGTCTGAGGGCCATTTCAAACACTACTATCGCTCCAGGCAATGACAGGCCTACCGATATCATAGTCTTAGCGTGAGCAGATCCCAAATTTCCTCAGATTGCGCTGGCGAAATGTACAGCGTGGTAAAGAGAATAACGCAAATTATCGATATTGCTTTATTAAAAACAATTTTTAAAAGAACACCGATGTTTTGGCAACAAAATATCGATGTGAAGAAAACATCGAAAGCAAAATAAATGTTTTAAAACCAGCGATTTTTTTGCCATCTTTAAACCATAAAAACCCGGCGGGCCGTATAAATGTCCTGGGCGGGCCCGCAGGCCGTAGTTTGAGGACCCCTGTTGTAGTAGATAGAAAGCAGTTGAACAACAGTACCAAAGCTGGCTAGTACACATACTAGTGGGCTATGCCAGTACCAACTGAACTTATTTTTCCCGCGGATCACTTGGTAGAACGTACTTTGCAGGCATGTCAAACTGCACCTGTACAAGCACTTGCCCCTGTAGGTGTACTTGACACCGAAAAATCGATTGACAACAAAATGTCTGTCTATGTCTGTCAATGCTAGTGCCTAAACAGTTCAGCCGATTTTCTTAAAAATTTGTATTCCTGAATCGTTCTGAATGAACTCATGGCTTTAGGATTTTTAAACAGGTATTTTGAGTTTTGAGAGTATTTCACGTGAAGCCTCAAAAACATTTTCAAAATTTTCTCAAAACCAACACCAAATTTTTTGACCAATCTTCGGATAGCGTAAAGAACGCTTAAGAGAATGGTCATCGTCTCATGTTCGTTGAAATCACAGATATTTGAAAACTGAAAAAGTGCAATTTTTGGGGGGCGTCTTCCTTCAACTATATCATTCAAGAAAGAGATTTTTTCCTTAACGAAATCTGTTCCTTAAAGACGGATCTTTAAATAAGTTCGAGTTTGATTTGTCGATTCCATGTAATTTTGCGTAAAATGTAGGGTTTTTTTCTCAAAAACCGGTCCAAGTTTTTTCTTTAAATTTTCTCCTTATAAGTAATAAGGAATGGGAAAAGATATGGTGCTAGTCCCATTTTCGGTTATTGCTCCCGATTTTCGAAAATGACACAAAACGTGAACATTTCAAAACTATAGAATTGAAGATAGCTATTTTTGGTTTAATCAGTGTTGCAAAAATAAAAAAAAAGCCTTTAAAAAATGAATGTATGTACAATTAATATAAATGTCATGTACAATTTTTTGAAAAAAACCATCTGTAAACGAGCCACATAAGTGTTTTAAATTGATGTAATTTCTAAAAATATTATCTTCTGAAAACCAGCACAAAATATATTTCATTTTAGTTTCTCCTCATATACAACAGCTAATGGTATATAAATAAATAAAAAATAAACTAGTGTTGCCGCAGAATGACACGATCTTTCTCGCACTCGGTTCCTAAACTCTTTGGTCTCGACTAGCTTTTGGATTATGCCTCATTCTTTTCCCAGCTGCCAGCATCCAAAGGACTTTTTTTTTCTTCACATTTTCTCAATTTTTTACTCCCTAATGCTGGAACTGAAACAATTACGTCTTGACTAATATGGAAGTGAAGAGGCCTTGTCCTTCCGGATGGCCGAGGTTGCTAAATGGCGTGAACAGATGCAGCACTTAATGTACCGACACTAGTTCAATTTGTCGCCACCACGTGGCAGAACCAAATTTAGTGAATTTTACTTTACCGATTACGTCTGAACAAATGGTCCGATTTTCGATCTGTAAACGGCATTTGACTCCTGTTTATAATAGAATTTACGCTACGCAGCCCTTTTTTCAAAAAACTAGCAGAAACTCGATTTTTAAATTTTTTCTCGTACTTCCGGGAACAATTTCAAAAATGTGGGCTTATAGCGCGATGGCGACACGCTTCCAGAATCCAACGCCGTGTGAAACATGCAAATCGGATAAATAGTGAAAAAAAGTGAAATTTCGAAAAACACCTCACCCCACTCCCCCTTCCCCTTCCACGCCGCCGGGACGCATATAAGCAAACTGCACATGTATTCGGCACCGGACTTCCCTGATTGGCTAGCGGGCGAGGAGCTCGAAACCGCGCGAAATTCGTATCTCTTACTGCAGAGAGCTGAGCCACTGTGTTCGTAGGCAAAGCGATCGACTCTGCGTTTTCGGGCGTATTTCTCTGACAGCTGTTATATTTGTCTTTACCATTATGGTAACTATCCTAACAATCTAACGTGTTTTGTAAATAAGTACCTAAACATATTTTGTTTTTATATAAATGCGAAATAGGAAACTACATCATATTTTTTCCAAGCGAATTACAGCTATAAACATTTTAATGAATAATGAAGAAGAAACTGTCATAAGATTGATTGAATAGGGTTTAGAGGGCGCTTCGACTGCTGTGGTCATTTGCGCCCATGCCAGAGTATTTGGAGAAAAGAATATTCAGTGTTGCATATGTAACTTACTGTTTAAAAGCATGTACATTGGCTAAAAAGAAGACTCTGCTTCAAGTATACATGTAGAAATGGCAGAAGGAAAATAGAAAAAGGGCGTGTAAAATTTATCTTAAAACGTAAAATTGGCTGTAAAGGGGCCAAAAAACAACATAAAACATTGTTATCTTTCAAATAAAATTATATATTCTGCTTTCTCTCAAAAAACAAAAAAGTTTTGAGAGCGCAGAATCGTCATCCCCGAGCACCACTTGTAGCGAAGTTGCCCAGGTCATGTCTTCGTCGACTGCCAACAAATTTCCTACAGTACAGCAGGACGTGTTCCACGGAAAGAACAGTCTTGCACGAGTCACAGATGGGGGGAGTTTCATTTCGAAGAATGAAACCGTGAGAAAAATGGCAGTGTCCGATACGAAGACGGGTTAAAATAACTTCCTCGCGCCTACAGGACCGTGATGAGGAGCGCCAGGGATACACAGAATTCTTTATCGCACTTAGTTTGAAAGTGCTATTGTGCCACTCTGTTTGCCACGCTCTAAGCACGGATCGTTTCAAGAAAGCCTGAACATCGGACAATGGCACAGAAGGGATGTCGATACGAGTTTTACGAGTCGCTGATTTCGCCGCCTGGTCGGCCAGTTCGTTCCCTCTGATACTCACGTGGCCTGGGACCCAACTAAGTACCAGGTCATAGCGGCGGGACAGAAGACGATGAATCAGGCTTTGAACGGATAAAGTCACGTAGTCTGACGAAGGACGGGAGACAGCTTGAAGAGAGCTGAGAGAATCAGAACAGATAACTACTCGCCGCAACGTCGCTGATTCAATGTATTTTAGGGCCTCAAAAATTGCATACATTTCGGCAGTGAATATACTGCACTTGGAGTGAAGCCGAAATGATTTGGTGGCCCTGATACAGTAAAAACCACATGCCACCGCGTCGCTGCACGATGAACCATCCGCGTATAAGAATAAACTAGCGTAACCGTGCGAGAACTCTCGCATGTTAAACCCCACCCTTTCCCTATCCATTTGTCTATCATTTCCATAAAGGAGAGGAACTACTAATGCACACACAGAATATCAAACAAAATAACAATGCAATTGATGTTTGAAACAAATTTTCAATTAAAGTTTATTCGGGTCTGAACCCTTTGACTTGAAAATTTCATCGAATGATAACGAAAATATTGGTACAGGTAAAACACAAACACAGTCTTCACTCTTCACTGAACACCCACATCACTCCACAATTAAGTACGCAGCACTTATAGACCATGAAAAAACGTTAATTGAATAGTTTCACTATACGCACAAGAAACAATCTTCATAGGTATAGGTATCAAGCAACTATAATAGTACTTCTAGTTGTTGCTGGAGAGCAAATCTTGAATTAATGATTATGCAAATAAACCTCGCCAGACTGCACAAACTACGGTGTTAACAAAAAGCGTAAAAAAAAGATTGTTGAATCTAAGCATTCTAAGCGTGTCGCCACAAAAATTGCTACCAGCAGGAAGGGCTGAAATATTGAGGTGGCCTTGATAGTATTGAAGCGTGGAACCGAAAATTTAATTGAATGGATCGGAGAATGTCTGATCTTGTAGATTATGGTGTGAAAAACGCTTCTTTGAGGCCTTTGGCCTCAAAATTTTACTTTTTAAGGCTCTAAAATGCTTTGTTTATGAGTTATTTGCCGATGTAGGTTGACATGTGATGCGGGTTGCATTTTACACGATGCGGGTTGCATTTCGATGCTTTTTTTAAAAGAAATTATCCATATTTTTAAAGTCAAAGTGGAATTCGTCAAGTCTCCGTGAAATTCTCTTTCTTTAGAACTCTCATTTATAAAGATTGGTTGCGTGTGAGAGCCGGAACCCAAAGGTATACTACTGAAATAATACAGGAGACGATGATCCGGATAGGATTCTCTCATATCCAAAAACTGCTTGTGGTAAACCAGAGGACTAGTAGTTTGTTTGGGCAGATTGGAGAGTCTGAAGTCAATACTGGGAAGGAGGAGTTTCCAAGGGGGAATCCGGTCACTTGTGGGTTTCACAGGGGTGGGAAGTGAAACTGTCATAAGAACTGCAATATGTTCGATTGAAGACATTTGGGTAGAAAAGTGTGCGAAGATCACCCAAACGAAATAGAATGTCAGATCATCAAAACCTTCAGGAAAATGATTTGTTCGTTTGTAAGTTGATAGAAATACATCTTATGTTCTAATTTTATTAAGTGAGAGTAAAATTTGTCCTTTCACTTTCTGAAAAGTATGCCATCATAGTACATACAGAAAAGTACCGTAGTAGGGGCGAAAAATAGTAGACTTTCTAAAAATTCTTCTGCTACATTGTCTGTAAAAATTAAACGTAACACTGAAGACACAAGAAGAAAAGATTCTTTTATTAAGATATTTTCAATTTGTATATTTGTATTCATTTTAAATTTGTTAACAGACGTCTTGATACAGCTTCAAAACAAAACTTTGCCACACATAGTGAGCACGTGAACATTAATTTCGAGTTACAACAGTCTAAAACTGATGTCCGCGATTCTCCAAGGAACTATGAAATGATCAATTCTTTAAAAATTCGGGCTATTTGTGACTGTCATTATTTGCATCGTCCCCTAGAGGAATTCAATTTAGTTTTCTCTGAAACTTTGTTTGGTAGTTTATGCTAGGGTTTTTATTTCATGGCGCGTGAGGGCCAGTCTTCACGGTGGAACACATCACGGCATTTCTCGTCTTTCTCGGTCGTGCCGCTAGATGTCGCGTGATCGCGACCATATCTAGCAGTGCTTGTGATCATGCGACATCTGGCGGCACGACCGAGAAAGATGCGAAATGCCCTGAGATATTCCATCGTGAAGACAGGCCCTTTCTCTCCAAGAAATAAATAAATAAAAAAAAGCATAGGCATACAGTATTTTCGGCATCAAACCGCGTGTGCCGGTTTAGGACCACTGTATTCGTAGAAACGTCTCCCACGTTGACGCGCAATCAGGCGCTTCAGATTGCAAACATCCGGCGTATCAACAAACTCTTGGAGCTAAGCAAAGAATGAAACAGTGAGTTCGACTGATCATTTATATATCCCCGAACACCATTCCTGCTTTTTTTTTCAGTCCAGTGAAAGAAAATTGAGTGTAAAAAAATTTATATTTTTTGTCTAGCAAACTAAACATCATAAGAAGTATACAATTGACGTACACAAATACAAATCAATAATCAAATTTTCCTTTCAAAAATCCTATTTAGCACTTGTGAAATAAATATAAATACTAAAGTTAGAAAACATAACTAAATATCCAAAATGTAGTATAAATCAACAAAAATGAAAAAATTGTTAAATGTGAAATTTATAATCTATTAATTAAACAATAATTAAATATTAACATTTCAATAATACATATTATTAATTATCAACACATAAATTAAACATCAGCCTAATAACCAATTAAAATAACTAATTTTTATTTTCAGACAGGATTGTGTGGGGTTATAACAATACAGAAAATTGTAATCACTATGCTAGAACGGCTGAAACAGCGGTTCCTGCCTGCTGATGAGGCTACAAGGGGAGCATTCCTTCAATAGTTTAAAATGGGAATGTGTATTACAGAATCACGCAAATATCACGAGACCCTTCTTGAATACGTTGAAGATATTTGTGAAGACGATTTATGCCAGTGGTTGTACAAATTCAACAGAAAGAACTGTGTGCTACTGACATGATCATACCTAGGGCCTAGGTCAAGCCAAAGTGAAGTCTCATTGTGTATCATATTTACATTATTGCCTTTTTGCTGTTTTTTCTTCTTTTTGGTTATGTTCACTATGTAATGTAATTAATTCATTTCAATAGTATGAAATACATGATGAATCGATTATCGTTGCCTCATTTTTATGCACATGAGCAGATTTAAAAAATTTCAGGCACTAAAACGATTATAATAATGCCCTTCATAAATGTGTTCAAATTCATTTAGATGCTATCGAATAAATTTTAAAAAATGAGTTGTTGGCAAAAACCATTGAGAAATTTGAAAAACCTACAACCCTTTCTATTACAACTTATTTATCCTCCTGAAATAGATAAAATTACATTCAATAAGATTATAATATATCATAATAATGTAAAAATGTTTACAAAATGTGATATTTTAATAAAATTTTCAATTTGCAACCTAAGTTAATTTTAATTTAATTTTGCTCAAAACTGGAAATAATACTGAGAAAACTTTTGGTTTCTATCAATCCCTTCAGCCTCCTTTGTTTTTGCCACATTTACCCTCCCCTCTAACTTAAAATTTTTTATTGGCGCATTATAAATGTTGAGACATGAACAGAATAAAATCCTTGATTCGTCTGAGTCAATGGATAATTATAATAACACATGTTTATTATTCAACAAAAATCTATGATGCCCCCTCCCAAAAAATGATCGGCTGGTTCCACCCCTGGTATAAATAGTAATAAATTGAAAAGAATTTGTGCAGTTTAAAAAGTGACAAAACAGCGCTTAAAACGAACCTACAACACTTGTATATACAGAGTCTTCAGCGTATCTCGCAACCCATGACTGGTAGCGCCTGATCTTGTTTTGGCAATTTGGCAACCACGTGTCTGCCTCCTTTCAATACTGCCGTGGCTGGCACGTCGAGACAGCAGAGGAAGTGAGCTGCGCGTCATAATCTGCAGCTTTCCTCTTTCTGTGTTTTCCCATTCAAGGGCTTCGGCGGGCAGGTACTCGGCTCACACACCAGAATCTTTTTGCGCTGCGCAGGGTGGATGGGATGGGGAGGGGTGGGCTGGGCTGAATCATGAGCCAGTAAACAAAACGTCTCTTCAGGCGATTCTGTCCAGTATGCTTAAGAAACAGAACAGTAACACTGAAGACGGGGAGGGAAGTTATGAATGATTTTTCGATTTATTAACAGCAACGTAACAATAATTATTATTTAATGAACGCCGGCTCACAGAGAAATCACAAAGATATCTCGTACAACATCACCGTCAAGCTGTTCATTATTTATAACCATAATTATTTATTATTGAACCTGGAAATTATTTACTTTTATTTTTATTTATTTATTTTATTTTATGTCGCATCAACTACAAAGGTTATTAGCAAGCTGGAAATTAAACAAATAGGGAAATCTTAATAAAATAAATAAATATTAATAAAATAAACCTGAATTTCGAGATTACTAATAATTTCTCCTCCTTTCCTTTCTCCTTTTGTTGGGAAATGGCATTTCCGGAAATTTTTATTGAAACATTTACTGACTAAGGAAGATTTAGTGCCGAAGTAAACCAAAAGTACACATTGATCCTTCGTCAACATTTTTGAAGCGCTTCTTCTTTCCTAAACGTGAGTTCCTACGATTGTGAATGAAACGTGAATGAAAGACTGCCCAAGCACAGAACAAGTGCTTGCTCTTTCTTTCAACTAAAATAGCCCCGTTCTCCTACCCCGAAATCTGCGACAGGGGTTGGGTCGTTAAAAGTGAAAGGGAAGCCAAAGGTATTTCACGCGTTGCCAAATTGCCAAAACAAGAGGTTGTGCGCTCAGATATGGGTTGCGAGTTAGACTAAAGACCCGGTATAATAAGAGAACGTAAACGAATTTCGCGCGGTTGCGCGCTCCGCTCCCGCTAGCCAATCGGGGAAGCCCGGTGCCAAATACATGTGCAGTTTGCTTATATGCCGCCGGCCGCCGGGACATCCGCCCCTTGTGGGCCGCGCCAAGCCGGCCCGAGCGGCCCGAGCAACGACCCGGCGCGGCGACGGACGAGAAGGCCGAACTTTCGGGGGCAGCAAGCCAGGCAGCCCGTCACTTCCTTGATGCTTCCGTCACTTCGCATCTCAAGATATTTTTTTCCCCACATATGAAACTAGTGATGCTGTAATAGGGGCAAACGGTCTCGTATCATCTTCAATAGTAGTATAAAACTTAAAATAAATCTTATTCACCTCTATTCTTATTTTTAGTTTATAAAACTAAATAGTTATAAACTAAATAATCTTACTCACATATTCCATCTTCCTTCGAATACCATCATAAGAATGTCTGAGGTATTACTCAAAACACCGATCCCGCTTTGGTACTGATTTCAAAAACTAATTGCGTAAATATCACCCATATTCCATCTCCTCACATCGTATTTGAGATATATTTTACTTCTAAGATCTTCCATTACCATTTCACTACCAGAAAGAATAAGCAGAGATAACGCAAGAGCTCTTTTATCATACGACTCGATTTTTCATTTCAAAACCAGGGACTGAATACCGAAATAATAGCGGTAAAGGTATTTATACCGGTATAGAAATACCTTTACCTATTATACCTTTATTCAAAATAACTTAAAAAATACCGGTATAAGACGTCAAATACCGGTATTTTTAGAGGTTTTTACCTTTATTCGACGTCTATGCCGGTAAAATACCTCTAAATAGAGGTATTTTACCGGTATTTTCATGAGAAAATACCGGTATTTCAGTATAATCATACAGATTTCGGAGGGGAAACATTCTGATTTTTACGCTGAGATGGCTCAGAGGAACAATTATGGACTCCGCAGAGTTTCTGACCGGGGGTCCTAGGGTTCGAGTCTCAAATTGGCGTATTTTCGTCACCAGACCTAGGTCGAGTTCTGTTGTTGGTTGAGAAAGAATTATTATAATAGTTTGGGGGAGCGAATGGGGGAGCGAACGCGCGATTGGGGGAGCGAACGCGCGTTTGTGGAGCGAACGCGCGTTTGGGGAGCGAACGCGCGTGTGGGGATGCGAACGCGTGTGGGGACGCGAACGCGTGAGTGGGGACGCGAACGCGTGTGTGGGGACGCGAACGCGTGTGTGGGGACGCGAACGCGCGTGTGGGGACGCGAACGCGCGTGTGGGGACGCGAACTCGACTCTATTTCCTTCGAAAATACCGGTATAACCTTTATGGACGTCCATACCGGTATAGACGTCCTATAAAGGTATTTTACCGGTATTCAATACCTTTTCGGTCCCTGTTCAAAACGGCGTTTGTCACCTTCATAAAATTCACCTGGTTAATCCCCTTTTCCAAGTAAAATAGCCGAATCGAATTTTTAAAACGTTTTCGTAGTTTTGGACAAATTGCACATACTTTCTCATAGTAAAGTATTCTAATTTCTTTGGTCTGGGCCAGTTTTACCATCTTTCCCCAGCTTCTGACATCTTGCTGACATCTATCGCCGCCCAAAATACATTTTTTGAACTTTTCTCAGTTTTCAGCTTCTTAACACGTTGACTGCCGCATGGCGCCATGTGGTACCACACATCATGTGTGGTACATCCTAAACAAAACATATAAGCATGATTTTTCATTCACAATGCCAGATGTTGGTTTAGCCGTGATCGCTAAGTCATTATACATTCCTGGCTAGGGTGTACACATGACTTGGGTCAGTTCGAATCTTCATCTAAAACCGCGCTTAGCTGCTATAAGTCTATGGTTAAGTTGGTGGGAGAGGCCAATGTAAAATAAACGGTGGTTGGTCTGCATCGAAGTTGACGGGGTTTATGCAGCTAAGTTTCAACGGTTTTGCTTCTTCTTATGGAAAAATAAAATACTCAATAACCACCGTTCGGCGCGTCAGGAGTGCCCTAGTAGTATAATTTAGCAACATAACAATTGAATAGCACCAAAAGTGGCAAAAACATGCTACCAGAGGTCTGCAATGGCTCCTGTGCGGGCACGAACGCGACAACAATGGGCGAGCCCTATGCGAATAGAATCATTCTGGGTAGTAATGGGTAATGGGCAGTGGGTATTTTTTCAAAATATTGACATGCATTACACTTATATTATGTGGAAAAGTAGTGAACCATCTACCTATATAGCCTTGGCAGTCAATGTGTTAATGGTAGATGCGAAATATTACTTTTAGGATATTAAAGAAGAGTAAAACTTCGTCCTATATAGCAATTTTCATTGATAAATTTGGAGCCGCTCTTAAGAAAATGGCGTTTAAGCGTTACTGTAAATGCGAAAATGGAAGCTTCGGAATTTAGACATTTAAAGCACTTCTACTCACAAATATAATAATGTATAAAATTTCTGGAAATGTGAATATTAATGGCGTGAGAGACACTTAAAAAATACATTTATTTATTTTTTGAAAAATCAAAAAATACAGCCAAATTCATTTTATGTTTACTTAAAGAATGCAAATAGCATTCGTACGAAAAGTTTGAAGAAGCAATTTGAGAAAATGGCGTTTGAGCATTTGTGCAAATTCGGAAGTTTCAGTTCATTTTCACAGAAACCATTTGAGTTGTACTCGTAAATGTAATAGTAGGGAGATTTTGCACCCTCGAACGTTACGTACTATCGATCTTCTGCTCATTCGCAGTGCAGGTTTATTTATTTATTTATTTACGTCAAAAAACAGTTAAAAACTGCGTGTGACGAGCTATGGGGAGAAGTGAATTTTGTGCACGTTTTCATAATTCTGTGGTCTCTATCCTAAACCATATTTTAGTCGAATTTTGAATACAGAAAAGAGAGTTTTTTTCGAGTTTTGTTGACAAAATATTCGCTCCTATATAATAAAATATATTTTCAAAGGTAAATTAGCTATAAATTCCTGCCCTGAACCCTCATGTTCTTCATGAAAGAATAATACTTTTTGCCGCGATAATATGAAAAACGATAATTTGAATAACTATATTTCCCACTGAAATTCAGAAGACGTGCACAAATAATGAAGTTACATTTATGTCCAGAAGCAAAACAAGGGACCATCTCAGTATTTGCTCAAGGATCAGGGAAACTGGACGAAAAACCTGATCGAATTCGAATCGGTTTCGCATCACTTTGGTGCATCTGCGCATGCGCAAAAGATCGATAGTACTTAACTTTCGAGGTGGCAAAAACTCCCTCCCTGAAAGGCTAGTCAAAGAATTACATTTTTGTAATTTTTGTAAAAAAAACAAAGGAATAGAGCAATATGGCGTTTATGTCATCTCAGAGTACATTAGGCACTATCATTTCCAAAAGTTTAAGGAAAAAAATTGAAGTTGATTTTGAGAAAATCTTGTTCTTGTAATTTTTAAAAATTGCACAAATTGCACTCAATATAGCGCAAAAACTACTAAAAATTTCAAAAAATGTGCATGACCTTATTGAAAGAACTAAGTATGTAGAAGAAATATAATTTTAAGGAAAAATCTCTATCTTCAATTTCGTAGTTGTAGGAAGACGCCGAAAAAATTCGAACTTTTGCAATTTTCCAAAAATCAGAGTCAGCAATGAAAATAAGACCTATGCCACCTTTAGTGTATTTTACTTTATTCTTACAATTAATTTAAGGAAAGCATTTGGAGTAATTTTTGATTGATTGTTAGTGATTTCGGGCGCGTCAACTACTGTGGTCATTAGTCCCGTAAGTGCAATGCATGTGTATTTCATCGTGAGGTGGAAGAGATGTTGCCCGCTATGCCGATAGCGAGATCCGGCGCCGAAGTTTCGTCCACTAGCGGGACTTCCCAACCAGGTATCACCGACCGATTTACCTGTCGGCATGCCGGGTTCTTTCTTAACAAGGTATCTCCCACCAGCAGTGCACCGCCCACAGCCGGGACAAGTTACAATCCTCCCACTGGTGTCCCAGCATATATGGTAATGTTGTGCAAGTTAGTGTGTGTGTGAAGATAGGACAAGGAAGAGGAAGGAAATATCGCGCGAGGTCCGTTTGTTAGGGTATTGCTCCGGCATTCGTATGATGTTGATCGGAGAAACCACGAAAACTTCCAATCAGAGCAGACGGTCGCTAGAATTTTCCTCCAGACATCGGTTGAATTCTACATCTAGCTGACAAGCTAGTGTTGAAAATCCTGCCACCGTGGGGACTCGAACCTAGGACCTCTCGGTCATAGGCATTGCAGTGACATCAGTTGATGCACTGAGCCACCTATTCCTGGTGGAAGGGGAAGGGGGAGTGGGGTGAGGGGTTTTTCGAAATTTTTGCATGTTTGACACGGCGTTGGATTCTGGAAGCGTGTCGCCAACGTGCTATAAGCCCACATTTTTGGAATTGTTCCCGGAAGTACGAAAAAAATTAAAAATCGAGTTTCTGCTAGTTTTTTTTGAAAAAAGGGCTTCGTAACGTAAATTTTATTATAAACAGGAGTCAAATGCCGTTTACGTATCGAAAATCGGACTATCTGTTCAGACATCGGTAAAGTAAATACCTGCTGATGGTGCTGCGATCTATTGAATTTTCCTACAAGTTTTTTTCGGTACATTTAGCCTTAAACTGATGGATCGCCGGTTCGAGTCGCCGGTTCACGGAGATTTTTAATTTAGTGAATGTGTTGTAGAAAGCTATTGAGGATTCGAGAAACTTTACTGAAAATCATTTCAAGAGACAATACATATAAACAAATCGTTTGTCAAATCAAATCAATTCGTTTAGTTTCTGTTCATCTGTATGATGTGATTTAAGTAAACTAGTGAATCTATAACATTTAAATAGTAGTACTACATATACACTACCGATGGGACCTACTTAGATATCCTTAAAGGCCGATAGAGAGAGGTGGCCCAGGGCATCAACTAATGTCATTGTAATGACACTGACCTGGAGGTCCTAGGTTCGTGTCCTGATGGCAATATTTTCGACACTAACCAGATATCTAGGTCGAGTTCTGTCGCTGTGTGGAGGAGAATTATAGCGGTTGGCTGCTTTGATCGATAGCTTTCCGTGGTTTCTCTAATTAATCCTCTGCCTTTATAATCGCATCTGGGAAGAGCACATCATCCCTGCTCTATGGCGAGAAGTCATAGTTATCCCAGCTCTGAATGACGGAAAAGATCGGTTGTTGTCATCGAGCTACTGACCTCTCGCTCTCACCAGCTGCGTTTACAAAGTGCTGGAACGGATGGTAAACCAGCACTTGGTCTGGACCTTGGAGTGCAGAAACCTACTCACACCAATCCAGTGCGGTTTCGGGAAACACCGGTCAACCCTGGACCATCTTGTCGCTTTGGCAATGGAAATTTCAACATCGTTCGTCCTACGACACCATTTGGAGGTATGGCATTCTGTGAACCTTGCACTCATCGGGATTGAGGGGGAAGCCCCCCTTACTCCTCCAAACTTTCTTATCGAATAGATCTTTCAGTGTTCGCATTTGTGACAAACTGTCTAGCAGTGACCCCCTTGAAAACAGCATCCCCCAAGGCTCGATGCCAAGTGTCACTCTGGTTGCCATTGCCATAAATAATATGCGTCGGTCGTGAGGGAATCTGTCAAGGCATCGATGTTTGTGGATGATTTTGCCATTTTTTGTTCAACCAGCAGCCTAAGTGTGAAACAGAGGCAACTCCAACTGGTGCTCAAAAAAACTGCATGAATGGAGCATGTCAACAGGTTTTAAGTTCTCACCTACTGAATCTAATGAAGTGCACTTCTGCAGAATATACCACTTGCATAGCGATCCAATCCTGTACTTGGGAGGAAATCAGCTTCCTTTTGCTGACTCTGCCAGCTTTTTAGAGCTCACTTTTGACAAGTCCCTCACGTAGCGTCCTCATATCCGCACACTGCAAACCAGATGCGTCTCCCCCTCAATCTTTTTCGAATGCTTAGTGGCACTTCATGGGGAACCGACCGCATTACCCTACTGCGGTTATATAGAGCACTCATTCGTTCAGCATTGGATTACGGTAGTGAAGTGTATGGTTCTGCAGCTCCTTCCACCCTTCATCCCGTCAACACCATACACCACGCTGGTATTCACCTCTCAACAGGTGCGTATCACACCAGCCAAACAAGTGCATTCTAGCTGACGCTGGGGAGCCATCCTTAACAAGGTGATATATTCTATTAGCGTCTTATGGTGCTAATGTGTCAGGACTCTTTAATCATCCTTGTCGCCAAATAATCACTCGCCCAAAATATGAATCTTTGTATATTCTTCGAACATCGCTAACCCCAGCCCTCAGGCATTCGATTGCGAAATCTTTTGCAGGAACTTAATGTCGATCTTCCCACTCCTGTGAAACCTCCAAAATGACCCGATTCCCCCTTGGAAACACCTCCTCCCTAATATTGACCTCAGACTCTCCAATCTTTCCAAACAAATTACTAGTCCTCTGGTTTACCAGAAGCAGTTCCAGAGTATGAGAGAAGCCTATCTGGATCATTTATTCTTGTACACAGACGGGTCATCGTACAATGACGCAGTGGTATGTAGTTTTCATTGGATTAGGGCCACCAAATTATATCGGCTTCATTCTCAGAGCAGTACATTCACTGCTGAAATGTATGCAATTCTAAAAGCCCTAAAATACATCGAGACAACAACGTTGCGGCGAGTTCTCGGTTCTGATTCTCTCAGCTCTCTTCAGGTTGTCTCCCGTCCTTCGTCAGACTACTGAACAAAATCAGTTCAAAACCTGATTCATAGTCCCGCCACTAATATATGGTGTGCATGTGATCAAACACCTGAACACAGTACCGTGAAGACAAGTTATCGGTTGCCGAAAAAACATCTGAAGTGTCATTCACCTGGAGAGGCACCGACTCGGCCCCCCTGTTGATATTGTCACTTCTGCAATGCATAACTTACTGCTTATGCTATTTGCTTACGTTATTCGCTTAACTTTTGTTAGAGGTGATGCTTTGTATTGCAATAAAATTGTAGATAAGTTAAACTTGAAGCATGTTGTTTGCCCTAAAAATATAAATAATCAGTTTTATAAAGAAATTAACTTGCTCATTTTTTTAAATTATTTATTTTATGTCGCTTCAAAAACATGTAAGGTCATTAGCCGTTTTTGTTTTTAATTTGCTTAAAGCCAATTCAGTTTTTAAAGATATGCATAAAAGTGCAAGTACTAATATTTCGTTCTGCCAATCCATTTCATTAATTCCAGAGGTTAAAAATTTTCAGAAATAGCATAATAGAAAAATGGTCATTTGCAATTATCTTTCTAATAGAAAGATGGTAACTTGAGGATTTGGATTTCATCTCAGGCCAACCTAAAATCAGCCAGCCACCTATCTACGCTCCCATCCACCTTAATACTAGAGCAAACATTTGCCAGTAATTAGTATTGTCCAAGACAGATTCTTTGTCAGAAACACTGGGAGAAGTTTGAGTCAAATATGTCACAATGGAAGAACAATGGTTGCATCCTCCTCTATTAACTTAAGTCTTGCAAGAACTGACTCAGAGTATTGCACTTGTCCCTGTGGCAACCAGGGGGTGGCCCAATAGCAATTGTTTTGGACCATCCTGATTTCGTCAAATAAAATGCAGGGGTTGGGGCATAAATCAAGGCAACAATTGTTTTTTGTAAAAGAAATTATCAGAGTATAAAATTTGATTTGTTAGGGAAAAGATGCACAAGTGTGTCTTTTCCCTAAAAACTGATGGCTCAATAAGGTTTCTAATAGTACACAGAGCTACGTGAAATCAGATGTCTGACCACCGCAGCGCAAGAAGGATGTAACTCATGTGAAACAATGCTCATACAACAAAATAACCATTCTCCTCATGAGAAATGCCCAAGAATGTCTCACAGAATTAATGGAATCTGTTGGTAACAACACCCTTCGATACCAGACAGTTGCGAGATGGGAAGGAGAGTTTTGGTGAGGACATGTAGTAACCAGTAATCATAATCAGACTGTGTACACCAATAATTACAATGCTGGAGATGAGAACAATTGGAGCACTCGTCATTCTCTCCTGACCTTTCTCCATGTGACTTTGACCTCATTCTAAAGGTTAAAGGAACCATTTTGTGGTACGCACAAGGAAAGTGGTGAAGCAGATAGTATTCAGCACCTCTCACATCGTTGGAAGCATGTTGTGAACATTTCACAGGTCTACTTTGAGGGCCTTTAGGATATGTATGTAATGATTCTGGAACATGAAAGAGTACTGTCATTTCAAACACCTTAATAAATATGGGAAACCCAATGTTGGTGTGTTGCTATATGTTCAGTCTCATGTTCATACACTTTGTTCAGTCCTCGTCCTTTCGTGTGTTTATGTCACGTTTTCTACCCACACTGGTATTCTCACAATAAGCCCAACCCTCATACTCTGCGCTCACATTTTCTTCATCTTCCAGCTCCCTAGTTCTGGCTCAGCCTGGCACAGCATGGCCTGGTAGAAAATGTGAGCTCCACCCAGAATGTCACGGCTCAGTTTGCAGTGCTGCTCACCTTTGGCCTTTACAATGCGGACTTCTTAGTTTTCGCTCTCTTGTTCTAACGACCTGTCCATACAGTACTCCTTGTTACCCAATAGTTTCTATTGATTATTTCTTCAGAACTTTAAAAATTGGTTTGTTTCCCATTGTTATGTAGTCCAAAAACGCTATTACACTGACTTCTGTGAATGAAGTTGACGTGATGTAGCAGAACTCTCCTCTCCCCGCACCCCTCCCCCCGCTGTGGAGTACCAAGAAAAAGTGCGGGATTAGTACATTACTTGATCAGTAGGAAGAAATGACTTTAACATTAAGACATCAATACAACAAGGGTGCATATTCGGATATTTTTATTCGACCCAGAGTATACAATAATCAGAAAAGACTTACCTAACAGTCCCAAGATTATTTTATGAAAGCTATGTTTTTATTAAACTATTATGGGGTCCAAATCATGAAGAAAATGTGAAAAATGTGTGTCACACACAGTACATTCAATATTAAAACTGCATTAGCGAAACGTAAACACATTAACTAAACGTTATCGAAAAATTGTGTCCTACAACATTTCGTAAAAAGTTTGCGATTTTCAAGAAAAAAATGTTTTATTCATGGGATTAGAAGCGAATGTGTTAAATGAACAGATCTTGGATCATTGTTAACAAGGCAACAAATTTTGATAAAATATGTTCACATCTACAGGCAACACAGGATGTTTCTGCAAACAGAATTGATTCATCAAAATCAATCTCATTAATTTTTCCTAAGCATTTTGTAGTTTGTCAGTGCACTTTGACACCCCAAAACATTCAACATCAGAGCACAAATTTGGAATTTTGTGGTAATTGTTTTCCCAAACCTGTGGGGAAACACACACATCTCTCTCATGAGTTTTCCATTGAATTAACTAACACAATCAGAAAGGCCAGAGAAAACATACCTAAGAGAAGAGATAACAAGCTTCATTATTCTAGCTAAGGGATTTTCCAAATATAATGTAACCTTTTTGGACTGTTGCTGTAAAAACAGTTAACAAGTAGGTCTGTAATTGTCCAAATGAAGCATCAAGGAAGTCACATTATTCTATCCAAACAAATCCACAGTAAAAAATTTTAAAAAAAACACCACCTGAGTTCTAATATCAGTCAATCATCTGTCTTGTTCAGTACAAAATACACTGGATAATAAAATAATTTTACTTACATCACAAATTACATACGACACAGTATCTCCAGCTTTCATACGACACATCCCGTTTTTCAACAGCCGTTTAGCAACTAGTACATGTGGCTGACTCTTGTCATCTGTGTATTGCTCAAGAGATCTTGAAAGCTGTTTGGAGACTGTCAGTAGAGGGAGAGGAACACAACCAGCCTTCAAGTCCTCCCCCAGTTTTCTAAGATGATTTTCAATTAATACTAGCCTATCTTCCAGAGGCAAGTCAGACAAAAGTTGTTCAACAACAAAACTGGAACAAAACAGATTTGAATTTGTATATTTCAGAGAAAAATACTAAAAATATTGCAACAAATTCTATTTGTTATATTTATGTAATGTGTCACACCTTTGAATGTGAAATGCCTAAGTTGTTTATAAGAAACAAAACAATCATCAAAATAATATATAAAGTTTTTGAAAGAGATAGAAGAAAGAAAGAAAGCCACTGCAAATTCCATCAAGGCTCATGTCAATAGTCAAGACTTTTCTCTAATATATCACTCATAAGATTTAAATTTGAGAAAATAAATTATAAATTACAAAATATTAAATAAAAACTGGAGATAGAACTCACTTGCCACTTTCAATAGCTATTCGTGACCAGTCTCTGCGTACTATGTCAAGTCCTTTGTGTTTTATCTTTGTCTTAAGAGTGCCATCAGAAAGTCTAATCACTTCTGTTACAGCATACTTTTTTTTCTTCAGCAAAAGCATAAATTTATACACACCATCAATGTCCAAATTTACACAACGATACAATTTGTTCACAGACTGCAAAATCTAACCAAGAAAAAATAATAAAATTATTAAAGGAAGAACTCCAATTAATTTTGTGAAAATTAAAAAAAATATTACGTAGTATAATAAAAAAATAAGAAAGGGGATAAAAGAGTACTAACCTGTTTCCCAATTTTTGTAACCTCTTCATAATCTGCACAGTTTGTATTTATCATAATGGAGTCTGTATCACCATAAATTACTTCATAATTCATGGTTTCCACATACTCCTTTGTTTTCATAAGAATCTCACGACCCTTTGCTGAAAACCAAAGAATGTATACTTTAAATCTATATTATTCATTTCAATTGGTAGATGAAAAAAGTAAAACTGGTAGGCTCTCATCACAACACATGCGAAGGAATCTGTCTGTTTCCATGAGAATATGTTGAATGATAACACAGACCATGAGCATAATTTATATATAACCTCAAACTTTTCAGGCGAGTTGAAGCTTCACACATGTCTGATTTCATGACATGGTACAAGTCTAAACAATTAACACAAAACATCTTAAGTGTGCCTAAAGCTTAATTTCAAACTCAGTTTTTTCCAAAATACTTTTTGCCAACCACTTCTAAATCACTCCTGACATTTCTTTAAGGCAGTCGAAGCCCATGACAAAGCTACATCCTTAGCAACCAACATAAAACATCCTTGAGCCTGTCCAATATAATAAAAATAAATGCATAATTTCAAATGCATTTTAAGCAAAATAGTTTTTTAATTACTTAAAACAAGTCACTTTCATTTGAACTTCAAATCTCTCATTCGTTTTCATCTCTCATTTGTTGCTTTGGTTCACCAATTTCGTGACCTCATAGTCCTTTCATTTCAAGGGATAAAACTCAAAGGATGTAACACTTCCCAAAGCGGTTAAAGTGCAGACAAATTTCACATTATATTTGATAGTATAAAAACACAAGTATGTTGTCCTATTCTAATACAATGACTCCTTACCTGTAATTAATGCAGCAAGTGGTTTGGCATAGAAGCGGGCATTGGAAAATCCTAAGCATCCATATGTACTGTTGGCCATTAACTTCAAAGCTATTTGTCGTGTTTGAAGCTGAAAAACTCTTCTCATTAATAAGGATTTCACAAGGGCCCTGCATTAAACTCTCCTTTTGCAAATTAATAAATGGGGGTGCATTTAGGACTACAGTCCCTCAAATTCAAACTAAACAAAAAATCTATACAACAATCTACACTTTTTTTATTCAGTAATATACAACTACAAGTTACAGGAGACAAATGTTAAAGCATTGTACAAAATTAAGGGACTCATAATTTACCATAAATTGAGAAAAACTGTCAAGTAACTTAAAAGGAATTAGATTGTATAAAATAATTAACATATTGTAAGTTACATATTTCACAAGTAAATAATAAACAAATAAATTTAATAATAAATATGTGTAATTTGCTGGAGTATCAAACTTTGCACATGGGTCTGTTTATGACAATCATCTTTCAAGGAGGAAAATAAATTAATTCTCTATGAAGATGTTGGCTTCTGTGGCCAGAGCCATTTGAATGATCTTGGCTGTCCAGGTGACACCACATCGAAGGTTGTGTTGCCGACATTTCAACCATCTTGTCGTGGTCTTCCTCAGGGCTGGTTGGCAGACCCGCCCTGAGCAAGACCACAACGAGATGATCGAAATGTCAGCAACACAACCTTCAATGCGGCATCACCCGGACAGCCAAGATCATTCACATGAATTCTCTACGTGCAGTATCTCTATATGCAGTATCTATGTGCAGTTATATCAAATGCTGCTCTGTTCGTTATGTTCACTGCTACAGGAAGCTATAAACATACGATGCACAGCAGATTACAACAGCCTTTGTTCCACCCCTTCAGGAAATAAATGTGAAATTAGTTGTGCTGCAAAAGCAGTTGTCTCACATTATTTGTAACTTGTAATTTTAGAAAATTAAGAGAGTTCAATGAGGAAGAGACCTTTCCACTTTTTTTAAGGTTCCTTAGCTCTACCTCAGGAATTTTTTTTAAAAATGCCTTGCATTAATTTTTTTTTAAATACCCTTGCAAAGGCCACCAAGTGAGATATTTGGCTAAATTTGGCAAGGATTCCAATTTAATTCCACAGATATTTGTAATAGTTGCTTAGGAACCCTATGTTCATGGAATCAATCCTTGTGTGTATCAGAGATTAGGCCCTCTTTGTTTTCAACACCTCTTGAATATTAAGAAAATCTGTGACATTTCAGATATATAATTCTATTGTTTTTTTCTTTTGTTTTGTTTTTTATCTCTCAGATCTATTGTTTCTTTGCCAAAAATGTTTTTCTAACAGCAGCCTTTATGCTAACTGTAATTCATTTAAAATGACTACAAAGCAATCTAACCCCATTCACTCAAACTGCAAAACTGAAAACTACCGAATTGTAACGCCAAATGTCGTTCCAATTGCACCAAAGTTAATAATGACCTGATTGTTTTTTAACTTCTTATTCCTTAATTCTTTAAATTCCTGATTCCTTAACTTCTTATTCCTCTATCCGAGAAATCTTTTTTGGAAGCAAATCCTTACACCATAAGTAATAATATGAAAAACAACCCAAGTTCCTATATTGGTTTAGTTGCACACATTGAACAACACAATTTGGAGTGCGGTGAGCATTGATTTACAATTGCGCAGCAAAACGGGCGCATTCTGTCACCAGCGTGCGACGGATGCAGCTTGTCCCCGGCGAGGGGGTTCCACCCAGCTGAGGGACATGGAGGGGAACCAGGACAGGCAAGGCCTGGCCAGGCCGGCGGGGAAGGAGTAATCGTTTTCTTCTTTGAGAAGCAGCACCGGTGAACAGTTGTGCTAAGAACATGCCCTTGTGAAAATAAGCTCTTAAGACACTTTTAAGCATACATTGTCTGATAACTATTAGGATATTTTGAGTGGCTGAGCCACAATAAACACTAAAATGTCATTTATATATAAATGACATGTATGTGTCTAAGCGTGTGTCTCAGCGTGTGTGCGCGCGTGCGCGCGTGTGTGTGTGCGCGCGCGCGTGCGTGTGTGTGCGCGCGCGTGTGCGTGTGTGTGCGCGCGCGTGTGCGCGCGTGTGCGTGCGTGCGCGTGTGTGTATGTATACACACACATATATAGATATAACATAATCATCCATGAACGAAGCAAATTATTGTGCTTTTACAAAAATATGTTGTTAATAAAATACCTGAGCTCGTTCAACTGCACTTAGTTTGGGATCATTCATTAACTTTCTTACAGCTGCTCGACTTTCTACAAGTTTGCGAATTTCTGCAGGCAAGATGCCAATCTCTAGATCTTTTGAAGGAACATCTGGTATCATCTGTAAACAATGGATCAAGACTAGTCAATTATATAAATAAATTTAAATTTATAAAAAAAAAAAATAATAATAATAAAAAAAAACACCGCCAAACACCACAAAACGTGAAATATTTTTACACATACAAAATTTATTGAAAAGTTGTTTTCCTTTTAACAATTTTTATTCAATAATAGTTCTAGATGTCGGCAGTCAGTCACGCGAATGACACTATCAAAGGCTGGAATGATGACATATCAGCAGCTCCCCTATCACCATTATTACAGTAACATCATTATTACATGGGCCATCAGAGGGCCAAATATAATTACTTGCTATAAAAATATGTGCAATGTCAACAATGGGGATCTACAGTAAACATATGGTAATTACATAAATAACGTCAGTTTAAGGAAAGTGGAGTGGGACAAATAGTCCAGAAAAATACTGGAAATTTTTTTACAGTATGCAGTATGTAAACATATGTCCTCTTGAACATCTCAGCTGGGAGAGTAATGAAGGCTTTCCTAAGTTGATATATTTTAACACGGGAAATTATACATTAGATGTTGATAATAAATACAGTTTGTCAAAAGCATAATCCATCAGACATGAAACCACTATTGCGAAAGGCAGGGATGAGGGATGTCCAATATGATCCTTTCCCTTCACCAGCTCTCTGGCCAATCCCAATCTACTGGTGACAGCATTAAAAATTTGAACATTGAACATTCTAGTGTAGACAATGACCATGGCGAATCCAGTCTCCAAAGATACAATATGTCAGAACCAGCATTGCACATCTATGCTATCACCTTATCCAGAAACTTTGCCATGCATTGTGTTTATCTATGTTTTTCTTTACTTAACATTGGCTTTACCAAAGGGCGCAATGGGGGGAGGGAAGGTTCACGGGCTCACTGATTATTGTTTGATTGTAGTAGATTTTTATTGGAATCTGAAAATCATTGCAACTGTTCGATTGTGAATTTTGTTTCCGTAAAGAGTTGCCATCTATAATGAGATGTGTGAACTGAGAAACAAACAATGGCAACTTTTATTATATATGATTTGGCTATGTTGTGATTAAACAACATATTTATACAATATCCAGTGTTTTATTCACTATTCTCCGAAGTCTTTTAATACTGCAAGAAAGCACCACCCATATCATTTATACACACAGCCCTGCCTCTGAACGCATGTATACACAACATCCATTCCCAATAGCTCACTACTACACTACAGTACTACTGTAGTACTGTACTTTACTCTGCACATCTCACCTCACCACAGAGGACAGTGCTGTTTCGACTTTACCCAAAGGTATCTCTTCACAAGGCAGGAATCAGACATCAACTTCCAGGAATTCTCCCTGATCACACAATATTTACAACACACATTAACTTCATCTTGGCCAATCAGAGATAAACTAGTAGTGCTATAACAGCAAATACTTTCTTGTGATATTGTTAATGGTTATGTAATACATGACAATTATAACAATAAATAATATTATGTTATGTAATACATGACAATTTGTCTTACAATTCAAGTAACATTTGAAAAATTCTCAAACAAAGGAAGCGCAAAAAATATGTAATTTTTTTAAAAATTCAAAACAAAAAATTCATAATAAAAATAGCTTTCTGCCATTGAATTCAGTTTATTCACTTTCTACACAAGAGTTGAATCATGCAATTTACTAAATAAGATGGTGTAAGTGAATGAGTTAAAAGTTGGGGATAAATCTGAAAATAACAAAAAATCTCAGTTTTCAAATGAAATTCCCGTTTTTTTTTTCCTGGTTCTTCCTGGCTTTTTCAAATTCCCATTTTTCCCCCCGGTTTTCAAGGTTACCAGGTTTGCAGACCACCCTGATGAATTACTCGTCATTCCCGCACCTTATTATGCAAAGCAAAATGATCCATTTGTTTTCACATTAAACTGAATTAAATGCAATTTAAAATACATTTAATGCTTAAATAATATTAAATGTAATCTTTCTTTTCCAGATTCAAATGACTGCCCTCCAAGCTCCTTTTAAATTATACTGCCATTGGAGTGACACCGCCTCAAAGGAAGCGCGGGAAATTCGAATTTTCAATTTCGATTACACAATTATGCAAAAATGCTAATATTTGAGCGTGAAAAATTGAACGAGACCTTATTTGAAGACATGTTTGATTGAGAGCTATTTCTGAAATTACTTATTTATTTATTTTAACGTAATATATAGGCAAAAGTATATACACTGATGTGGCCCGAATCGGCGCTAAACATAATTATTTTGACTATCACATAACATCACAAAATATCATAGTATATATCACAAATATATTATCTCATAATCACATAATAATAATAATAATAATAATAATAATCACTTCACATATCATTACAATAGTATCACGTAAATATCACAATAATTGACAATTCTTGAAAAGGAGGAACAGAGTCTGCTTATCAATGATGATTTCCTTCCCCACTTTAGAGACCATCATAAGCTCTCTTGAACATCCAAAGACCCACTGTCCAAAGCTGTCACCACTTTCTGGGGTAGGGTGTTCCAGGTGTCAACAACTCGTTACCTATGAATATCTTGCACTGCATTAGATTATGTCTAGATTTTACAAGCTTCAAGCTATGACCTCGTAATTGTAAATTTCCAGAGCACTGAAAAATGCTACAAAGATCAGAGTTGTAGTGTCTGTGCAAGATCTTGAATATTTCAAACATGTCGCCACGTTGTCTCCTAGAAGCAAGAGTCACAAGCCTGAATCTCGTCAGTCGTTGATCATAAACCATGTTCTTGAGGTCTGTAGGGATGCGTGTAGCCTGTCCTTTGTACATTTTCCAACAGTTTTATGTCTTTGAGAAAGTAAAGGTTCCAAATTCCAGTGCCAAATTCAACTATCAGGAGAATATAGTTCTAATATAGTGAGGTGAATACATCTATAATACTATATATTATTGTGTTAAAGGCTTTACATAATGTAAATATAGCCTTGTTACGCCTTTTTTTGTGATGTAACTCGCATGGTTTTCCCATTTGAGGTCGTTAGAAATCACAATCCCTAGATCCTTTATGACCTTGATCCTTCAGACAAGTTCCTTTCGCTTACTTGGTAAATTTCACTTTGGGTTGAATCTTCCAATATGCATGACCATACCTTTTGTTTAATTCAGGGGTAACATCCAGACTTTCGACCACTCATAATCACTACTCAAGTCCTCTTGAAGGTGGAAATGATTCACCAGAGGGTTAGCATAGAATTCGGTGTCATCAGCATACATCTTGAAGTGGAAGAGCATACTGTTTAGCAGGTCGCTAGTATACGGGATGAATAAGATCGGTCCCAATACCGAGCCCTGGGGAACTCCACTGTTGATTCTCTTCAGCGATGATTTATTTTCTCCAATTCTCAGGCAAAAACGGCAATCCTCACGGAAAGACTGTATCCAATGCAAAAGCATCCCCCTTTTGCCAAAATGAGTAAGTTTGTGAAGCAGTCTTCGGCGCGGTACCTTGTCGAAAGCTTTGGAGAAGTCCAAGTAGATGATATGTGTAGGGTTGCCATTATCAAGATCCATTGTCCAGTCTTGCAGTGAAGATTTGTATTTATAGATCTCCCTGGCATGAAGCCATGTTGGCATGGTGGTATGCCCCCAGTTCTGAAAGTAAAGTCGAGAGTCGAGTTGCAACTTGCACAGCGCCAGTGCAGGGGCTCATGCTGCGTTGCGTGGAGGGATACATGGCATAGCACGCGCTCAAGTCAGCCTAGTGACCTGTGGTGCTGGTGGAGTTGCCACGTTCTGCTAGATGCCGACATTATGAACAAAGAGGGAATTCAGAATCTGAGTTGAAGAAGCAATAATGAGAATGAAGGTGAATTTGGTTTAAAACCAGCAAAATTGGTACATGTATTGTGCTTCCTCAGCAACGAGGGTGAGTGCAGTATGAATGTGCTAATTATACGAGTTTTCAGGTTCAAATAGGTCCCAGAGAAATTGGATCATACCAACTTCATGAATATCATCTGTTATTCTATTGACATTGGTTTAGGGAATTTTTCATTGCACTGTAAGTTTAGTACAGGTCCAGTTCAGAGGAGTCAACCGTCAACGAAACTCCCCATGTGTTGGCATATACACACTGAAATAGAATTTGTTTAGCTATGGTTGGCATCTATTCATTTGTTTTATTTTCTACCAATATGTTGTAAAGCATACTGACAATTTTTTATTGAATTTGTCATTTTTTTATTCTCATCACATTATTTGTTTTTGAATTTTTAAACGAGACATTTGAAACAGTACCACATAAGCATGTTAAAATTACGCATGAAAATCACATTAAATTACGAGTAATAATAGTACAGCAAGATTCAATGTTATGATACTTTATGGGAATTCAAAAGCAAATTAGAATGAGAAAGGATGATGAAGACGGATTTGGAACGTATATGTGAAGTGGCGTATTTATTTGAGGTAAGATGTTTATGAAATATAACAAATCTTAAAATTTCGTAGTAAGGACTAGATTATTTCCATTAGCACATGCAGGTATTTTCTATATTTTTGGTTATTATCTATAAATTGTGAATTTCAGGATTTACGGTGATTGAATATATTTTAATTCATATTATTTCATCTAAAAAGGAAGCTATATGTGAATAAATTAACATTACAAATGTATGTGAACCTCTAAAATGCATTTGAGTATGTCGACTTCACAATATTATTTCAGTACTGTGAACACAGTACTAAATCAGATCACACAAATGACTGGAAAGGAAGCAATTGCAAGATTCATCTATAAAAAATCTCATGACGTAACATTCAATATATGAGTGTATACATTTGTACTTTGCTAACTATACCCAATACAAAGAAGATAAAATAGGAAACTATCTTTACAGGGAAAGTTCTTTCAGAAAAAGAAATTTGGAAGAATATCAGCGGCAATTATGATACATTCTTTTTTCAAGGATCTTTATATCTTTTTTCAGAATTCAGAAAGAAATGACTTTTGTTTTTTGAAAATCGGAGGTAAGTACATTGTTTATAGGGGAAAAGATTATGTAAATTATCAAGAAGCATATTTTTTGTCAGCAGTTATTAGTAGTAATAATCAAGTAATTAATAGTAATCAATAGTAATCAATAGTAAAAATAATAACAATAATATCTGTCAATGAGAATTGCTTCAAACAATGTATGAAAAGACACCTTGCTATAGCAATTTATATTCAATAAATCATATGCAGATTTACATTGCTTTGAACATACAATTACCGATTACATACACTGATACTTTCACACTCTCATGGAAATATATTTAGTATTATAAACGTGACACTGTAATTACCATGTAAACCTGCGCGCGTGCGCGTGCGTGCGTGCGTGCGCGCGTGCGTGTTGCTCTCTCTGCTCTGTACATTGCTATTATGAAAAAACATTTAATTATTTATAACTACATACTTTGTGCAATACGATCCTGAACAAATCAAAAAATAACAAAATATAAAGCAATATCTTTAAAATCATGCACATAACAGAATAATACAAAATTAGATGCTCACATTTTCATCAGCTGAAACTGATTGTGACACAGTTGTAAAACAGATATTGTACTCCATGATTATACTTGGATACAAGGAATTGAAATCCATCACTAAGACCATCTTGTCATAGAGGCCTTTCTTTGGTTCCAAAACAAGACCACCAGAATAATTGGGCTTTTTACGACCTTTTCCACGTTTGTCTCCTTCCTCTTCTTCAGAATTCTGCACATTAGAATCAATAAAATTTAAAAAATAATAAATGATGACAAAAGAAAAAATTAGATTTTATTCATAAGTGAACAAATGACAACTAATAAAGAATAAAGAAAACTACTAAAATTGCAAAAAAAATGAACAAAAGAATTAAATATGGAAAACAAATTTCATATGAAGGAAAAATCTTCCATTTCGTAGTTGAAAAATGACGCTGAAACAAATTCAAACTTTTACAATTATTGAAAATTCTGAGTTACCAATGAAAATAGGACCTATGCCACCTTTATCAGTGCCTTTTACTCTATTCTTACAAGAAATTTAATGAAAAGTTTGAAGCCATTTTTGAGCAAATTTTGAAAATATCCTTGGGACGTCATATAAAGTACACCCAAATTTTAAAGAATGTTTTTCAAAATCTCAAAGCTTCAACTTGAGCCAGATCAACAGGGGTTTCTTCATTTTTGGAAAAAATCCTACGTGTGGTTCAGGTGCTAGTGGTGTTAACATACAGATGTTTTGCTTTCAATTGTTTTTTCGGTATGAAGGACCCACACAACAGTGATTCTGGATACACCATGTGTTAGAAGATTTTTTTCTTAATTTAGCAACTGGATTTACCCACTTTTTACGTTATCGAGGCCTGGCAATGAATTTTCGCGTGGTATTATATAACTTTCTCTATACTATGTTTATATTACTCCACATATTCGTATGTACATGAGAAAGTAAAAAGGCATCTAGTGGAGGGGGGGGGGATGAAGGAATTGGAAGTAGTCAAGCAGAGCAAGGAATTAACAAACAATTGAAGAAATGACGGAAAACAAAAATCCATTGAGTTATTCTCCGGAATGTAATTTAATTTTAGTCAAAACATTATAAAAGGCATTAGTTAAATGGATTCAACATTACTATTGTCTGATGAAGTTTAATATTTACAGTCTCAGAAATCAAATGAGAGTATTTTCTTCTTTCAGCTTGTGAGATGGAAGATTTTTGAAAATCAAAATTATGCAAGTTATTGAGCCTATGGGTAGGAAATAGGATTCAATTTTATGATGGAAGCTTTAATGTTGTTTTCATGTTCTTTCATCCTCTATTGAAGGTGCCTTTTGGTTTGGCCTACATACCACAATGGACAGTCTAGGCAGGGAACAGAGTAAACATTTTCTTTATTTTTTGTAAACTGTTTTACAGTACACCTGAAGACGCAACCAATTGGGTCGTGAAACATGTTTCATGCAAGATATAAATAAAATATAACTAATTTAAATATTGTCTGATTGTTCCTAATACAAGATACCATTGTATGCAACAATATAAAGTAGAGAGACAATCATTTTTGGTCTCTCTTAGAAAAATAAAGCCGGTCCGATGGCCGAGACCACTAAGTGCAGTAGCAGTCTTTGACCAAAGGATCGTGGGTTCAAGTCCTGCCTCAGGCATGGGTGTATTAGTGTAAGTCTGTATGCGTATGGCATCCTTTCACCTCTCATTATCCTCAACATTTCATCTTCCATATCTCCAGACTAACAATCCTGGGGGATAAATATCAGATCCAGCTAGCGATTTAGTGATCTGCTGGTTATGTGCAGAGTGCAGCGTTCAGTTGTTCATGAATTACCTCCACCACCACACATTGAACATGAAGGGTACCAACCATGCAATTCATTCGCTGTTTCACTTCGCTAGCATACACGTGTGGTTATACTTGTATGATTGACTGGGAAACGAGAGAAGTTTGCCTGGAAATGTGCCCCAGTAACAGAAGGGATTCAGCCACATTGTTGCAATTGATTTTGCAGCATGTGGAACCCAGCACCACAATTTTCACTGACTTCTCTCCAGAAGTCAGTGAAAATACAGCCAGTTGTATAAAAATAACTTTATTCCTGGGGCAATGAACCACACTCTTCACTTCCTGGATCCTGTAACTGGGGTTTGCACGAACAACATTGAATCGAGTTGGCATCACCTCCGTAAAAGACTGGCCCAAGGGGGTATTCGCCACAAGGACATGGCAATGCACTTGGCCGAGTGCTTATGGCGTCAAGATTGCCAGTGACTGCGCCAAGATTCATCCTGGGTTAGGGTGCACAATTTAAGAGAAATGAATTTATGAATTATGCGCCATTTCTGCACTAAATTTACTTAAATATATCTTATAATAACTTTATTTCATGCCTGTCCATTCAACCTGTCTCTATTCCTGCCTATCCATCCAACTTTGTGAAATTGGTTGCGCTACGTGGAGGGGGTGTCTGAGAACAAGTGAACATCACACACTGTTCACAACCGGCAGATCACTAGAATCTCTGTATACTCACTCCACAATTTGGTGCCATTATGATTCACTGGTCATAAATTTGTAGGATTTAGTTCAGGGTTTTGCTACAACATGAATGCTTTTTGTGTGATTCAGTGCTCTCTCAGTTGGAACAACCGAAGTTAGTTTCTTAAATTCTGTAAACACCACTAGTGTGCTTCAAGGAGGATTAGGAAGGACTGCTCCATAATGAGAGGTTTATGGCAGCATTGAAACTTTCCAATCACTGTTTTCTTTTCAATACTGCCGTACGCTACCACCCTTGCAGTACCATTAGGTCTTCTCTAGCTGATATTTTCTTTCGACTGTTGTTGCTAGTGCCTTTTGGTGGTTAAATTATTTGAAGTTTTCACCCTGTGTGCACTTGGCTCTTACTGCACTTGCTTTAATTTTGAAGTTACTGCAGCTGACAAATTCTGGGCTCAGCCTGACCAGCTGGCGCAGCACAGTGTGGTGTTGATGGCTACAGATTATGCTCTCAAGGAATGCCCATAGAAAAAAAAGGTTAAATTATGGAGCAGAAGGCAAAAGAGGAACACAGGAGGACCAACAGGAAGAAGGCATCAGCAGTAACACTTTCAACAGATGAAGGAATACTGTTTCATCACCCACTAATAGGACAGGAAAATCATTCCTAAACTGAGTGTGATGATCACAATGATGGATAAAAATAATCTAAATAATAAAAGCACTAGGTTCTGTATTACCTTAGCAATTGCTTTCTTGTAAGTCTTTTCAGGAGGAATAAATTTTTTTTCATGGAAGGCATGTAGTAACAAATATTCATTTCTCTCTGCACGACCACCTATCAGCGTTCGAGATAAAACATTACCTAAAAACAAAAATGACTGATAATGCGAGAAAGCAAAGTTGGCAATACACACAGAAAATAATGAAATACAAACTAATAATAATAATAATAACAATAACAACAACAACAACAATAATAATAATAATAATAATAATAATAATAATAATGTCATCTCCAGTCATCTCTATTGTCATCTCCAGCACCGCAGTAATTCCCAAGACACTGTTCCAAAGTTTAAAAGACCTGAATATGAATGTGAATATTTATAAGACAATGCAGAAGGCTGTGGTTATCTCAACAACAGGAATAACTCGAAAGTTTATGGGAGTAGGATAGATATGAATTCGTAACAAAAAGATGACGATAAATACGCTTTGGTCTTGTATAACCTGTGTATTTGTCCTTATAATAAAAGAAAATAAACATTAAAATAAACTGCATAATAATAATATAATAATTAACGTGCCTTGTTCTACGAATGTCCCATACCTGCTCAGAAACCGAGCTAATATCACCTTGTTGACACCTGTCCATCCCACGGATGTTAGTCCCAGGGACCCAGAGCCGGCAGTAGCTCGAAGCCATCGTCAGAGATGGACACGGGAGGAATTAAAGGAGGTGATGTGGTGCTTTTACTACGCAAAAGCGAAAAATGGGGGTTCAGAAATAGAAGTTTTTAAGATATGGAGAGAGCGGAACCCAGATATGAGACCTACCCTAGACTCAAAGAAGCTTGCCAGTCAACGACGATACATACTCAGCAGTGGAAAATTCACAGCCGAACAACTTGCAGACATCCAGAGAAACGCGGAGTATGTTCATCGATCAAACTGTCCACATGACGAACATTTACAACAATCTAATATCCCTGAAAACGATGATCCCCTTCAAGGTTCATCTCTTCCAAATGAAACATCCGTCAGTGGTGAAAATTCATCTGGCCATGAGTCACACGATAAGGACATGATGCGGAACCTCCTCCGACGCGAGATAGAATGAGTTCGTCTACTTCCATTCGAATCTCGTGCACCGTTGAGGAGAATTTACGAAAATGCTTAAGCTAAGAGAGTGATAGAAACAGCGAATTCTGTCTTAAATGAGGTTGTACAGACCTCAAGTAGAGATCTAGATATTACTGAAATTAATCACATCATGTATGCAACTGGATATCTAGTATCTCAGATAATCTTGGAGCCAGCCAAGAACACCGATGGCCGACAGCCAGACAGACTAAAAAGCTCCGTATCTCCATGGATGCAAAGAATTATGAAACGGATAGCCGACATACGGCGTGAAATATCACTCCTAGCCGAGGCATCTTCTAAGTCAAACCACACGCATAAAGTTCAACAAAAAATACTCCATGTTGAACAAAAATATCTAATTGACAATGACGCAACAAGGCTAATGGTAGCTGAAAAGCTAAAAGAGAAAATCCAAGCATGGGCCCAACGAATAAGACGGTACAAACGTAGAGAAGATTTCCGTGTACAGAACCGGTTGTTTGAAACAGACGCGAAGAGATTCTATCGCAGTCTGACTCAAAAACCGAATGGCAATGCTGCCCCTCCTTCAAAAGATGACGTCGAAACATTTTGGTCAGGAATCTGGGAGGAAACAAAGACGCATCGTGGCTCCAATCTGAAGTTGATGTTGCCAATGGACTCGTGGAAACAGTGGAACATGTTCAAGGATTCTCGAAAGAGGACCTATGCCAAACAATTAAGAATATAGGAAACTGGAAATCCCCTGGGGTTGATAAGATCCAGATTTATTGGATTAAGAAATTAACAGCACTACATTCTTATCTAGCAAAGGCTGTTAATAAAATTTTAGAAAACCCTAAGGAACTCCCCGAATGGCTCACTCGCGGTATCACGTATTTGCTACACAAAGGAGGAGACAGCTCTTTAGCGAAGAACTACAGGCCAATTACTTGCCTGCCAGTAATGTACAAACTTATAACTGCAGCCATAGCTGACAAAATGTATAGGCACCTAGAGAAGAACCATCTGTTGCCAGTTGAACAGAAAGGATGTCGTAAAGGTTCCTATGGCTGTAAGGAAATCTTGCTTCTGAATAAAATAATTTTGAATGATGTAAAGAAATGAAAACTTAATTTAAGCATGGCTTGGATTGACTACCAGAAGGCCTTTGACAGTGTACCACACGATTGGATTTTGAAGACCCTGGAGATCTATCGATTTCACCCTAGACTTGTTGAGTTTTGCAAGGCTAGTATGAAGTCATGGAGCACCAGGTAACTAATCCACAGCGGAAAGGGAGTAGTAGAAACAAGAAGTATTCAGATAAACAGAGGTATTTTTCAAGGAGATTCACTATCCCCTCTGCTGTTTTGCATTAGTTTGATTCCTCTATCGAGACAGCTGTCGTACACTGACTTTGGTTACAAGCTCCATGGTGACGTAAGACCTGTATCACATTTATTTTACATGGATGATCTTAAAGTTTTTGCTAAGAATGAAGCGATTCTCTCCCAAATGCTGTCTGTCATCAATGATTTTAGCAATGACATCTGCATGAAGTTTGGTCTTGACAAGTGTGCAAAAGCCAACTTAAAAAGAGGCAAAATGACCATGTCAGAGCACATTGAAGTTGATAGACACACTGTGATTCAAGATCTTGAGCCAGGTAAAACTTACAAATATCTGGGCATTGAAGAATGTGAGACCATCTCGAACGACACAATGAAAGAGAGAATTCGCAGGGAGTATTATAGAAGAGTGAGAATTGTCCTGCAGTCCGCTCTAAACTCAAGGAATAAAATATCAGCAATAGGTAGTTTGGTGGTGCCTGTAGCCGAATACAGTTTCGGACTAGTAGACTGGACTGAGCAGGAAATTCGCATCATGGATCGAAAAACCAGAAAACTGCTTACAATGCATCACGTTGCCCACCCTCGAGCTGATGTACATAGACTTTATGTGTCACGTAAGGAAGGAGGAAGAGGCCTGAGACAAATTGAAGCCTCCTGGCACAATGCAATAACCGGGATGGGAAAGTATGTAGTCAGCCATCAAGATGACCCTCTAATGAGGCAGGTCATGAAATCTGACCGAAGAATGGGAAACAGAGGCATTGTAAGTGTAGCAAGAAGCATTGCGAACAAGACTATGCAAGACTCCCAGAATGACAGAGACACTGAACTTCTGATGATTCTTAACATGAAATTTGAGACACAAAAAATGTTAAAGAAATCGTGGAGGGACAAACCACTCCATGGACAATATTTGAAACGAATGGACAAGGTGCAGATCAATAAAGATCAATCATTTATGTGGCTTAAAAGGGGAAGAATGAAGCCAGAATCGGAGGCACTTGTAATAGCTGCCCAAGATCAGGCCTTGAGAACACGACATTATGATAAAGCGGTTCTCAAAATTTCCCAAAATGATAAATGCCGCATTTGTCAAGAACACGTAGAAATCATTGATCATATTGTCTCAGCTTGTCCAATCCTAGCAAAGACCGAATACTTGAAAAGACACGACAGGGTGTGTAGCTACCTCCACTGGCAGATCTGTACCACCCTCGAAGTTCCGAACACAAGCCCCAAGTGGTACGAACATTCACCGAAACCAGTGACGTCTGTTGGATTGTGTACGATATTGTACGACTAACAAATTCAAACTGATCGCACGATAGCGGCAAACAAACCGGATATAGTCATCCGGGATTTGGAGAACAAATCATGTTTACTTGTCGATGTTGCTGTACCTTGCGATCAAAACGTTACCAAGGAGGCAGAGAAACGTCTTAAATACAAGAGTTTGGAAATTGAGATCAGCCGAATGTGGGGTGTAAAAGCACAGGTCGTCCCGATAGTTATCGGAGCTCTGGGATTTGTTCCGCAAAATTTGTGTAAGAACTTGTCTAAACTCTCAGGTAATTCAAAAGACTGGGAAGTGCAAGAAATTGCTTTATTTGGAACAGCCCACATTTTGCGCAAAGTATTGTAGAGGCACTGACAGTCCCTAGATCTGCTCCTTAGGTAGCTGGTTGCAACCTGGAGTAGATTTTATATTCAGCCGACAGATAACATCTTTAGTCGTGATTTAGAGGAATAATAACACACACCCAACAACAACATAATAAACATTTGAATCTACTCCTGCCCCCCAAAAACTGGGAATTTCACTTGTTTGGCCTGTGACATTGCAGTCACACTATGTGCCTTCCACCAATGGGGTCAGGGTCAGATCCTTATTCAAAACAAGTGGAATTTGAAGTATACAAAGCAGTTCAAGAATGGTTTTCATAAGATTATTCTATGAGCGAGTGAGAATTTAGTGTTTCCGGGCACATGAATATTCCTAGAAATGCATTGCCTCTCCTTCAATGGAATGTGAAATCTGGTGTCGACATACACTCTGATTTGAGTTTTCTCCCTCCAGGTGCCTCCCCCAACATGGCATTTTCCCTGGCAGGACAGGATCTAAGCTCCTGATGTGTGTGTAGTGAAGTGCCAGTAACTGCACTTGTAAGGCAAGGCAAATGTAAGGCATGTACACGACATCAAGATTAATGCAAGGATTACTGATCTTAACAATTCCTACCGCTTACTGGAAGATCTCTCTGCCTTCTCACAGTGGTGTTCTATAAAGAAAACCAGGAACTCTGTACTCACACGTGTTATGCAACGACTACTGAGATACAATGTTGTGAGCTACCAATAATCTTTAAATGATGAATCCTTGAACACTATCTCTAGCATCAGGGTTCTTAGAGTGATTCTTGTACTCGAAACTTGATTTTAACACTAGAACGACGTGAGTTGGTTGCCTACCTAGAACGACGGCCACCGGTCAATTGACCGGTTGGATTCTTTAAATGTTTGTGACTATGTCTAGGTATTGCGATGTGCCCTATTACTATTTTAAAATATTATAGATGTTTTTAAAGTATATTTTAGCCCTAACAATTTGTTTTCTTATGAGTTTGGTCTTACTTGTGACTTTTGCTCGTTCAAATCGGTAGGAAAAAACGTAAATCATGACATTTCATGGAAATTTTTAGTTTTATTGGCGTAAAAGTAAATTAAATTAGGGTTTTAATTACAAAAACATTTACAAAACATTTCAAACACAATTGTTACAATACTTTGAATTAACTATAAGAAGAATATACCACCAAAAACGATGGTGGTACAAATATGGCTAATTAGAAGAACAGGTCAAAGTTTGCAAGTAAGTACATGATAACGATGTATAAAACGTAGTAAAAATATATTTTAAAAAATAGATAAGTTAGAGCATAAAAATAAGAAACTTCCCAGGAATAGAATCGTCAAATTCGTGTATCGTCGAGTCGGATTTGCTGCTTGATGTATCACTGGAAGAATGTGATTCTAGCGGAATAAATTCAATATCGCTTTCTACGTCAGTTGACTCACGACCATCGGACTCATTTTCAGACTGATCCGAAGGAATATTCCACAGCTCTTCAAGAATTTGAGCTGACATAAGAAAACGTTTTCTCGAAATGCCGCAACTTTTTTGGACTGTAGAACACCACACACAATACCACTATAATAATAGAGATCCAGTCACAAGTAACCTGTCCCTTTTTTGAACGGTACAACGTGTAGTATTCTTGCCTGATGCGAAATTTGTGACGTGACGCAGCTGACAAGTTCAAACACGCCTCGACACCAGTACCGAAAATCCGTAAGGCCGGCAGGCAAGTACCAATATTAGAAACAATGCGTAGGTATAAAAATGCAGACTTGGGCCTATATTCATGTTGATTTGCGGCGGTTTACACTCACAAAAAATGATAAGAAATGTGAATGGCTATTGAGAAGTAAAAATCAAATTTTGGGTTGAACATTACTCAATAAATTATTTATCAGGTTCAAAACTGATAAAAAGAAAAAACTAACGTCATGAATGTCAGTAACACACACAAAAATGCTAAAACTATACACCGATCAATTGACCGGGAGCTGTCGTTTTAGGTAGGCTCGCTTGTTTCTCCAGCACCACCCAACTTTTTTCCATACAAATTTATAAGATTTCTCTGGAGCCTAAAATAATAAAAGTCACGTAATAATCAAACTTATACATATACTAGTTTCCCAAATACGGCAGTTCAAAACTCCCAACCGGTCAATTGACCGGTGACCGTCATTCTAAGTGTTAATGTACATATTACCATTAAAGTGAAAAAAGTTGTTCCCTGGGTCTGATTTTGTGCAACACCAAAATCCTTCCAGTCCATTAATAGCTTATTAATAATGAATAAAATTCTGATTCATCCAATTTTAGAATACACCTGTCATTTGGTCTAAATTATCTATCAATTGGAAAAAGTACAACTTAAATTTGTATGCCACCTAGCTTTCAGAAATGGGTCACCAATCCATAGATTTGGTCATGGTCTTTCCAGATACCACGATTGAATTTGGAAACACTTCAAGATAGGAAAAAATTCTATGATTTAATTTTCTTCCACAAAATACTACATGGTCTCGTGGATTGCCCTGAGCTTCTTTCTCTTATCTCTCTTCTCATCCCTAAGATGAGAACAAGAAGCCCTCCCATTTCTGAGTGAATGCATATCTAACAAACTACAACTATTATATCTTTAATGGACTGCTTAGAACTGTCAATTATTGTGCTAATAAGGGAAATTTTTTCAATGATTTCAAAAATTTTTTAGTTGCCTTAAACTTCTTTTACTCTCTGATCTAAAGTGTATCGACTGTCTTTAACACTAGAAGGACCGAGTGTGTCAAAATGACACATTTGTGACACATACTACAATGTAGTGCTTGAGTTTTAAAAGTTAGAAAACTGGTTCTTTGTAAGTGCTTTCTTTAGTGCATGAACTTCATGTGCTGTAAAGCTCAATCCTGTGATTTTCATAGAATTCGAAAAAATCTTAGTTATACCTACAAGGACCTGTGTCATATTGACACAGTATACACTTCCAAGTCTTGATATTTGATTTTTGTATCATACTTCCATTTCCCATTGGAAGAAGTATATATCTGGTTTTCAGATTGATAAGGCTATTGTTACCTCCCTGAAATTTGATGCATGACAATGACAATTCGTTAGAAATCGCCGGATACATCCTGTTCTTTTTGAATCCACAGTATGTGTTACAGAGAACTTCCCGTGTGCAAAACGTTATTGCAAACCGTGTGTGTGTGTGTGAAACTGCGTAATGAGTACAAAAAAAGTACTGAAGGTGTAATAAATACTTCTTGAACTATAAAATTTTACTAAAGAAAACCGTGAAGATAAAAGTGACAGCAATGGAGACATTTCTTAGGATGACATGGGTGATGAAACCAAGAATTCTAATATATATTCGAGTGAAGAAGTAGAACAAGGAGAAATGTCCAATATTACTCAAGAAGTAGGAAAAGCAGCAGTGGGAACTTCGTGACTGAGGGGAAGGGGGGGCTTAAACATGAACTGCGATAACTTTTTTCTTCTGGGTCACGGGCAGAAAAGCTGAATATGAATAAAATAGGTATGAGAAGGAATCAGCAATATCTGACTCTTGAAAATCACGGCAGTTTTGTCATAGTGAATTTTACATCTTTGGACAAACTCTCACAGATTATTATTGCGAAAAAAATAAAAGTGTTTGAATCCTGAGCATCTTACATGACAGCATGAGCAGGCAGAACTTTGGGGAAAAAGAAGACGAAGACGTTTTTTTTATAAAAGCATAGGCGGAGATAGATAAATTGCATCAGATACGTTTATGTATAGTGATATAGTGCACCAAAGGAGGTGATGATGGCCAGTTCACATTTTATTCAAGATCCTAGATATCCCAATAGCAAATGCACAGATATTGTTCAAGAAAGATGCAAGAAAAACATCTACTTAAAGACTGCAATTTATTCGCAAGATAGTAGATAAAGTATCGTCTAAAAATATTAAATCTTACCCTTCATTCTTGATAAAAAGCACTGTTACACCTAATCATATGAAAAGGAAGCAATGCCAAAGAGAAAGAAATTATAACAACTTTACTTCTCTTGCATATTGTATGAGTTGAATGTTTGTTTACGGAAAATGCTGTGAGAAAAAAACTCAGCATGACTACACTGTGTTTAATTTTTTCTTTCTCCATTAATATGAACATTAAATTTTCATAAACTAACAAATATTCATTAACGTTTTCATTCATTGCTCAGTATCGTCTCTATTATTTCAAGTTCTGTAAAATTTTCTACAGTTTTGTATTTAGTAACTTCAAACTTTTTTAAATATAATGTATTAAAATGTTCCAGAAATATGTGCATTTATTCATTTATCCACTTTACATTGCAGTACGTAAGAAAAACATATAATATTAGCTTTTAAAGTGTTCAGGAGATCATGTGTCAAAATGACACACAACGGTCCTTCTAGGTAGAACGAAATTTCGGTCCTTCTAGTGTTAATTCTTTGTTTCAATTAATACTATGAGTGTATTTACTACTTTTATATTTAATTCTTTCATACTCACTGTGAGGCAGTTATTTGTTTAGTTGTACATTTTATATTTTTTACGGAATTGACATTATGTATTTTTATTACAAGCATTCATGCCAGGTATCCTATGTGACATGTTTACTTTGCAATATTATATGTATTTCTAAGGTTATGTCCCTTCAATACATCAATAAAAAATTATTAATGATACTGAAATTGTTTTTCAATGAGGGCAAGTAATGTACGTACTGTTATGAAAAATAAACCTTATGATTGTTTAGTGAGTAAAATGATTGTCAATTGATTTATAGCAAATCATTGTTGAAGGTATTTTCATTATTGTAATACCTGTTGTGCGTGGGTTTTTTGTTTGTTTGTTGTTATAACTTCAAACCCTTATTTTCATTCTGTGATACCTACAACAGATAGTAGCATACATGAATGAAACTAGCTAAAACACATTTCAAAAAATTTATCACCTTGTCACACTATATAGGTCTTAAAAAGGCTTCAATACATTTACATCAACTGATTATATGTCCAGTTACCAATGTCACTTTCTTGCAATGGAAACACCAAAAAATACTAAACGCATAATGCATAAAAATGCACATCATCATACATACAGTCATAAAAACTCATTTCCAGCGAGCTGCACAGAGAAGCAAGAAACAGCCTCACGCTGGTTTCAGAAAATCTGTCTAAAAAGTGACAGTTGAAACACCTACATTGCTGTTTGTGAAGGAATGGTTGGAATTACTAAAATATCAGTGGATGTGTAGTATAGTGTATCCATAAGAAGTGAATAAATTTGCATACAGATGGTGTGCACGTTGGGCTAACAGTGCCCTCTTTCGTGTGGCAGTTCAGGTCAGTGTTATGCCACACTTAATCAGTATAAAGCTGTCAAAAGACATGGAAATGTGCAAGTGTCAGTATGCCTCACTGACGCCAAAGGGCAGCATCAGTGAGTTCAAACAGGGCAATACAATTGGTCTCTGGAAAGCGGATTTGTCATACTGGTGACATTGCGGCTTGAACATGACGCACTACTAAGACAGTGATGTGTGTGTATGAGGAACCAGTGGATAGAGGGTACAGAAGAGGTACAGAACCACTCAAAGAGACTACAGCGTAAGATGACCACCATCTTGTCCGCACAGCCGTACCAACAGTATGGCATTGTCCACACTGTTGGCTCGATTGATTAAGGTTTAGAGGGTGCTTCAACTGCTAAGGTCATTGGTGCCCATGTCGAAGTATTTTAAAACGAATTAGGTTCAGTTTCGTGTTGTAGATGGAACTTGCCCCTTGATTAAAAGCATGTACATAAAAAGAGACTTCCACATCAAATATTCAAGTAAATATGGCTAAATGAGATTATAGAATGAACAAGTAAAATTCATCATAAAAACTCAAAATTGGCAGTAAAGAGGCCAAAAAACAACATAAAACACTATTCTTATCTCTCATAGAAGATTATACATTCCCTCAAAAAACAAAAAAAAAAATTGAGAGCGCAGAATTGTCATCCTCGAGCACTTCCCGTAGCGAGTTCCACAGGCCATGTCTTCGTCGGTTGCCAACGAATTTCCTACAGTTCAGGAGAATGTGTTACACAGAGAGAACCGTCCTGCATGAGTCACATATGGGAGGAGTTTCTCCTCAAAGGAGGAAACCATGAGAAAAGTGGCAGTATCCGACACAAAGGCGGGTTAAAACGACTTCCTCACGCCTAGAGGTGCGAGATGAGGAACACCAAGGAATTACAGAATTCTTTATCCCACTTAGTTTAAAAGTGGTATTGTGCCACTCTGTTTGCCAGGTTCTAAACAAGGATCGTTTCAAATAAGTCTTAACATCAGTCTAAATGGTACAGCAGGAACGTCGATACAAGTATTACGAGTAGCTAATTTCGCCTCCTGGTCTGCCAGCTCATTCCCTCTGATTCCCACATGGCCTGCAACCCAACTAAGAACCAAGTAATAGTGGCGGGAAAGAAGACTACGAATCAGGTTTGAATTGATTTTATCCGGCAGTCTGACGAAGGACCGGAGACAGCTTGAAGAGAGCTGAGAGAATCAGAACAGAGAACTACTCACCGCAACATCGTTGACTCGATGTGTTTTAGGACTTTGAGAATTGCATACATTTCACCAGTGAATGTACTGCTCTGAGAATGAAGCCAATATGATTTGGTGGCCCTGATACAATGAAAACTACATGCCACTGCATCATTGTGTGATGACCCGTCTGTGTACAAGAATAAATGATCCAGATAGGCTTCTCTCATACCCTGGAACTGCTTCTGGTAAACCAGAGGACTAGTAATTTGTTTGGAAAGATTAGAGAGTCTGAGGTCAGTATTGGGGAGGAGGGGTTTCCAAGGGGGAATCTGGTCATTTGGGGGTTTCACAAGAGTGGGAAAATCAACATTAAGTTCCCACAAAAGATTTCTCAATCAAATGCCTAGGGGCTCGGGTAGCAATGTTTGAAGAATATAAGAAGATTCATATTTTGGGCGAGTGATTATTCGGCGACAAGGATGATTAAAAGAGTTCAGGCACTTTAGCACCATTATACACTAATAGAATATATTACCTTCTTTTTAAGAATGGCTCCCCAGCGTCAACTAGAATGCACTTGTTTGGCTGGTACGATACGCACCAGTTGAGAGGCGAATACCAGCGTGGTGCATGGTGTTGATGGGTCGAAGGGTGGAAAGAGCTGCAGAACCATACACTTCACTACCGTAATCCAATGCTGAGTGAATGAGTGCTCTACATAACCGCAATAGGGTAATGCGGACAGCTCCCCATGAAGTGCCACTAAGCAATCGAAGAAAATTGAGGGGGGACACACATCTGGTTTGCAGTGTGCAGATATGAGGACGCCACATGAGGGACTTGTCAAAAGTGAGCCCCAAAAACCTGGCAGGGTCAGTGAATGGAAGCTGATTTCCTCCCAAGTACAGGATTGGATCGCTATGCAAGTGATATATTTTGAAGAAGTGCACTCCAGTAGATTTAGTAGGTGAGAACTTGAAACCTGTCGACATGCTCCATTCATGCAGCTTGTTGAGCACCAGTTAGAGTTGCTTCTGGATCTCGCTTATGCTGTTGGATGAACAAAAAATGGCAAAATCATCTATAAACAGCGATGCCTTGACAGGTTCCCTCACAATCAACGCTATACTATTTATGGCTATGGCAAACAGGGTGAAACCTAGCACCGAACCTTGGGGGATGCGATTTTCAAGGGAGTGACTGCTACACAGTTTGTCACCAATGCGAAGTCTAAAAAATCTATTCGATAAGAAATTTTGGAGGAATAAGGGGAGCTCCCCCTCAATTCCCACGAGTGCAAGATTCGCAGAATGCCATACCTCCAAGCGGTGTCATAGGCTTTCTCTATATCAAATACAGTAAAATCCCCGCTATAAGAGACCCCGTTATAAGAGAATCCCGCTTATAAGAGACAAAATTCACGGTCCCGAGGTCAGTTGTATACAAACAATGCATTTATTTCTCGCTTTTAAGAGACCCCGTTGTAAGAGATTCCCGGGTATAGTGGACATTCTCCGCCATGCGTTTCTTCTCGCTTGTAAGAGACAAAGCGCGAAATTTTCCTCCAGGTGACTCAGGAATTTCCTCAGCGTGGTAAGGGTTGAGACACGTGCTTAAAATACGCTGGATTAGGGGTTCGCAACACCAGTGCCAGCGGTGGAGGGGGGAGGAGTGCGAAGTTCTCGTGAAGAAAGCTCATTCAGTACGCTTTGTGTCTTTTGACAACAAGAAAGACGCTTATAGTGCGACTTTTGTAACCGTGTCTCTAGGTCTAGAAGGTATCAGCTGTTTACGGTTTCATCCAATCGGAAACTTCTGTGTCGCTAGTGACATCACGATGGTGACTTTCAAGCTCTTGATTGGATGAAACTGTCAGCAGCTGATACTTGCCAGAGTAGAGTTGAATAAATCACATTTTGCTTTTTTTTTTGACTAGTGTTTCCAATTGTTACTTTCTCGTATACGTAATATAAAGAAAGTAATATAATGCTGCAGAAAATCGACTTCGAGATTTTAACAGAATGTATGTTTTGGGGTCTCCTGATACTGAAAAAGGTTTGTTTTTTCTTTCAAAACTTCCCTTCGCCCGTCCGTGAATAACACTAGCGCCAAAACTATTTTTTTCCAAAATGAATATTCCGTGATCGATCTGTTTCCGCTCGGAACTCTGTGGTTTTGAAAAACATTCTAAATTTTTGTCGGTACTGTACACAAAGCCCGTAGGACATTTTCAAAATTTCCCCAAAAATGGCTCCAAATTTTTTCTTGAAATTTCTTGTAAGAATAGAGTGAAATTCACTGATAGATGTGACATTGTTAGGATTGTCACTGTTAACTCTAAATTTTCGAAAATTGAAAAAGTTTGCAGTTTTTTCAAGGTTTTTCTACAGTTACAAAATTGAAGATAGAAATTTTTTCTTATAGTAAAAATGTTTCTCTATAATTAGGTCTTTCATTAACGTTATGTACTAAAAAAAAAAGGTTTCACATAATATCGAGTGAACTGATAAACGTTTACAAAAACAAGATTTTCTCAAAAACAGCTCCAAGTTTTTTCTTTAAACGTTTGGTAGTGACAGTTATAAGGGTACTTTATAAGACTCTTAACATCATTTTGCTCTATTCATTTATTTTTTCAAAAATTACACAAATGTAATTTTTTATAACTCTCGTGTCATTTATATTAGAGGTGATTTGTTCACATAATCCATTTATGAACACATGTGCTTTAAATGTCATAAAGTTCACTCAATAGATCTGGTCAAACGGGCTACTGGAATCAACTAATTTATGTTTCCTCAAGTTTAAAATAAGTGTACAAATCATACTAATCCACTAAAAATATGGTAACAGCTCATTAAATACATCAAAAATGCATTTCCCACTTATAAGAGTTCCCGCTTATAAGAGACAAAATTTCATTCCCCCAGGTGTCTCTTATAAAGGGGTTTTACTGTAGTACAACCACAAGGTGTTGTCTCAGGACGAACGATGTTGAAATTTCCGTCGCCAAAGTGACGGGATGGTCCAGGGTTGACCGGTGTTTCCCGAAACCGCACTGGAATGGTGCGAGTAGGTTTCTGCACTCCAAAGTCCAGTCCAAGCGCTGGTTTACCATCTGTTCCAGCACTTCGCAAATGCAGCTGGTGAGAGCAAGAGGTCGGTAGCTCAATGACAATGATCGATCCTTTCTGTCCTTCAGAGCTGGGTAACTATGGCTTCTCGCCATACAGCAGGGATGGTGTGCTCTTCCCAGATGCGATTATAAAGGTGGAGGAGAAATTGCATCGCCACATCACGAAGATGTAGCATAAGGTTATGTATTTCGTCAGGACCTGGGGCAGTTCTTTTTGCCAATGCAAGAGCAGAGAGCAATTCCACCATAGAGAAAGGGGTGTTATAATCCACAGACGCTCTGCAGGAAAAATCCAGCGGACGGCTCTCCATCCTCTCCTTGATCAAAAGGAAGTCAGGAGCGTAGTTCGCCGAACTTCACATATGTTCATAGTGCGCGGCAAGTTCCTCTACAATTATATCTGGAGATGTGATCATTTCTCCATTTTTAAAGAGGCCTGGCATCATATTTGGTGAAGAATGTCCTTTTATTTGACGAATTCTTCTCCATACCATTTGTGGTGGCATGTGACAATAGAGAGACGAGACATATGCTCTCCATGATGCATTTTTGCTCTCTAAAATAGTTCTCTTAGCCTTCGTCTTGCATCTTTTATACTTGAGGTTATCCACAGTTGGATAATGTCTGAGATGTGCCAGTGCCTTGTTTCGAGCACTGACCAGCTCTAGAGCAGTTCCACCACAGGACGAAAGGGTGTCGCAGTTTACCACTTGACTTCGGAATTGCGATACAAGCAGCAGCGAGTACAGAGCTATTAAAATGTTCAGTCATTTCATCCAAATTTCCGAAGGGGACCATCTGACAGGTTAGCATTATTTTGAAATGTCGACCAGTCAGCCCGTTGCATGATCCATTGAGGGGACCATGCAAGACCACAGCGAAGATGATCAATGTGGACAATAGTGGGGTCTTCAAATATGGTCCACTGCATAGCAGTAGCAAGTGAAGAGCTGCAAAGGGCTACATCAATACCCGTGCTCGAATTCGAAGCTACGGCAAAATGTATTGGTTCCCCAGTATTTGGGAATCACCAAATACATGGTGTCGATGACAAATTACCAAAACAGCACCTCTTTGACAAGTACGAGAAGAACTCCAAAGAGAGCTGTGGGTGTTTACATCACCCACAACCAAGAAAGGTTTGGGCCATTGGTTTATTAGACCTAGGAGGTCATCAACAGACACCGTTTGTCTTGAGGGAATATAGATGTTACATGCAGTGAGTGTGGGGGACGGAAGATACAGCTGCACACAGACTGTTTGAAGGTCGGTTTGAACGGGGATTTCTGCAGAATGCAGCGAATCCTGGACCAAAGTAGTAACTCCGCCGTGAGCATGGAGGCCGTAATCGACATCAATCCTATTAGGAGTGAAACCGCGAAAGTGTATGGGCCGTGGTGGAGAAAGATGAGTTTCCTGCAAACAAAAATTGAGGGTGTATAACAACAAGAGTTTTAATTCGTCCCATCGGAGAGAAAATCCATTAAGATTCCAGGAAAGGAGAGCCGTTATTTAAGGAGTTGTTAAGACGATTTCTTCTTTTCTTTTTTCTGCCTCTGCTGCCCGAAGGGGCGAGTGTCCACCCCAGCTGAAAAAAAAAGTAGCACCAGGACTAGTTGGGAAACAAACAGGTCCCTCAACTGCCAGGACACACATTCCCTCTGACATGGGTCGCCATGCACGGCAAACACATGGGTGGACATTCGGCATACAGAGAAGACCAGTGAGGAAAAAGGAGTGAAAGAATATACGTAACATGAAATGAGAAGCAAGAAGATGAAAAAATGGAGAAAGGAACTCTTGAGAGCCTTCTCTGCATCCCCCAGCCAGGACGTGGACCAACCCACCTCGACGGGTGTTGGCTCGACTTTGGAGAACCACAATGGATGTGGTCATGACTACGTCGATGGTTCAACACCATCTGTTGAGGGCGGGACTGGTGGCATGCATACCATTGCGTCGGATTCCTTCCAGAAACCACCAACACCTCAGACAGCAATGGGCACATGAATGTTTTCACTAGATTGCTGAGTGGCTAAATGTGGAGTTTTCGGGCGAGTCCTACTTCATTTAGTGGTACGGCGATGACTGTGTACTTGTTCCGACACTACACGCGTACATGTATGTGTACGCCTAGATTGATGCAGAATGGCAGACAAATGCCAAGTGTGATGGTTTGGGGTGTCATTGGCAATCTCGCCTCATACGTATTGAGGGCAATCTGAACAGCAACCGCCACATCAGGGAGGTTTTGGAGCCCTAGGTACTACCCCTCTTGTAACAAGCTCCATATACCACATTTCAGCTGGACAATGTCCCTTTTCATGTGGTGAGGAATGTGCAAGCTTTCTGCAGAGAACAGCAGGTACCACTGCTTCCCTGGCCCGCATGTTTGCCTGACATGTCGCCCATCAAACATGTCTGGAATATGATCGGTCGGCAACTTGTTCGTTCTGGTCTACTTGCAGCCAGTGTTGATGCTTTGTGGTAATGCACAGAAACCTCAGTGGCAGTAGTGTTCCCCAGCCCCACATTAAGGTTCTATTTGAATCCATGCCAAAATGTCTAGAGGCTCTGATGGCAGCACCTGGACGTTTCACACTGTACTAAATTCTCAAGGTCAAAATGCAGGTACAGTTCTATAATTCTAATCATTTGTATATTGTGATATTCCTAACCCGTGGTTTAAATTTCATTTTAATAGTCTCCTTTTTGGTGTAATTTTCATAAACATCAGTGTATATTTCTTACACCATAGTTGGACGGTCGTTATGCATCAACCAGCTATGCTGACATCATACAAGTTTTGAGATAATCGTGTTCAAATGTTTCATTACATTATCAGCTCTAAAAACTGTAATTTAATTATTTCATCACTGAAGCGCCAAACTACACAAACATGAGTGGAATATCTGCCACTTACCTGCATAATGTGAAATTAAGAACAGCAGATTTGAAGATTTAGGTTTATAGCCGGTTGTTGCGAAACATAAAATACCCTGATGTGACTGATAGCGTTTACATTTTTCATTAATTATAAGGCTACTTTTAAAGATTTGGCGCCAAAATTTTGTGTACACTTAGAATATGGTCCAATGCAACTGATGGCGTCCATATCTCGTTTTTTTCAAAATTGCTCTTAGCTGGTTGATGCATAACACCGTCCAATTTAACCTTGACTGCATGTTTTGCCATACTGCACACACCAAATTGAAGATTCTATTTTCCATCTATGGAAGCACTTTGAACGTTACAGTAAAAATGTAGAAAAGTGATTAACTTTGAAACACCATATTTCCTTAGAAATTAATCATGAACAACCCACTTCTTTCATTGTTTCAACACTTTTGCTTGCTATAGCGACTATAGTTTATGAAGCAAATGCAAAGTCATAGCATAATATTAGCAAATGTAGTCATGCAGGCAATATCAAATATTTGTGTCACCTATGCTCTTATTGTTTTCTTAGAAAGATTAAGAAGGTGTAGGAGGTAGATGGAAGGTACAGGAGAAGGTAATTGGAAAGATGTAGATGGTTAAAATCAATCTTTAAAGTACATCTCTGCTTTTGTTTATAACAATTTTATTTCCTAAGAACTCACCAGCAATATTTGTGATCTGAAGAGAAATTGGAATGGCAGAAATCTGACACATTATTTGCAGTGCACAAGCAGTGTCAAATAATGTCTGATTTATCAAATTCTTCAATTTACTTCCATTTTCATAACATTTGCGGATTTCCTCAAATGTTAGAGAAGGATGAGTTTCTTTTTCCAACACCTGGAGGAAAAAAAATTTTGAAAACATAACAAAGCAGCAACAGAGAAAATAAAAAAAAATATAAGTTATTTTAAAAGCACAAGTATTTAAAAATTCTTGTGATTAGGCCTTTTAGCATTTCGTTGTTTTTCATGGACAATGAGGAGCTGGCCCATCATCCCAAATCCCATCTAGGAGGACCACGATTTTTTGTTTACAGATTACTTCCCTAGGACTCATCACCATGTCCTTGAGCTCCTCCTGCCCAGATCTTTTTTGGAATAAAGATCATTAGAATGGCAACCACGTTAAAGGAGAAAACGAAGAAGACCAACACCAGGGTGGAACAACTAGATCAGAAAGACAATCGAGAAGTGGAAATTACTCTTTAATTCCTGGAAGAACAGAGAAGACTGGAGTAATGGTTAAAAAACTGGCAAGATGAAGAAGATGAAGACAAAGAAGAAGACAAAGGTGACAACGAAGAACAACAAAAACAAGAACCAAAACAAGAACAAAACAAGAACAAAAACAGAAACAAGAAATGTTTAAAAAACAGCAGATTCACCACTGGCGAATCAAGAATCATGCAGTTGGGAAATCTGAAAATCTTATCTTCAATTTTTTTTGTAAATCAGCTCCATTCATTGTTTTTTAAGTTCAACAAACACATTGATAACACGTGTTACAAGGGATTTTTTTCTGAAGTGAAAATATGCGTTCTTTAATGATTTTTGCATTCTAAATTCAAATTTCAGGTTGAAAATTGCATATCAGGGACAGTTTTACAAATGCAGAAACATACCGTCTTAGTTTCAAATTAGGTTTCTAGTAAAGTGGTAATGAATATATAGTAAAGTTGGCTACACTGATAAATATTCTGCCACTAGCTAGATTGTTTCTTGCATCAACAACGATCATATGACTGTGCAAACTATGCATTATGTTCCATTTCAAAATTAATCTAGTCTGTGGAAGAATTTTGACTTACTGTTTGCTCATCTGTAAGTTTTATTCAATCTCTTCTTGTGTTTATACTACGGTAAAAGATTGAAGTTATTATTCCAACTGTCTTGAACTATAGAAATTACAAATAATTTAATCCTTACCACATCTAACATCTAATAAGGTAAGTAAACATTAGTACAAACTCACAAATTAAAAACAAAATAACTCAAACTATCCCTGATAGAAAACATATAAACACAGATCTGAATTTAGCTTTAAAATGTCTGAAAGAATCATGTTTTTTTATCCAGAAAAAAGAAAAAAATATTTTTTGTAACAGTGTAATTTGTTCTTTAAAGCTGTAGTTTCTGCAAAGTTAATTTAGCATTTGTTTCTTGATACCCAGTGCTCTGAATATTTCTCTTGATATTTCTCATGGAATGTCTCAGGAAGGTCTTCACTCTCTTTAATGTAATCATATTTCTTTCACATAATTCTGTAGATAGAGAAAGTTAGACTGAGTCGTATCAACCAAAATGTCTCCTGATATTTTTTCTCAGCCAATTTGTCCAACAAATACTTCAGCAACAAATCTGCAGGCATAGTATTATGCATTATCAGTATCAATGCAAACCATACTTTGGGTAGTTTAAGTCCCCCAGATTACCCTCCAGCTTCGGCACACTGACTTGCAGAACTGAGGGTGCAAACCATTCCCAAGGCCTAGCTAAATTTTTAATACCATCAAAAACCCATCCATTTTTTAGTAAATAAAAAATACTTTGTTTTACTCATATAAACCGTTTACATGTTCTAAAAATTTTGTAATTACTTTAAATAAAATAGCAAAACATAATTTTATGCCTTGAAAAACTCCATGCAACAAATGCATAAACAGTTTAAGTGCAAGAAATGCATTTAAACTGTTTATAGATATCTATAAACAAGGACGATAAACAATACTACAAAATAAACTCATAATAAAACAGAAACTGCATTTGCTTAGTACTGGAAACCCCAACTTCTTAACAATTAACATATATGAACAAGTACAAAATTAACATTCAGAAACAGTAACTAAGTAACTACACTAAGTAACCTACAGCAAATGTTTCACAACTTTGCTACACATACACATGATACCCAAACATAATAATGATGTATGTTACTGGTAATGATTATACGAAGTATTTAATATGAACTAAATTTTGTATAAATAACATTCCTTAATAACTCCCCCCCAAAAAAATTCAACAAATAAATAAACCTAAAAAACACCCACTGGGATTTTTTTTTTATACTTATTCTGTCTTGCTAAAAAAACGAGTTGCAAACAAAATAAACAATATAGTGAGATGTAGCTGCACTTATCATAAAAATATTTATGATATTCAAAGCTCCCAACACAACATACACTGTCTCAAACAGAATGTCTATAATAAAGATTTTGACAATATAAATCATCAATGAACACAGAATTCCAATGTATTACCTCACCAAATACACAGAACAATCTATATTTCCATATACAGAAAATTATTTAAAACAATTTTCTTAACCTTTTGTGCTTAAGGGCTCCAGGCATGGAAATAACATCGTAGTATCAACAGGGTCTCTGCAAACTCAAATAATTTTGGGGCCAGTCAAGAATACCAACAGCTGACAGCCATTCCGTTCCTATTTCGTTTGGAATAAACAGCTCGATACCTCCATGAATGAAAAGAATTACGGAACATATTGCAAAACTAGAGTAAACTTCCGTGTAAAGAATCAGTCGTATGAAGCAGATGCAAAGAGATTATATCGCAATTTGACTCAAAACCTTTGTGAAGGGTGATGCTGTCAAAACCTTTTGGGCAGGAATCTGGGAGGGATAGGGATCCTACAATAAAGGCTCCAAACTGAAGTTCACGTTCCCTATGAACTTGAGGAAACCATGCAACAGTTCACAAATTCTCAAAAGAGAACCTCTCCAAAGTAATGGAGAATGTGGGAAACTGGAAATCCTCCAGGATTGATGAGATCCAAAATTTGTGGAGTACGAAATTAAGGGTGTTACATTCACATCCAGCAAAGGCTGTTAATAACATGTTTTTTAAACCAAAGTTAGTTTAGTTAGTTAATTAGGGTTTAGAGGGCACATGAACTACTGTGGTCATTCCCGCCCATGTCAAAGTATTTAAAAAGGAATAGATTTAATAGGTCATTTAATAGGTCAATTGCAACTTACCCGCTGATTAAAAGCATGTAAAATTTATCAGAAAACCTAAGATCTGCTGTAAACGGGCCCAAAAACATAAAACATTGCCCTTATCTTTCAAATATAATTATATACTCCGCTTTTTTCCAAAAATTAATTTAAATAAAAAAATCAATTTAAAAAGAGGCAAACTGACAACATCAGGGAGCACTGAAGTTGATATGCACACTGTGATTCAAGATCTTGAGCCACGTAAAACTTACAAATATCTGGGCATTGAAGAATGTGAGACCATCTCGGAAAACACAATGAAAGAGAGAATCCACAGGGAGTATTACAGAAGAGTGAGACTTATCCTGCAGTCCACTCTGAACTTCAGGAATAAAATATCTGCAATTGGTAGTTTGGCGGTGCTAGTAGTCAACTACAGTTCTGGACTATTGGATTGTAATGAGCGAGAAATTTGAATCGTGGATCGAAAAACCAGAAAACTGCTCACAATGCATCACGTTGCCCACCCTCGAGCTGATGTACATAGACTTTATGCGTCATGTATGGAAGGAAGAGGCCTCAGACAAATGCCTCCTGGCACAATGCAATAGTTGGAATGTGAAAGTATGTAGTCAATCATAAAGATGACCCTCTAATGAGGAAGGTCATGAAATCTGACCAAAGAATGGGAAACAGAGGCATTGTTAGTGTAGCAAGAAGCATTGCAAAGAAAACTATGCAAGTCATGCAGAATGACAGAGACACTGAACTTCTGATGCTTCTTAACATGAAATGTGAGAGACAAAAAATGTTAAAGAAATCATGGAGAGACAAATCACCCCACGGACAATATTTGAAACGAATGGACAGAGCCCAGATCAATAAAGATCAATCATTTATGTGGCTTAAAAGGGGAAGTACAAAGCCAGAATCGGAAGCACTTATAATAGCTGCCCAAGATCAGGCGTTGAGAATACATTATGATAAAGTGATTCTCAAAATTTCCCCAAGATAATAAATGCTGCATTTGCCAGGAACACGTAGAAACCATTGATCATATTGTCTCAGCTCGTCCAATCCTAGCACAGACCTGAATACTTGAAAAGACACATCAGGGATGTGTAAGCTACCTCCATAGGCAGATCTGTACCACACCCGAAGTTCCAAACACATGCCCCAAATGGTATGAACATTCACCAAAGCCGGTGACGTCTGTTGGATTGTGTACAATATTGTACAACCAACAAATTCAAACTGATCGCACGATAGTGGCTAACAAACCAGGATATAGTTATCCGGGATTTGGAGAAAAAATTGTGTCTACTTGTAGATGTTGTGCCTTGTGATCAAAATTTCGTAACCAATGAGGTTGAGAAACATCTTAAATACAAGAGTTTGGAAATCGAGATCAGCCAAATGTGGCACAGGTCATACTGACAGTTATCAGAGCTTTGGGATTTGTTCCGCAAAATTTGTATAAGAATTTGTCTAAACTCCCAGGTAATTCAAAAGACAGGGAAGGTCAAGGAATCGCTTTATTTGGAATTGCCCACATTTTACGCAAAGTATTGTAGAGGCACCGACAGTCGCTAGATATACTCCTTAGGTAGCTGGTTGCAACTTGGATTAGATTTTATGTTCAGCCAATTCATAACATCTTTAGTCGTGACTCAAGACATCGACATCATCATCGTCATAAAATGGCAAAAATATATATAATTAAATATCAATTAATAATAAATAACTAATTAATAAATTAATTAAGATACGCTATAATAGGTTACATTAAAGGAGCTGAAAAAAAGAAAAACGGCAATGCTTACTGATGTGCAAAGTGTTTCCAAGTCATAACTCCTCACATTTTGGACATGCTCCTTCGCAGCAAGCATTACATCACATGGCAGGCGGCCACATAGGTAACTTCTTGTAAAAGTCATTCTTTTCTGTAAAGCAAATTCTCGGTAAATTCAAAATTTTGAAATCCATTAAATACAAGCCTTGAACCTCTAAATAACTTTAGAGACTACTACCATATATCACATTCCTCATAAAAAAAAAGTTTTTACTAATATTAATGATTATCTAAATTTAAAGTTAATCAAATGTTAGGGTTTACAATGAGGCTCTATTTATTTGCAATGCAATTTTATTTATTTAACATAATATACAGGCAACAGTATATATCACATAATTACAAATTAATAATAATAGTAATAATAAATATAATAATGAAAAATCTCATAATTCATCAATCATCATCATCATCATATCATATAATAATAATAATAATTTCACACATCATCATATAGTAACATGTAAATATGACAATAATTGACAATTCTTGAAAAAGGATGAATGGTCTGCTTATCAATGATGCCCGTTTCCTTCCTCATTGTAGAGACCATCATATGCTCTCTTGAACATTCGAAGACTACCACGTTCTGGGGTAGTGTGTTCTAGGTGTCAACAACTCGGTAACCTACAAAGTTCTTGTACTGCATTAGATTGCGTCTAGATTTTACAAGCTTCAAGCTATGAGCTCTTTAACTTTTAACTGATCTTTTATCCAAAGCCAGTTTGGTCCCTGTTTTACCAAAATCATACGAAGTCGATTGAGTCTACCCAGCACAGGTTCTTCAATATCACTGCAGAAATTAAAATTAACATCACCTAGGAATATTCAAGATAATAATGAAATGGAGTTATTATTAAATGTAAGCTCACTCTGACCACACAGAGCAACCCTGCCCAATGCAGCACCCAGGGGAGCATGTTATCCTCAGCGTTCTTCTCTGTGCCCTCACACGAATTCAAATGTGCTGATTTTTTTATAACTGATGGCAAATTCAAAAAATACATATTATCAAAATCATAGAGACAGTTAAATTTTTTCACTTTTAGTAAAGATTTGCATATTCTAGTGCATTCATTTTATTGCTGTTGATGACAGAACAACTCTATGAAAGTGATTTTCATATTTATTGTTCAAATACATGGTGGAAATGAAATTTATATTCAACATTGCCCTCCTTGTTACAACGACTTCACAATGGCCAACATGGTCGCATTGCGATGACCAGCGTGAAACTTTGGTGCACTATCTGTTCTCAGGAAACAATGAGTTGTTGCACATGCACAGTAAGGAGAGAATTAGTCTTGAGCTGAGAGGAATTGTAGCAGTTTCATTTCAATGTTTGTTGAATTCAATCAAAACATCTTTGCTTATCATGAGAAGTTAGTTCTGAGTTCCAGTTCAGTTCTTGTGTTATGATGAGTAGTAGTCTCTTTCAGTGTGTTATTCACTTTGTAAGTTATACAGTTTTTAACATTGTACAGTTACTTTTTTTTTTAATTATTCATTACTATCTCTCATTGTCAATCCTTTCAGGATATAGACCAAAGGCAAAGAACTTATAGTTATAAAATGAATGGGAGGAGCTGAATTGCTTCATTGAATGTGAGTTTGTCTAATTGTAACGTGTTTGCTCCTCAGAACAGTAATACTGAATAATGTTTTTTTAACTAATTACAAAATCTTCAAAAGAGATTTTCCTGTGAATTCGGTACTAAGAAAACACAATTGAAAGATCTAAAATCTAAGTTAACATTAAAACAATAGTTTTTAAAAAGTCAGCTAAGCAAACTAGTAACATAACAAATGTCCTAATCTGTTGTGTAAAGAAAAATAATTGGAGTGATGGAAAGCTAGTTAAAAAAGCAATGACCAGTGTAGCTAAATGAATATAAATTTAACCCAGATATGCCTACTGTCCTTAAAGGACACTACACTCACCTCTAATTTTTTCTATATAAAATAATTATGGACGTTCTGCGAGGGTAGATCTGCGAATTTTGTCAGTAAAAGGGTTACAGAACAATACTTAGCACCGTCCTACACATTATCGGATGTTGCAGTATCTTATTTTGGAAGACAAAATCAGGCATCTTGGAAGGCATGTCATTTTTGTTACGGGTACGCTAGTACTCATTTATTTTAACTATTATTTTTTCTATTTTTTATTTTGTAAGCATTTTTATTCAATTAAAGTAAATTTCTTTATAAAAATTCTACATTTACAACAAATATATATTTGTATTGAGAGTCCTATGCAATATATAAATATTTGAGCTCAAATAATTTTTTTTTAATTTTTCTAAAAAAAAGTCAACAAAAGTAAAAAAAAATTCAGGCGTATCTGGGTTAATTAAAAATGATTTGTAATCAAGAGAAAATCTGTGCATATGGTTACTAAATTTTAATGTTAAAAGAGGGAAGAATTAGAACTGCATCCACTCAAACTTCATCTTAGCCTCTCTTGTATATCTTGTATATCTTGTAATTTATCTTGTCCACACAATGTTTCGAAGATTGGTCTGACCAAGGCATTCAATAATCTCTCAATAGTTGATATTTGCTTGAAATCTATTGCCACCCTTTGTATGCCACTCCAAACATTAATTGTGTTAACCACACAGACAAATTGTTATCGAAAGACAAGTCATGTATAACAATATCCTACATCAGCAAGATACCATCAATAGTATGGTCAAAATATATTGGACACCTTCTCAAAAAGGTAATTTTAAACAATTTTATTATATTGAGAACCATCTTGTTCATCTGGCACCAAAAGAGGTTGTGATCCAGAAGTAATCTAAGATCAATATGCTTGGTAGAAATGTCGAGATAGTTTCACATCATCTACGAATAATAAAATATTAGTATCCTAAATTACATTCATAAATCGTCAATGGAAACAATAAAAAGAAGTGGATCTACCAGTGGATGTAGCTGAAGCCCTGGGACAGTCCTCAAGGGGTAGGGAATGGAGTGTGGAAGCAATGTTAAACCAAAGATATGGATGATAATCATTAGGATATGGAACTAACTTTATGAGGCACTATTTGGAGGTTTTAATTCTATGGGAATAGAGAAAACAAGGTGATAGCTTCATATAACGTGCCATAAGTCCTCCAGGCCAATTGGCCCCTCTGTGCACCATCAGAGAGCATCACAAATTAGGAATTCCAGCCAATCTGAAGGCAGTGAGGTATTACTTTCCTTGCTGAGAAGAAAGTGCCCTACTATCGACTGGCTCTACCATTACCATTTCCCTCAAGAGTTCCCTACATTCCCATTCACACTCCCAGCCATAGAAGCTACACCATCGGGCATGGGCCTTTGTGCACAAGCCTCTCTTCTCTCAGGCCACCCATTCCCTCCGTCACAGCTTGCCATGCTCCAAAAACATGGGTAGGCACTAAGCATACAGGAAAGGCCAGTGAAAAATGTAAGAGGGAGATAAAGAGGGAGATAAAAAGGGTGAAGGTGAAGAGAATGGAGGATGGAAAAAAAGAACATAAGAGCCTTCTTTGCATCCTCACAAGAGGATGCAATACTACCTCACAAGAGCAGGGAAAGTTGCATGTAAACACTCTAGGATCAACAGACAAATGAGTTTTATGTAAAAATTATAGCATCAATTTTTTTTTAACAGCACAAATATTCTTCATGAAGCCTCAAATTCAATCTTACATATTATGTCTTAGGAACACTGAACCTTCTTAGAGCACACTCACCTTTTCATTGGGAGTGGGGAAATGCCTGCGCAAGCGCCCCAATCGTGACCAATTTGGTATTTTGTGATTTAGCAACCGTTGAAGCAGAACTTCCAAGTCAAAACCAAGAACATCATGACCTACAATGAAGTCAGGATCCAAACGCTGTACTTTGGCCAGGAAGTTGTTCAGAAGTGCTCGCTCTGAATCCATTCGTTCGACATAAATTCCATCTTGCTGTTTTATGCACTCTCGAACATCGTAAGGAAAAGGTTGATCACACAATGGTGCCAATACTGTGTAAAAAAAATGGCAAAATCACTTAGTAGATGGCTAACAGATTCCAAACAAATTCATGATACATAATCTGTTTATTCAAATATCCACTTACAATTACTGTGAATATAATACTTACAACCAATTTTATTGATGGAAAGAGGATAATAACATAATTTCTAAATTTTGTACGTAACAAAAGATATGTACAAAAAGAATGAAACAGTTTCGAATTTCTCTAAAAAGTGCAAATTCTTGGTGGTGTTATTCTGCCTTTCCTCAAAATGGGATTACCAAAGAATTCTCTTACTTAGTGCATCACAACTGTGAACAGCTGAAGTCATGCAACAGCAAGAATCCAAGAAAAAGGTCACCCACTGTTAAAAATTTACTACACTACTCATATGTTGTGTAATGAAACAAGTAATTTGATATTCTTAGTATGTAAACAACTGTTGTAAGTTTATCTGAATATACTACACGATATTCCTGCAGTATTCATTGGTGTTTAGTTAAATATTTGGCAGGAGAATTTATAATATAATACATGTTATTAGAGTACACTGTTATATTAAATATATAATTAATATTGATATTTCCATGTAGAATTATGATCAACAGTACATATAAAATTAAAACTAAGATTTTTGACACAGAAAAATAAAATAATTTATTGAACTTGTAGTTTGTGTACAGAATACTTTAAACACTACCTCTCAACTCATTTATTTTGGCAATAATAAAAACTATGTCAAACGTATTAACACTTATTTCATTTTCATGTATATTTTTTTGTTATAATATTTTAACTTTACTTATCTTAATATTTTACTTGCTGCACAACAGTGAAGTTTTCAAGGTTAAATGTTCTGATACTATTTAAATTTGTCATCACTACATGACAGCACCAAACTAAGCAAAAATTAGATTACTAATAATGTTTGAATAGTCAAAAGAATAATCGGTAGAATTATCAAACTATCCATTAGAAACTCCTGAAGCCTCCAGTCCGTTCAGATCAATCTGGGAATCTAGATAAGTAGAACTCAACCTACTTATCTAGCTGGTGTGAAAAATCCTGCAACCACTGGGATCGAACCTAGGACCTCCCTGTCAGAGGCAATAGTTGATGCCCTGAGCCACCTCTACCAGTCAGTCGTTAGGGATATCTAAGTTGGTCACGGGGGTAGTGTTTATGTTTTCATGTTGAAAGATTCATTAGTTTTCTTTAATCAATTTATACAGATGCACAGAAAGACGACAATCGATTTACAGAGACATATGTTTTAGAAATCACATAAGAGTTGAAAAAGGGTTAAAAGGTTGAATTTTTTTGTTTTGAAATTCACATACAGACACTTCCAGTTTATTTATCTGTATTGATTGTATTTTTGAGAAGACGTGTTTCAAATGATTTTCAATAAAGTTTCTCGAAATCCCAATAGTTTTCTGCAAAATGGATTCATGAAAGACAAGTGACAAATAATCAGCCCTGAGCGAGACATGAACCAGTGTCCCTGTACTCCTAAGCGCTGTGTTCATACATGGCCGTGTAACTACCTCGTCCATCAAGGTAGGATAGATGTCTTTCTCTTCTCTAACATTTTTAAACACCTGATTGTTTCAGTTCTACCATAAGGGAGCTGAAAAACTGAGAAAACGTGGCTTTAACATGAAAATTAGGCTTTAACATGAAACCCTTAAGACATTTTCAAAATTTCCTCAAAAACGATTCCAAATTGTTCTTTAAATTTCTTGTAAGAATAGAGTAAAATACACTTATAAACCTGGCACAGGAACCCAATTTTCACTCTGAATTTTCAAAAGTTGCAGAGGTGTGATTTTTTTCAGCCACTTCCTACAATTACAATACTGAATATCAAGATTTTTCTTTCCAATAAAATACGTTCTCCGTAGTTGGATCTTTCATTAACGTCATGTACTTTTTTACTTTCTCAACTCAAGAATACTTGGTAAGACGAGAAAATTATGTTATCAAGCGCAGGAAAATTGCGAATTTCGCCAGAAAAACTCTTATAGCTGGGGTCTGGTAACATCAAAGTGGATAATACCTACTGCTTAATTTAGAAAAAAAATCCTCTAACTCGTGATGTAGCTAAAATCCATGTTTTGTTGCTTCTTGATATTGAAAATTAATTGACAGTAAACCTTCCATCTGTGGTCAACACTAGCGCCTAAACCATTTAGCCGATTTTCTTCAAAATTAACATTCCCCAATCGTTTTATCTGATGTCGAGACTCCTGGAATTTGAAACCAATACTTTATTTTGGGGTGTACTTAGCATGAAGCCCCTGGGATATTTTCAGAGTTAAAAAAGGAAATGGCTCCAAATTTTCTGATTAAATTTTGTCGTTGAATAGTGCAAAGGACGTTTAAGAGAATGATGCAGGTATCCTTTTCGATAATACCCCTGATTTCTCGAAAATTGCAAAAACAATTTCAAAACTGCAAAATGCTTTTGAAGATAGAGATTTTTATCTCAAAGTCGGTTGTACAAAATTAGCACTTCAAATATTGCCATGTACAATTTTATGAAAAAACAAATAGTTTTGCATAATTTGTGCTTGAAACTTACCACGATTTTGTTTCTCAAAAATTGCTCCAAATTATTTCTTTAAACTTTCTTCACTTTTCTAATAACTGACAGTAAAAAATATGGTGCTAGTCCTACATTTGGTTATTACTCGCTTTTCCGAAAATTAAAAAAGATATTTTTGTCTCAGTCAGTTGTACAAAATTAGTTTTTTTAAAAAAGGTTACGTACAATTTTCAGAAAATACGATTAGTTTTTGCATAATCAACGCTTAGAATTTAAGGGGAAAAAATTCTCAAAAATCACTCCAAAGTTTTTTATCACATTTTGTCTATGTATGTAATATGGAACGGTAAAAAATACAGCAGTAGTCTCATTATTGGATATAGCTCCATTGTTTTGAAAATGCCAAAAAAACATGAACATTTCAAAACTACAAAATTTGAGATAGCAATTTTGCTTTCAACAAAGTCTGTTTGTTTAACAACACAGCTATTTAAAAAAGATTCTGTACAATTTTTTTGACGAAAGTACAAATGAGTTAATTTTTTCCTTTCAGAAATGTATGTAATTCAAAAAAATATTATTTTCAGAAAATCTGCACAAAATATTTTCATTTAAGTTTCTTCTCGTAGGTGAGAGCATTTGGAAATAAGTAAACTAGTGGAGCAATTGAATGGCATAGACTTTCTCGCAGAACTTAGTTTTCTAATTCCTTTAGTTTGAACTAGTTTTCGGTTATGAATCGTTCTCTTCCCAGATACCTTCTTTGGTCACCCAAAGGGCATTTTTTCACATTCTCTGGATTTTCAGCTTCCTAATGCTGGATACGGAACCACCACACACTATTACATAAGTAAATGTAAATGCCATGCATTGCCAGGACTACCGCGGTTGCTAAATGGCAAGCACAGACTCAGCTCTTCGGAGGGAAGCTTCGCCGGTTCGAATCTTGGTCAGGGACTATTATTTGTCAGAATTCTCTGTTGTCACACGAAATAATTGAGAATTCTAGAAACTTTATTGAAAACCACTTGAATCAAATCTAATCGCAAATATTATTAATTACAAAAAATAAAGAGGAAGTGTGTATATGGCTTCGAATTTTCAACCTTTACACAACTTTTCACATATCTTGGATTAGTAAAGCTTGTGTACCATCATATCAAATGTTTTCCAATCAGGTATTTAGCATTATTTTACCTCTACTCGATTCCGACATATCGCGCTTGAAGGAAGCAGTGGTATAAGTGCCGGCATGTTAACTTGGAGGAACTGAGTTCGAGTCTCGGAGCGGAATAAATTTGCAGGCTGAAAACACTTTTGCTAGTTTATGTAGAAGTGTAATATTGCAGGGCATTTAGAAAGAATGCAATAAAGTGGGCTTTGGAAGTGCCAGAAGTTGAATTTGAATTTCAATGAGAAAGAAAAAAATGTATCTATGCTAGAATTTTTTATAACTTGTCCCAAATTATTTGATCTTAACATGAAACGGGCATAAATCGTCTTTTTATGCCTTTGCCACAGTTCGGCCCATAAGGCGCTTGTGTGTCGTACTGGTATGAGTACCTGCACATTGACTTGATCCGAGTTCGGGTCGTGAAGCGGAAAAAAAATTTGCTGGTTGAAAACACTTTATGTAATAGTGTAATAGCATTTAAGCGTATTTAGAAACAGTGAGAGAAAGTATGTGCTTTCGCGGCGGCGGCGGTCGTCGTCATGGTGGTGGTGGTGGTGGTGGTGGTGGTCGTGGTGGTGGTCGTCGTCGTCGTGGTCGTCGGGGCCGTCGTCGTCGTGGTCGTCGGGGCTGTCGTCGTCGTGGTCGTCGGGGCCGTCGTCGTCGTCGTGGTCGTCGGGGCCGTCGGGGAAGTCGTCGGGGCCGGGACCGTCGTCGTCGTGGTCGTCGGGGAAGTCGTCGCCGTCGTCGGGGCCGGGGCCGTCGTGGTCATCGGGGCCATCGTCGCCGTCGTGGTCGCCGTCGTCGTTGTCGCATTCGTCGTCGTGGTCGTCGTCGTGGTCGTCGGGGCCGTCGTTGTCGCATTCGTCGTCGTGGTCGTCGTCGTCGTGGTCGTCGGGGGCCGTCGTTGTCGCATTCGTCGTCGTGGTCGTCGTCGTCGTGGTCGTCGTCGTCGTGGTCGTCGTCGTCGTGGTCGTCGGGGCCGTCGTTGTCGCATTCGTCGTCGTGGTCGTCGGGGCCGTCGTTGTCGCATTCGTCGTCGTGGTCGTCGGGGCCGTCGTTGTCGCATTCGTCGTCGCGGTCGTCGTCGCCGTGGCGGTCGTCGTCGTCGTCGCGGTCGTCGTCGCGGTCGTCGCCGTCGTCGCCGTCGCGGTCGTCGCCGTCGCGATCGTCGCCGTCGCCGCCGTCGCGGTCGTCGCCGTCGCGGTCGCCGTCGCGGTCGTCGCCGTCGCGGTCGTCGCCGTCGCGGTCGTCGTCGTCGCGGTCGTCGTCGTCGCGGTCGTCGTCGCGGTCGTCGTCGTCGCGGTGGTGGTGGTCGTCGTCGCGGTGGTGGTGGTCGTCGTGGTGGTGGTCGTCGTGGTGGTGGTGGTCGTCGTGGTGGTGGTGGTGGTCGTCGTGGTGGTGGTGGTGGTCGTCGTCGTGGTGGTGGTGGTCGTCGTCGTGGTGGTGGTGGTCGTCGTCGTGGTGGTGGTGGTCGTCGTCGTGGTCGTCGTCGTGGTGGTGGTGGTTGTCGTGGTGGTGGTGGTGGTGGTCGTCATCGTGGGTGGTGGTGGTCGTCGTCGTGGTGGTGGTCGTCGTGGTGGTGGTCGTCGTCGTGGTGGTGGTCGTCGTCGTGGTGGTGGTCGTCGTCGTGGTGGTGGTCGTCGTCGTGGTGGTCGTCGTCGTGGTGGTCGTCGTCGTCGTGGTCGTCGTCGTGGTGGTGGTCGTCGTCGTCGTGGTGGTCGTCGTCGTCGTGGTGGTCGTCGTCGTGGTGGTCGTCGTCGTGGTGGTCGTCGTCGTGGTGGTCGTCGTCGTGGTGGTCGTCGTCGTCGTGGTGGTCGTCGTCGTCGTGGTGGTCGTCGTCGTCGTGGTGGTCGTCGTCGTCGTGGTGGTCGTCGTCGTGGTGGTCGTCGTCGTGGTGGTCGTCGTCGTGGTGGTCGTCGTCGTGGTGGTCGTCGTCGTGGTGGTCGTCGTCGTCGTGGTGGTCGTCGTCGTCGTGGTGGTCGTCGTCGTCGTGGTGGTCGTCGTCGTCGTGGTGGTCGTCGTCGTCGTGGTGGTGGTCGTCGTCGTGGTGGTGGTCGTCGTGGTGGTGGTCGTCGTCGTGGTGGTCGTCGTCGTGGTGGTGGTCGTCGTGGTGGTGGTGGTCGTCGTCGTGGTCGTCGTCGTGGTGGTGGTGGTTGTCGTGGTGGTGGTGGTGGTGGTCGTCATCGTGGTGGTGGTGGTCGTCGTCGTGGTGGTGGTCGTCGTGGTGGTGGTCGTCGTCGTGGTGGTGGTCGTCGTGGTGGTGGTCGTCGTGGTGGTGGTCGTCGTCGTGGTGGTGGTCGTCGTGGTGGTGGTTGTCGTCGTGGTGGTCGTCGTCGTGGTGGTGGTCGTCGTCGTGGTGGTCGTCGTCGTGGTGGTGGTCGTCGTCGTCGTGGTGGTGGTCGTCGTGGTGGAGTTCGTCGTCGTGGTGGTCGTCTTCGTGGGCGGCGGCGGCGGCAGGGAGTGCAATGGGATCGGTCGCGTTTACAGTGTGCCGTGGCATCAAAAGCAAATTAAGAGGATTATGAAGTCTTACATTCGCCTCGAGATGGCCCCTAACACAGAAGAAAAAATCTCAAAAGAAGAAGCAGAAATCTAAAAAGAATAAGGATAAAAGGAAGAGGCTTCATACATTGTTTGTGAAATCCCAAAGACTTTTTTCCGATTTGAGAAGTTTGAAACTCCCAAAGTCTCGAGTTCATTCAGATTGATTCGGGACTATCAATTTTGAAGAAAATCTCCCGAACTATTGAGGCGCTAGCGTTGACCAGGCGGATAAACAGACGTTTTGCCGTATCGTCATTTTTTTCGGTATGAAGGACCCACAAAGCATGGATTCTGGCTACACCACGTGAAAGAGGATTTTTACTTTCCCGTATACGCACGTATATATGGAGTAATATATGTAGTATAGGGAAAGTTATGTAATGCTGCGGAAAATCGATTTCGAGATTTCAACGGAAATACACGTTTTGAGGTCCCCTGATACCGAAAAAGTGGGTCTTTTAAAACGTCCGTCCGTCCGTCTGTGAACAACTAGCGCATAAACCATATGTGGGATTGATTCCAAAATGGATATTCCCCGGTCGATCTGCGTCCATTCGTGGCGCCTCGATTTTGAGAAACTTTCTACAAAATTTGGGGGTATTTTACATGACGCCACCCGAACACTTTCAAAATTTTCTCAAAAACCTCTCCAATTTTTTTCTTTAAATTTCTTATAAGAATAGAGTAATTTACACTTAAGGTGGCATAAGTCCCATTTTCACGGTTAACTCTGAATTTTTGAAAATTGCTAATGTTTGAAATTTTTTCGGCGTCCTCCTAGAACTACAAAATTGAGGATAGAGATTATTCCTTCAAGTAAAATTTGTTGTCCAAAGTGAGTTCTTTCTCATTAAGGTCACGTACATTTTTTTTAAATTTTAGTAGTTTTTGCGCAATATTGCACGCTATATTTGAAATTTTAAAAAATTATAAAAAGCAGATGTTCTCAAAAACGGCTCCAAATTTTTTCTTTAAACTTTTGGTAGAGACAGTGCTAAATGAGCTCTATGAGATGACATTAACGCCATATTCCTCTACTCTTCTGTTTTCTCAAAATTGCAAAAATTTAGTTTTTTTACTTGTCTCTCACGTTGTTAATATTTACATTAGCGGCGATTTGTTCAAAGTATTATATTAAGGAGTACATATGCTTTAAATAATGTCAAATAAAGTTTCTCGGAAATTGATCAGTTTTCTGTGAAAACTAGCTCAAAATTCCGCATTTTCACAAACGCTCAAACGCCATTTTCTAAAAATGGTTTGAAATTTTGTGTTCAAACGTTTCGAACGAATAGTGCTAATTGCATTCTTTAATGTGGCATAAAGTTAATTTTGGGGTATTCTGTTTCAAAAATTACAAAAAAGTAATTTTTTTGAATGTTCTCTCATATGGTTAAAATGCACATTTCCAGCAATTTGTAAACACTATTGAATTTGTGAGTGTAAGTGCTTCAAATGAAGTTTTTTGAAAACTTTTCTGTAAAAAAGAGCCTCAAGTTTCGCATTTAGAGTGGTGCCTAAACGCCATTTTCTTGAAACGGCTCCAAATTTTTCAACGAAAATTGCCATTTAGCGCAAGGTTTAATTGTTTTTGTTTTTTTTTATTCTCAATATGATAGTTTTGTTCAACAATTGAAAAACCGAAAACTTAAGAAAATATCGAAAAAATGTAGTTTGGGCGGCGATAGATGGCAGCTGTCAAGAGTATTGGCAAGTCCAAATAGCTAGCTGAGACCAAACGAAACAGAAAACTAATACGGGAAAGTCCGTGCCATTCTGTAGCACCACTGGTTTTTCTTCATTTAGCAACAGGATTTATCCATTTTTCATTACCAGGGCCCCGCAATAAGTTTTTCTGGCGAAAATTTGCATTTTCTGGCGCACGATTACATGACTTTCTCTTCTTATGAAGTATTTCGTATGACGAGAAAGAAAAAATGAATTTTGGAGGTACTATACCAAAGAACATTTTTGAAATTTTCTCAAAAATGGTTCAACTCTTTTTCTTCAAATTTCTTGTAACACAAACATCACTGCACATTGGAGGTTAAATACCAAAGTTGATTACTTTTTAAAGAAACAACTGGAAAGTTCCTATGCAAATGAGAGGTCTCGTGCACCTTCCTGAGAGAATTATTAGCATGCACATCACAGGAGCTACATACTGCAGAAATGCTGGCTGTACTGTTTATTGGCAGGAGGCTCGTGGTTCAAAGGAAATTCACGATTCACCAATCCCACAACCAATCCCACCTCGTTGTTGTTGTTCTTGGAATTCACAACACTTCTTATTTGAAGTGCCAACAAAACAACTGGTGGTGGGGAGAGTTTTTGTGCAGATGACGCAACTGAAACCATCTCCATTTTCTCCACAGACATCTGGAAAAATCAACAAACTTCATATTTGTGTATTTCAAATATCAGTGTCCGAAAATACATCATTCAACCAGCATGTGGGTCATTCCACACAAAATTGGACGAATTTGAAGGAAAATCGACCCCGAAGTCTTATATCTTTCTGATTTTTTTTTAATGCTCATAAAACAAACCATACAACACATGTTTTTTAGTTTTGCTCAAATATTTATATTTTTGTCATTTTATTTTTTTTAATTTTCCTTAACTGCATACACACAGATATGATTCACACATATGATCACACATTCACAGATATGATACACACAGATATGAGATATTTTATATCTCAAAATTGTTTTAAAATCTCGGTTTTGAGTTAGTTTTAAATCAAAGCTTAAATCTGTCTTTCATGAAATTTATCTTATGGTTTATAAAATTATATTTTAATGATAATTTTTTGTTTATATATTTCAATTTATAACATTATTATTTTTACCGTGAAATAAATTTTTTTTAAAAAAAAAGTTCATACTTCTTCTAAAGGACTGCAAAGTTTCACAATGGCTTCTGTTAAAATAACATTTTGAGAATTTTTTAAAATTCTTACCTTGTTTACAGCGCTGCGAGAATCTCATGTGCCCGTTGTTGTATGTGCCGTTATCAAATGAAACGCTGGGGGAACAAGCTTGGTAACAGGAAGATAAGTGAAAAGGTTCACTGAGCAATTAATTTTCAAGTTCTTGTTAATATTCCAAGGCATATAAAATATTAAGTTGTGTCAAATTTATTTCTCTTTAAGTTTGTCTTCATATAACTTGGATAAGATCTGCACTTTCTTTGAAGTGATATGTTTTAATTATTGCTTTATCTTCACAAACAGGAACAAAGGAATGTAACGAACGTGTACTATGTAGCCATTTTTCTGGATTCCTATGACTTTTATGTGAATTCTTTCTTCATGATCTTCATTGGTGAAGAAGAAAAACACTATGTTTTGTATTGTTTTTTAAGCCCACTCACAGAGCTTCTTGGGAATCGTAATAGGATCTTGATGAACTTGAAGACTAGCTCTTGATGCTAATCTCTTCAAAGCGCAACCTATTCTATTCGTCACCTTAAAGTGAGGACTAAAATTCAACTTCTGAAAAATGTTACTGTCGCATGGACATATGTAATGCAAAGCGTCATTGGGTACTTTCATTTCTTTTTGTGTTGGCAATTGTTGTTGCCAACATTACCAAAATTACCCGATATATATCGTAATAATGCGAATGGTGACATGTTTTTGATTTACGTTTGCAACAAAAAAAATGACGAATTCCGGAGATAACGTCAACATTTCAACTGTGCATCTACATTGTGATCATTTGTCATTTCGACTGACTTGCACTATTATTTCCATAATTTTACATTTGTTTTATTTTAGTTATTACATGTCTTGTGAAATAACAGTGAAAATCTTAATTATTACATGACTTTTCCCAGCTACTATTTGGTCTGTTGATCAGTTATTTGGATTTGGTATATTTCAGTTTAAAGTTCAATCAATTCATTTTTTTTATTTTATAGAATATTAATTTATTACTTGCTGTGTTTCATTATTTTCAGTTATTTAAAGTTATAAATGACTCAACCTAAGGCATACAGGAACCATTCCACGTCAAATCGCACAAAAAAGACCAAAATTTGACCATCATATTTTTATTTATTTTCTAATTTTTTCTATTTGTTATATGGATCAAATAAGTGAACACGTGTATTTTTATTTTTTTCTAACTTTATTATTTTCGGAAATATTGTATGATGAAATTTGCTAAAAATGACGCGCATCACTAACTTAAAAATATTATACATTTGAATTCACCAATTATAGAAATTCCGTTCAAATTCCATTCGAAACTTAAAAACATGTTTAATTTTTAAGGTTTTGCAAAATATTTAATTTTTTGAATTTTCAATTTTTTTCAAAAAATTGAAATTTTGAAAATTGAATATTTTTGTAAACTTGATGAGCTAAAAAATTTTAAAAAATATTTATAAACGCACTAGAGTATTGATAATAAGTCCAGAAAAAATCAAAGTGGGATCTCAGTAACTTTAAAAGATATTAATATTTTACAAACCAGTGTGTAATAGATTGCTGCAATAGACACGTTTTTTACGATAATGGTCGTCGGTTTCTTTGGATGAAGCAGTAATTTAAGTACTTCTTGAGGTGGTGAAACTTCATGATTGAATTTATAAATAATAATATTTATGTGTATTAATATACATATAAATAATATTAATATATTTATAATTTATAAATTTATAAATAATTAAATGACGGATTCTTGATTCAGGTTTTGACTGACATTTTGAAAACTTCTGGTCCCTAACAACTCACTTTAAATACAAGTACTCGCGTACCATAGAATACCTGAACTTTCGTCACAATGCACAGTTTTAATGCCCTAACGAATTTACTTCAGTTCTGGACAAAATTCCATTTTCTTCAGCCAACGTTTTAGACACTTTTATCATGCTTTCGGTTGCTGCAAAAACTCGTTTAATTTTATTGTATGTCCAACTTTCAAAAATTGTCAAAATTTAAATTTTCAACGTCATGTCATCTGTTGAGTGAAAGTAATTGATAAGTTACTAAATAGTACTTTGTCTGATTTTTCGATGGACGTCGAAGGATCTTCAATGTGAAAAAAATTTATCTGTGTTGGCACTTTGTACTTTTTAAAATTTCTCATGGGGATGCCATTTTGTTCCAATTTTCTTTTTGTGGCGGGGGTTTCTCCTATTGCAATTAAACTCATGTTTATCTTCTCTTTATTCATTTCGCAGACACTTGATGAACTATCTGAAGAACTTAAATTGTCACCTCCTTGATTTCCACTTTTTTCACTGGACGTTCCGCTACTTTTGTTAATGCCACGGGAGCCACTGATCTCGATGCTATCTTCATTAAGAATAGGCCGTTTTGGAAGCCGATTCCCTTTCTTCCAAAATGAATCACAAATTTGCCAATCTAATGACTCCTGTAAATTCACCAGCAAATCGTGGTTTATGCGTCTTGGAGATTTTCTTTTTTTCTTTCTCATACGCGGATCACCACTCATGTTGCACAGTGTACACACGATTCACAGAACAAATACTAGCACTCTTGTCTTCATAAGTATTGCGTATTGCGACTAATGTTGAGAAAAGTTTACTATGCCCCTTGACAAGTGGTCGATTGTACTTCACGAGCAAGGTCAGGAGGGCAGCCCATCCCTAGGACGCAAAGGGACTCGCAGTAAAATTCATTTCGCTGACACGAGGAAAAACATTCGGTTTGCTGTCACCCATCCCTTCTGGGGAAAGAGTGAACATAAATTTACTAATGTTTGTTGAAACCCAAATCAGGCAGAAGGCCATTCTTTTTATTGTTCGTCGACGTTAGTATTTAAGACTGATCGATCACAATTCGTTAGTGCAGGGGCAGGAACCACGCGCCCGAATACCATAATTACAATTGATTTTTTTTTATCTATACGTGTTGAGTGCCCACTTTTTTCTTGTTGTTTTGTAGAAAATTGAACAAGAAATATGCCTATTTTTTCTAATTTTAATCTCAGAAAGTTCATAAAGAAATTTTCGTTTTTTAGAAATAATTACAATTTTTTAATGAAATATTTATTTTTTGAGAAAGTAATTTACAGATGAATAAAATACACATATAAAAAAATTAAACGAAACAAACCAGTAATTTTTATGTTAAGTATATTCAGAGCCTCAATTAATCATATTTCACAAAGTACGCGTAAATTTCAAAATTTAATAAAGGCAAAACTACGCAAATAAACAATTTTCAGGTAAATAAAGAAACATGTGCCTCTTTTTTTGATGTCCAGAATGAATGCCATATATTCGTGTCACTTATTTTTTTTAAATAGTCATGTCAATTCAAGTGAGATTTGACGTGGAATGGCTCGTATTTCAATTCGTTTCGCTCTCACCCATAAGAACATAGGTGACCCACAAGTCACCCACGATGTTACCCACAAAAATATGTATGACACAATGTCATACATTCTGGGGGCAGAGTGAACATCTGAAATACTAATAACTCTTGAAACCCTTATCAGGCAGATGGTCATTCTTTTTTTAGTTCTTCAGCACTTGCATCAAAGACTGGCCGAACACAATTCGTTAGTGCATGGGTAGGCAGAGCACGCCCTCATACTTACAATTGATTTTCTTAAAACTGTATGTGTGGAGTGCCCACTTTTTTCTTGTTGTATTTGATAGAAAATTGAACAAGGAACATGCCTATATTTTTTTCAAATTTTTATCTCATCGAGATTATATAGAAATTTTAATTTTTTTGAAAAAAATACATTTTTTAAAATGAAAAAAATATTTTTTGAAAAATTTATTTACAGAGGAATAAAATACACATTTCAAAGTATTAAATGACAAACCAGAAATTTTTATATTTAGTACATTCGGAGAGATAATTGATCTTATTTTGTGAAGTACCTGTAAATTCCAAAATTGAATATAGCCATAACTACACAAATAATCAATTTTCAGGCAAATAAAAAAATATGTGTCTCTTTTTTTGATGTCCAGACTTAAGAAAAAAATATCGTACATTTTAAAAAATGTTGTGTCAACTCTTGTGCGATTTGACGTGGAATGGCTCACAGACCTGTTCCCGAGTACAAATCGCATGAATTCAAAATTAGCTTCAATAGAAATAAACATTGTGTTAGCACATTTTTCTCGGCGCGGACAAAGTTCCTGTGACTTCCGCCCACCTGGGCACTCTTTGTGGTATTCCCGCCAAATTATGGGAGTTCCATGCTGCACCGGTGTGTTAAGGGAGCGCGAACACAAAATTCGCGCGTCTCACCAAAAAATAAATTACTTAATTAAGAAAATTAATTAATTAATCATTGTTCCTCCGCACCTTCACGCATGGAACGTCCTCTTCCGCCATGCGGCTTCAGCCACGCCGCCGCCGCCGCCGGCGTCGGGCATCTTCATCATCATCGCCACCGCCCCCGCCCCCGCCGTGCAGGGGCCGGCGCTGCTGCTGCCGCCACCACCAAAACCACCACCGTCGCCGCCCTTATCTCCCCCCACCTCCGTCCGTCCACCCCCCCCCCGGCCGGCCAGCCACCCCTTCCACGCGCCCGGTGAGATTCTCGGGGCGGTGGACAGATCAGGCGTGGCCGGCGGAGAGAGCGGGGCGAGGTCGGATCGGGGAGTGCAGTGGGCAGCTTATCGCTCGACACGGGACTGTTTAAAAACTTTGCCGTGAAGCATTCCCGTCAGCGAAGGGCATTTTTTCTATGTGCATTGAGACCCTCTACTAGACAGATGTGTAAAAGGAGGAGCTGTGGTACTATGATAGTCTGGTAAGTCTGGTAGTCTGGTTTGAAAAATCTCTCTATGATAGTCTGGTAGTCTGGTACTCTAATAGTCTGGTTTGAAAAATCTAGGCATGTGTGCCTCGTAGGCTTCAATACATTCTGCAATGTTTACACTAATTAAATTTTCTTACTATATCAGTCAGGTAGCCTCGCCTAGTCAGTGTACCTTTCATTTTGTGTTATCATAACAATGCAAGAGTTTTGTGAAATTGTTAAAGTTTTTTGTATTCTTTGACACATTGTGGATTATGGAAAGAAATAATGGATGAAGGAACTCGTGTCACTCACAAGCTTCTATTTTAGTTGACAATTTTTGTAAGAATTTCTCCTCAGATGACAATACAATTTTCAAACTATTTTGTTCTATGTGAATCCACAGCCAATATGTCATGCTGTCAATCATTCTCTCTTCATACTTTTCCTGCAACATTTTAACATTCTTCTGTTCCAGGCCATTTCTCACACTTTTTAAAGTAACATTCAGCTCTCGGAAGGTCAAAAATAATATTTGTTAGGTAGTCCCAATAATCCTTCAATGTAGTAACACATGCTGTTAACTTTATGAGGCCTCCTCTGTCAAACGTTAACTTTACATTTTTGTGGTAAGCACAAACACATACTGTATGTGTATTGTTAGCTTCTGGTAAAATACAGTGTTTCGGTCTTAATTCAGCGAACTTTGAAAAGTCGACCTTTTGATGCATATACTTTTCTTTAAAAAGTCAGTAGGTTTCATTCATGTTGCTCAGTATACGCCTCTTTTGTTTGTGAATATTTCCCCCATTCTCTCTCACTGAAATAAAATTATATTTTCCACTCATGTGTGATACACAAAACACGGCGTACTGAAACAGTTGACGGGAAATGCTGGGAGAAGTTTGAAATGTGATGTGTACGCGGTCACTATGGGGGTTGTTATGGTGTCATACAACCAGCAATACAGGGCTGAATATTTGTTATCAGTTGAGAGTCCACGGTTGCTAGGGGGGTTGCTACGGTGCAGGGTGGGTAAATAAAAACAAATTTGATACGACGTTAAGAAAGCGAACCAGTGGTCAACACGTGATATATGCCGTTTGTCAATATACGAATGCGAACTTTCGATACTTACAGTGACGCGAATACCAGAACATTTTGTTAATTCGAAGAAGGGAAGAAACCATGGAAAGTAGTAGAATTCTTAGCATAGCAGGCATTGTTAATTTTTTTGTTGTTCAATCGTACACGTTTGCGAGTAGGTGCCCATCAGGCACGCAGAGTAGGGACAGTTAGGGACATTTAGATGTCAGTTAGATTTAGGTGATAAGAGGAAAACATCGCGGATTTTCAAGAAAGAAGTAGAGGTACCAGGTCCCAGTCGGCGATTAGAAGAACGAAGTCATCATGCGGAGGTTTATCTGGACTGGTTTCTCCAGGGCGACATCCGACATCGCCAAGAGAGCTCAGCATTTTGTTAAATATCAGCGGTCATGACCATAAAAAATCAGGCAAAATTAAATAAGATGTTCAAAATAACGTTCATTGAATAAATTAACTTTTGTTATTTGAAAAAAATTAAATATATGGTTATCATTGTGCAACCTGACACATAATTTAGTGCCACAGTATCAGCAAACTTTCAGATTCCGCACTACTCTGTACGGAGGGCGGATCAAGTTGATATTGGCAGAGCAGGTAAGGGGATTGCTACTTAAAACCGAACCCAAACGACTGAGCCAGCACAGCAACGTACGATTAAAGTTAAGTATACTTGGAATTGTTTCCTGGCGCCCAATTCTCATGGCTGTTTGTTAGTTAGTTAAAAAAAATGTTACACATGATATGGCTAACATTATCTGATCAATAAAAATCCGCAACACAATGGTGTACAGAATCGTTGATAGCTCTTCTGAATTTCACATGTCAGGTAGACAATATTACATTTGTTGCTGCGAAATTGTTTGCAATATTTGTAGTTGTTTGCTAGTTGTTTATCATGTGAATAAATGCATCAAAATGTTTTTTAATTTTTATAATATCATCAGTAGTTTTGTTTCTTTTTTTTTCAATTCTTCTATGAACAACATCCCTCTGGCTCGCACCCCTCTGGCTCGTTCAACAATACATTCTTGGATGTAAACTGATCCAGTGTTTGTACTGCTTGGTTGACATCCTGTTATTGCTAATCCTCCACTCTGTTCAATATTGTTTTATGTGTGTTCTAGAACAGAAGCCATTTTGAAAACTTTTCATTTTCTTGTTTTTCATCTTCCACCTCTTCTCAACCAAATATTTGTCTCTTAAGGTTTTTCCACTTTTCGACAAGGATATTCTAGATTGAAAGGATTGAAACATGAATTAAAGCATATCTTCTTTGTACATGCCATCTTCAATTAATTTTTGTCACTCCTCTACACAAGAAAAAACAGCAAGGGCACTCACACATGCATCACAAACGAGGATATTACATGCACTGTGTCACTGCTACAGTGGAACTGAACTGATCGCACCCCTCTGGTTCGTTCAACAATACATTCTTGGATGTAAACTGATCCAGTGTTTGTACTGCTTGGTTGACATCCTGTTATTGCTAATCCTCCACTCCGTTCAATATTGTTTTACGTGTGTTCTAGAACAGAAGCCATTTTGAAAACTTGCTGAGATGAAGATGAAAGAATAAAAAATGTATTGCCATAGAAACATTTTTATTTCTTCTGCGGCAGCAACGCGCCGGGTACCAGCTATTAGAGCATATGTACAATAATAACCTAGCGTTACCGTATGGTCACATAACACGTTTTGGGTATTAGGCAAAATAACTCCTGTTTTTTCTTCACAGGAAAGATGTGTTATCTTTCTTGGGGAGATATTTCTATCAGACATCAACCCTCTGATTGTTGTTCTTAGTCTTGAGTTTTAGCCTGCTCACGAATGCGAAATTTTTCATGTGTGCCATGGCTAAGTAAGTAATAATTTAACAAGTTTTTAAAATTTTTGAATGAAATCTACACACATTTGTAAAAATATTAACATTTCATATATCCTATCGTTACCATATAATAATGGCCAGTTCTGATAACAGAACCACCTTTACAAGTTCAAAAGGGGAAGGTTTGATTAGCTTTGACCCTAAGAAAGGAAATATATGTTATTTTTCCAGAAACTATAAAAAATATAATTCAGGTCATTAAGGGTTAAAAAAATTGTTTAATCTGAATTATGGTTTCTGTTTCTGTTTTCAATGTGTTTAATACAAAAAGATTGTCTAAAATAATTCTGGGCAAAAAATCTAAAAATTTCAAGCTTGTAGAAACCCAATAAAGTAACAAAATTATTCATACAAAATATTTTTGACTTTTGCTTTGAAGTAATGAAGTCAAAATTCTCCCTATTCACTCTGGAAAAATATTTTCCAATTATTGATTGTAATATTTCTTATTTTATTTCACTAACCTCCACCTTACACCAACTGAGACTGTTGTTTACAGTTTGCGCTTCTTGCACATCCAACCAGCAGGGACCTTTAATGTGTCTTTCTATAAGGAATCTCTCTAAGCTACTAGTGCTAGAGCCAAGAACATGACTAAATGTGTTGCCTTTCAAGTCCTCTGGAAGTGTTTGACAATGTGCCTGAAATAAATAGCCATAACAAATTAGCATACTGTATAATAAGCACAAGAACAGAAACCATCTGTAGCTTGACAACTTAGAAAAAAACATCATGGTAGTGCTTACATCAGCAGGTGTGGCAAAACTATTCCCCACTGCCGAGTGATCACCAAATGATTTTTCATTTGCCAAAAGTACAACTGTGTCAGTTGTTAAATTATCTCATGAGCCTGGCCTTTCAATGGTCACAGTGATATACAAGTGGATATTGAAGTCAAAGCCACATCAACAGAAATGTAAACACTCAAAAACACTGCAAAGCAACAAATCGGAAGTTTACACCTCCAGCAGGAAGTGCACACAAACTGACTCCCAGCAAGAAAAATTTCAAACAATTGTAGCAATTGTACTTAAGGAGAAGGAAAGGGAGGTCATTTCTCTTGGCATGGCATTTCTCACACCCAAAAGCCATTCGACTTGGCAGGATAAACAGAGATAGGAGCCTTCAACACCCTAGGGTTCAAGACAGTTGACAAGGCCAGGCTGTCTTCTCCCTCCTGCCCGCTCAGGCTGAGGCAGCAGCAGTGGCTCCTGAGACAGGGAACTTGTGCCGCAAAGAGAAGACACATTCCTCTTGAGCACTTTTCGTGCATGCACAGACCAGAGTTTTTTTTTCTAAGTTGTCTAGCAGGGTGTATTTTTTTTTTTGTATTGTCATTCAGTTGCAGTGAAAAATACAAATCAAATAATCTTGTTAAATGAAGTCTTTTGATACCACATAAACAAAATTTGAAATCTGAGCAGAAATATTCCATTTTGCATCCCATTTTGGAAGCAATGGTAGATAAGGGATTAAAAAAACAAAGATGAATGTGTAAAAAAGCTAAACAATATTTTATCACATCCATGTACAAGTAAAACAATGAAAAATGCCTGGTGAACACTCCTAACATTTCATAATTACAATGCATCACATTATAATAATGCAATTAGCATTATCTTCTTCATTCAAATTAGATCATAACTTCCATTTTCCCACAGACTCCCTAATTTTAACATACCAACTTCAAAATCTTAGTCTCCTACCAATGATTTATTTTTTCAGAAAATACTATTTAATAAATACACTGTACAACAATTCAATAAGATAGAACAATTACTGATTGTTCTATCTTATAAAACAAGTTGATCTTTCTTGTACAGTCTAAATTCATTAGAGAACACCTGACTTTTCAATACATCTCGAATAAAATCTATTCGTATAATTCCACAATTTTAATCATATGTGGTATCAAATTAATGATTGTGATAAGGATTGTTTTTATATCTTTATTCCATAAGTGGATTATACACAATGTACTTGTGACAATTGAACATACAAGGGTCATTTCATAAATAATGCACAGTATTTTATATTTTCTTGCATATTTATTTTTTGAGAAAATCTCTTTATGATCCTTCAATGTAATCTCCATTCTTCACAATTACCAAGTTCCAACAACTAGGCAGCTTTAGAATTCCATCAAACACCCCTTCTTTGATCATCAGAAGAATCGTTCAGGTAACAGCTGCACAAAGCTCATCAAGGCATGAAAAACGAAGTTCTCAGAGAAGGTTTCTCTGGGAGTAGTCAAAGTCTGGAAGAGTCATGTCAGGACTGTAGGGTGTATATTGTAATACTTCCCAACCACATTCGTGAAAGTTTTCTGTTCAGACTTTGGCCGTGTGTGAGAAAGCATTGTCATGGAGAATGAGTGTCCCAGAATTGTTGAGCAACTAATGGCGGGTTTTGTGCATTTTCAGTATCAATCATTTGACAGTATTCGAAATATAGGCAGAATTGAATTTCCTAGGGTTTCAGAAATGTCTTCACATGTCGTACGACAATCTTTTTCAATAAAATCTGCCACAAATTTCTCACTTCATTCATCTGTCGATGTTTTGGATCTCCCAGTGCTTATTCTTTGTTTTTTCTCATACAACCCTCCAAAATCGACTACACCCATGAGAAACTGTGCTACGGACCACTGTAAACTCACCATACATTTCACTTAAAGTTTTCTGGATTTCAAACAGGTTTTTACCATGAAAAGTTTTGATCTTAAAATGTGATCTTTGATCCTCGACACTCCCCGTATCCAAGACCTGTGCATGCTCCATTTCTAAGACCTGTCATTAAATAACGAAACAAGTTATTGATGAAACCGAGACATGTGCTTCATCCTCAAACTTTGAACTACAAGTGACGCAACTTAGATCTACTAGTTCTGTCGTGTACTTCAGCTGGCGATGTTGCCAAACTGCACATTATTTATGAAATGACCTCTGTAATATCTGTTGTGTACTTACTTAACATTACATTGCTGGTAAAGCTTATGTTCTCATTTTAAATATTTTGTGAAATGGACAGGAGTCCATTAAATCAAATTAATTAATAGCCAATAATACTGGTATTTTGATAAACGAGAAACCTCAAACAGCTATTTAAATGAATTCTTTGTAAACATTAGGGGCAAATATGGTTGATAAAATCCAAAGATTGACTGATGAAAATGATACAATAAAAATTGAAACACTGCCAAATTCCTTTTTTCTGAAGCCAACCAACGAAAATGAAGTCGTAAAAATTATAGGTACATTAAACTCAAAAAAAATCAGCTGGAGTTGATTAGATCTCTATTACCATAATAAAAAATATCGCAAAAAATAGCTAAACCTTTATCATACCTATTTAATAAAGTTATCAAAAAAAGAATCTTCCTTTGTCACTTTAAACGGGCCAATATTGACCCATTTTTTAAAGGGGAGATGAAAATAATGTGACTAATTATAGACCTATATCTTTAATCCTACATTTTGCAAAAGTACTAGAAAAATCCTAAAGGATATATTATCTAGCTTCATTGACTAGCATAAGATCATATATGTGAAACAATTTGGATTCCAAACCAGATCTTTTGAGTGAACTTCATGACATCATCTGAAGCACATTTTTTAAAAACAAAAGAATAGAACAAAATGGTGTTTAATCTTATAGAGGACATTTGGCACTATCTCTATCAAAAATTTAAAGAAACAATTTGGAGCCATTTTGAAAAAAAATCTTATTTTTGTAATTTTTTAATATTACATGCAATATTGCGCAAAAACTATTTTTTTTAAAGTGCGTAATGTTAATGTAAGAACTAATTATGGAGAAAAAATTTATTTGAAGGAAAAATCTTTATCTTCAATTTTTTAGTTGTAGAAAAATGCTGAAAATTTTCTAACTTATGCAATTTTCGAAAATTTAGTTAACCGTGAAAATCCTAAGCAACCACTACAAGTGTATTTCACTCTATTCTTACAAGAAAGTTAAAGAAAAAATTTGGAGCCATTTTCGAGAAAATTTTGAAAATGTCCCAGGGCTTCATGTAAAGTACCCCCCAAAAATTAAAGAATGTTTTTCAAAATCACAGAGCTTTGAGTGGAACCATTTCAATCAGGGAATATTCTTTTTGGAAAAAAACATATGAATAGTTATGGCACTAGTGTTGTTCATGACCAAACAGACCAAAACAGATGGACAGACATTTTGGGAAACAACAACAACACTTTTTCGGAATCAGAGGATCCCAAAATGTGTATTTCCTTTGAAATCTCGAAGTTGAGTTTCTAACAAGCAAGAAGAAACGCATGGCCAAGAATAAAATCTTGTCCACAATAGGCAGGAATCTCTTATGATGGGGTCTCTTAAATGCAGGAAATAAATGTATTGTTTATATACATGAACCGGGCCTCAGGACCATGAATTCCAAAATCCATGACCTCGGGACCATGAATTTTGGAATGAATGAATGAATGAATGAATGAATGAATGATGAATGAATGAAATGAAAGAAAAATAAAGTCCTCAAACTTACTTCAACTAGGAGAAAAATGAACATAGCACCGACGAAAACTAAAAAAACATGTTTAACAGATACTACAGTGTGTGTGTGTGAAGGCCTACAACGATTTGAGTGATACCTTAAAACTAAATAATGTACAGAAAATAAAAAAATGGTAAGTCGTTGAGGAGACACCTCATAGCTTTTATCAAGAGAAGAAATACACTTTCTTCTGATTGTTGAGTCTCTGTAAATTTTTCTCATTTTCTAGTCATTTTTTATTTTCTATCTTTTCTATCATGTATTTGCTGAAATGATAGGCGAGGAAAAACAGATGTTAGTACATTGGAAAGACATTATGTAATTTAGTTAGATTAGTCCAAGTCTGCCCACAGGCAATAACTGCCTTCTGTAGAATACCTGTGGATACTTTACTATTCCACGTTGACAATGTATGTATATATGTATGGTAACCTGGAAACATATTCTATTCTATTCTTTATACTACAGAAAATCCTTTCATTTCTCTCCTCCTGTTTCCTTACCGAATATTTGACTTCCATATATTCTGATGTAACCGGAATTTCTGGGTTGAAGCAGTTGTTCAATTCCACCTTTCGAGACCTGAATTCCATTATACCATATTTGGAAGCCACATTGCTAAACTCCTTATAAACATCGAGAAAAGTAACATCCTTCTCAATACCGTCTACTGTCATCTACAACATACAAATTATGGAAAAAATTAGTAGGAAAAATTCTGAAAAACTGCAATAATAATACATGTCTCATACTTCATACTACCTAACTTGTTCATCCATTTGCCATAAAATCAAATGAGTATTTACAATATATTTCCCACAAAGAGGCACCATATTTTCTGCTTTGTGTAGAGTTATTTCCAAACATTATTTATATCTACAGAAATAACTAGTGGAGCTACAACACAGCAAGAATTCGAACAACTTATTTAGCTTCAGAATGGTAATTAAAGTAGAGAGATTCAAAAAAAGTTCAACTTCAGCAATTATCACAAATTCAAAAGTTATCAAACAGACTATTACCATATTTATAAGTGCTCTTTGCTTTATTTGTGCAAGAAATTTTAAGAAAATATTCTTAAATATACAGATCTGACGCTAGTGATGCTGCAACATAGTAGTACAACATCTTTCTCATACTATTTGTAAAGTATGAAAAAATATATTTGTATTGCAGTTCATGTGCTAAGAATATTTCCCCATCTTTTTCAAAACTCTTTACCACACTGCTTGTAACCCAAATAGGTGTACCCAGGGAAAAGAAAGAGACTTGGTACATAGACAGATACATGCAGGCAGGCATGCATGCATGCACACACATGCCCAAGCATTAATGATAATTATACTGTAGTAAGAACTTACTTTTTCTCTGGGAAGAACAAGAATTTTACGTTCCACATTGCGCACAGCCACACAACAGCTGACATACTCATTAGCACTCTCAATCCATACTTTGCCAAACAAGAAAATCACACCAGGTTGTTTCAAGGGTTCCTCATGAGCATCCAGCCAGAAAAAACGAATCATCTGTAATTATTAAACAAAATTATGCTTTTCTGGATAACCAAATATATGAAAACTACTCTAAAGATCTGTTTAATGCTAGCTTAATATGAGAGGCCAATGCAGTGGAATCTCATTAGAATGTTTTTCAAGGGACCGAAAATTTTGAAAGTCATAAGCAGGAAACTTGCTAAAGAAAATTGCTCAATTTATACCTTCTTTTCACATTTCCATCTACAAATTACTAGAATAGAGAAAACATGGATATGTAAATAGCTCGGAAATAACCACAGAGTGAATTAATTTCTTCATAAATGGCACTGAATTAAACTAAATTACACGTAATAAAAAAAAGCACTCGAAGAAATGCTCTTTAAGGCTTGTGTCACCCAAGATGCGTGTCACTCACTGGCGTCGTGTGGACGTCAGCCTCTCCGGGGCAAAGGAAAATTTTGCCGCCCCCTCTTTTAGGTATTTCAAAAGACTAAAATATTGAGTACTTCTAAAGAACTTTTCGAAAGAACAATCATCATTATTGTGTATTGCATTGCAAATTTTTATTTGTAACAAATAAATTTTATTTGTTACAAATAACATTTGTAACACATTTGTTACAACAGGTATAGAACACATGATAATACCTTGACGTTTAACACTATTGTTTTTATTGAATATAAAACACAAATTGAATTACAATTATAACTAGAACAATGCTGTTACCATTTACATTTTTATTGAAAATTAATATAATTGTTAGAATTAAAAACAAAACTTCTGTCTTGAACTAAAACTATGTTTACTTTTTTAAGAATAAAGTATTTTATTGCAATATCAATGCCCATGGCATCACCTACCTCTTGCTCAATAGACAAGATAGCCAGAAAACAAAACTTCTGTCTTTAACTAAAACTTTATTTGCCTACTTTTTAAAGAGCCAAATCTTTTACTGCAATATGAACATCTGTGGCATCCTATACCTCTTGCTCAATAGACAACATAGATTGGTTAGCCCTGACGTTCTCATTGTTGATCATAAATAATTTTTTATTAATTTTTATTTTGGAATACTCCTCTCATAGTTGGCATTGCTTATGGCATTTGTGAGGAATATTTGGAACATTATTATATAATTGGACAGAGTACCTTCCAGCTTGAATATCACAATAAATTTTAATAATTCAAATGGGCCCATATTAATTAATTTATTTATTTTGCTTGCCTGTGGCAGCAATAAAAGTCTGCAGTCAAAATCACTCCAGTTTGAAGACCTGCTCGTCAATTTTGGCAGATGCATAGACATTTAATATCGTCCGAATCTAGTAATACAGCTGGCATTAGAAAAGAGACTATACCGAGCATCAAAAAGGAAAGTAGAATTAATTTTAACAATGATAGTTAATGTAATTATTTATCATTTGGACTGTATAATTCTAAAGAACCTGTAACAAGTATTGTACCACAGTTTCTGGGTTGATGGCCCCCATCTCGATCAGGTTTTTCGTCCAGTTTCCCTGATCCTTGAGCAAATGCTGAGATGGTCCCTTGTTTTGCTTCTGGACATAAATGTAACTTCATTATTTGTGCACGTCTTCTGAATTTCAGTGGGAAATATAGTTATTCAAATTATCGTTTTTCATATTATCGCGGCAAAAAGTATTATTCTTTCATGAAGAATATGAGGGTTCAGGGCAGGAATTTATAGCTAATTTACCTTTGAAAATATATTTTATTATATAGGAGCGAATATTTTGTCAACAAAACTCGAAAAAAACTCTCTTTTCTGTATTCAAAATTCGACTAGAATATGGTTTAGGATAGAGACCACAGAATTATGAAAACGTGCACAAAATTCACTTCTCCCCATAGCTCGTCATACGCAGTTTTTAACTGTTTTTGACGTAAATAAATAAATAAATAAAAAGCAACATATCCGACAAATTATGTAGCAGCTACAGATTTTTTTACAATTAATTTTTAGACAATTTATTTTGAAATTTTGCCACAACCTAACAGTGTCGCCCAGGCTGGGCTGCCCCTGGTGCACCTATATATGCTACTGGTGCACTAATATGCTACACCACCTAAGACTGATGAAGTCAGCTGCATCAATGTCTGCGCACACAAGTCACTTAACGCATCGTAGATTAGCACTCTTATGCAACACGGCACACGAGGGCTCTTCATGACCTGCGGTCAAGGCGACCTGCTGTTGTCAAGGTGATGCGTGTCAATGCAACACTCGTGTGTCACAGGCCTAACACACCAAAAAAATGGTGTGGAGAGTACAGTGAACCATGATTCTCTGGCTCCAGAATCAAAATAAAAGTCAAACCCAAAAGTACTATGAAAACAACACATTGCAGATGGCACTGGTGCACAGGAAAACATTTCTCTCTCGCGAAGCAAGTTACCTGTTCAAACTTTGAACATGCTCTGCGGTATTGTTAAACTTGGAAACAAATAATGGGATGGAGTTGGGACCAGGTCTTGAAAATATGAACGTACTAGCTGGGAAACCACAATAATGGGGAAACTTGCTAACGAAATTCCACTGTATATAACAGCAAGTTTTCACAAGTCATAACTGAATGACCATTAAATGCCATTAAAATGAAAAATTTTGTGTTACAATGTCTATTTGTCTATTAAATAAATATCACAGTAAGGAGACCAAACTTGAGAAGCATAAAGTAAAATAGTTCTTACTGAATGAAGTTGTAGGCTTCCATGGCCAGAGTCATGTGATGACAATAAATAAAGTTTTCAATGCTTTGAAGTTAGTGAATTCAACCAAAGTCCTTCTCACAAAAACCTAACATTTGATTTGCTTTAATAATTAAGTTATTTATGTGTTTGTTGAATTTTAACAATTCATCAAACATTACACAGAGATCTTTATATTCTTTCACTATGTTCATGTGCTGATCTTGGTATACACATGGGAAGAGAAATAAAGTTAATTTAATATTTTTGTAATCAATGATATCTTGATTATTCCTATTAATCACAGGTTTGTATCCATCTACACTCCCAATCAACCACTTAATCATCACTGGCCTCTTCAAAATTTCATTGACCTCCAGGGGGGTCAATATCTATCCTGCTGAGATCAAAACAATTGTTTTGAACATTACAAAATTGTGTTTCATTTGTTTAATGGGCTTGAAGAGGACCTCAAAGGTGATAGTCAATAAGTAGACTTACGATGTAATTAAAAAAAAATTTTGTTTCACGATTTACTGAAAAAGATCTGAGTATGTACAGACAACAACATTAGAAGTTACAAGGATCAATTTTGTTTGTATTATGTAATAGGCATTAGAGGCATTCACACATTAACAAACTTGATTCAATATCAGGAATGTCATTTAAAAACTCATTCAAAAACCAAAAATTCAAATTAAATTTAAAAAATCGATTTAAAACAACAAGAAGCATATTGTTTGATTAACCATAAATCATATACATGCCTTTTTCATTGGTACTGGAAAGATCTTTGACAACGAGGCATAAGTTATTTTCAAAAACATTAATAAAATAGTAACTCACCTGATTACCTTCTGCACCTTTCACAAAAGGCTAGATGATTAACATCCACTGTTATGTTTTCTGTGGTAAGAGGTTTACTGCTTAGAACATTAATGTCATTTGCTGGAATATTTTCCTTATTCCTAGGCTCATCAACAATGATTTTTTCTTCAGAATTTATCTGTGCTACATTGTGTTTTGATTGTGCATTCTTGTGAGGTTCTTCCTCACAATTAGCATTATCTAGTTGCTAACAAAAAGAAAATATTATTGATAAGATGCCTATTAACTGCTAACAGTAACAATATGAATAAGGACAGCAACCATGTGAATTTTTACAAGAAATAACTTACGAAAGATTTTCATATTACATGGAAGAGTACTTTAAGAATGTTGAATAAGCATCCCTATATTTTATAGATTGTAATTTAAAGAACAATGCCTGTAATTAAGAACGAATAAAACAGAGCACTTCACCAAATTGCAGTGCAGCCTTTGAAATTGTTGATATAACTAAAGAACACAGTTTATATATTCTAGGAGAGGAGAAAAGAAAAAGATATTTAGCCTTACAACCTTTTAAAATTAAAGAAACTAAGTTTCTTGTTCATAAAAGGGATTATCAATATTTTCTCTTAAAAGTAATTTCATTAAATTTTTTTTTATTCTGATCTCCTACTTTCATGAGCCATGTAAAGAAGTTCACATAAATCATGCTGATCTGACCTCACCTCAGATACATCAGGGAAGTCTTCATGAAACATTGCATCGCACAGATCCTTTTCTGCATCCAAACTCTGCTTCTCCTATAAAAAAGTAAATGTTTCTGTAAACAAAGCTCTAAAATGCCCATCCATTGCACAATGAAAATGTTCAGTCTGGATAATTTTTGCATTTCTTAATGAAAGAACTTTAATATATCCCGGGGCATTGGATTACTACAGTGATATCTCAGAATAAAGGAAATCATAAAATCATTTTATTTATACTTTATACTTGATATTGAAAATACAATTTAAACTAATTTACTTTAAACAGTTTGGCCAATAAACAAAAATAATGAAAAAAAATACATAACACTCATTAAAATATTCTATGATGGAAGTTTGTTTTGTCTTTTTGTGCAAGTTACTTTCCACAAACTATTCTACCTCAAATAATGTTTTGAGAACTGCCTCTTAAACATTTTTTTTTTATTTTTCTGCACCTATACTTTTAACTTCTCAAGACACTTCACTGCTTCTGTTGAAGACACTGTTTCAATCATTTCTTCTACTTTTTCCTCTTCAATATTTTCTCATGATGTAGTTGAAGATTCAACAATGTCACTCTCAGTAAGTCAGTGACATGTTTTGGTCTCAGCATCAATATTGACATAATCATAAAATGTTACAGATGACAGAAAATCTAACTCCTTTGCAATTTGTTCCCACAACTCATAATGGTCTTCACAAGCCTCAATCTGTGGTGAGACAGTCTTGGAGATCCAAAATTCCTGACTTTCTCCAACAATTGGCATTGTTGTTGCCTTCCTATTCCACCAACCCCCTGCTAATATTTATTTCCTTTGCAGATAGTTGTAAGTTTCAATCCAAGGTTAATTAGAATCCACTAAACCAGTTGTTTCTACAAAAAGACCTTTGCGTTATGAATAATTCCCTGGTCTAGTGGCAGTAGCACAGAAGTGCACTTGGGAGTGAAGAATTCAATATTGATATTTTCCAACCTGCACTTTACTTGTAAGTAGTGGAATTATCTATCAACAATAGAATTTTTCTTTTCTGTTTTCTAATATATTACTGCAACTCAAAAAGCCAGTCTGCAAAAAGTTCTTTAGTCATTGATGCTTTCTTGTTGGCTGTATATTTTACAGGCAGAGATGCCACACCTTTGAAACATCAACGATTTACACAATGTCCTACAACCATAGGATTCAATTTTTCAGTACCAGTGGCATTACAACAAGTAAATAACAAGACTAAAATAGTATTACTGTTAATCTTTCTTTTTGCTGTTTTCCACCAACACACCTCTCCCTTGAAGACATGGTTTTATATGGCAAGATATGATTAAATATGCTGTTTCCTCTGCATTGGAAATATCTTTAAGATCAAACTTTTACATTTAATCATGTCTTTAAGATCATACATTACACTTTTTAGATGGTGTTCCTTACACTATCAAGCAGCGAACATAAACAACTTAAGCTTCCCCAACAAGTCTTCCAAGTTATATTACTCAGATAAACAAACCAGCCAGCCGGACAGGCAGCACTTGCCTGAAAATCCTTGACATCCATTAGTGTTGCAAATTGCCTTGCTTTTTCTAGTACCATTGGTCCAGAAACAGGAACCTCACAACTTAATTACCTTAAAGCACACGTCTACTGCCTCTTCCCCTAAACAAATCTTTTTATTGGAACATATCACCAATTGTAACTGAAATTGACTTTGTGTCATATGCACGTGCTACATCAACATGCTTCATTCCAATTTTTTTTTAAAATTTTTTATTATCACCACTTTCTTTTCTATCATGAATCCTTTTCTTTCTTCTCATTGCAATTAAATCAGGCTGTATATTTTTATGAATACCTAAACTAACCACCACAAAACACTCAGAAAACACACAACACACATACTTGTAACCAGTGTGTTTGCTACCATTAACAAGACATGAAATGAATTTCCAAAAGATCAAAATATTCGAAATTGACAAAGTCAGGATTCCCCATCACTTGATCAAGAAATAATTACTACTGCTTACTGCTACTGTGATTATGGCAAATTAGGTCTTGTCTTCATTAATTCCATTAACACATATCGACATGTTATACAATACACATTGTGTTTAAAGGACAGAGCCTAAAAAGAAACGTTACAAAATACATATTCCAGAAAATCTGGAAACAACTGCAGATTCAATAGGAATGATTTTTTTTTAATTTAATCCATACAATTTACTACACAATACTGTAATGGGTCCAAGTAGAGAGTTCATCAAAGTGAAATATCTTTACATGTAACAAAGGACATTGAAACGGGGATTTCAAATATTTTATTTTATTCACAGGACATGCCCATGATATATATGTTAAGAATTACAAAATAAATTAGTATAGTCATACAGTATAAAAACATGTATATAAAAATAATATATTTGAATGTTATCCACATATTGAAAAGGTTAAGTAAGAAAATATACAATAAATTGCACAAAAAAATTTATGCCAGAATAATTGCAAGAACGTAATGAAATTAAAGTACAAAATGAAGAAGAGATACAAAAGAAACAAGTGGTGCAGGCTCTCCCATATTAGTTTTTTTATTTCCTTCGGTCTCTGCTAGCTTATTTGGACATGCCACTTCCTCTTGCCAGCTCCCATTTATTGCTATCCATAGTACATTTTTTTGACATTTTTTAATTGTTTTGTTTCCTAATACAGTAAAACCCCGATATAAGAGATCCCGTTATAGGAGAATCCCACTTATAGGAGACAAAATTCACAGTCTCGAGGTCAGTTGTATATAAACAATGCATTTATTTCCTGCTTTTAAGAGACCCTGTTACAAGAGATTCCCGTGTATAGTGGACAAGATTTTATTCCCCGCCATGCGTTTCTTCTCGCTTGTAATAGACAAAGCGTGGAATTTTCCTCCAGGTGACTCAGGAATTTCCTCAGCGTGGTAAGGGTTGGGACACGAAGAAAGCTCATTCGGTAAGCTTCCTGTCTTTTGGCAACAAGCAAGACGCCCCTAGTGCAACTTTTGTAACCGTGCCTCTAGAAGGAATCAGCTGTTTACGGTTTCATCCAATCGGAAGCTTTTGTCTCGCTACTGATGTCATGATGGTGACTTTCAAGCTCCCAATTGGATGAAACCCATCAGCAGCTGATATCTGCCAGAGGCTGAGTTGAGTAAATTACAGTATTTTGCTTTTTGTGTTTTAACCAGTGTTTCCAATTGTTAATTTCTCATATTCATACTTATATACTCATACGTAATATAGAGAAAGTAATGTACTGCTGCAGAAAATTGACTTTGAGATTTTAACAGAATGCATGTTTTGGGGTCCCCTGATACCGAAAAAATTGTTTTTTTTTTCGTTCAAAACTTCCCTTTGTCGGTTCGAGAATAACACTTGTGTGAAAACTATTCATACTTCTTTTTCCAAAATGAATATTCCGCGATCGATCTGGTTCTGCTCAAAACTGCAGTTTTGAAAACATTCTAAATTTTTGTGGGCACTGTACATGAAGTCCGTGCGAGATTTTCAAAATCTTTTCAAAAATGGCTCCAAATTTTTTCTTTAAATTCCTTGTAAGAATAGAGTGAAATTCATTTATAGGTGGCTTTGTTAGGATTTTCACTGTTAATTCTAAATTTTCGAAAATTGAAAAAGTTTGCAGTTTTTTCAGTGTTTTTCTACAGCTACAAAATTGAAAATAGAAATTTTTTCTTATAATAAAAATTTTTCTCTATAATTAGATCTTTCATTAATGTTTTGTACTAAATAAAAAGTTTTCACCTAATATTGAGTGAAATAAGAAACATTTACAAAAACAAAATTTTCTCAAAAACGGTTCCAAATTTTTTCTTTAAACTTTTGGTAGTGATAGTTATAACGTTACTTTATAAGACTCTTAACATCATTTTGCTCTATTCTTTTGTTTTTCAAAAACTACACAAAAGTAATTTTTGTATAACTCTCATGTCAATATTTACATTAGAGGCAATTTGTTCATACAATCCATTTATGAGCACATGTGCTTTAAATGTCATAAAGTTCATCCAATAGATCTGGTTAAATTTTAGAGCTAATGTAAATTCAAAATTTGAAACTTTCTCACAGAAAATATATGAGTTTTTGAAAACCTTCATTTGAAGTCATTTAAAGCACTTTAACAACTACAATGGAAGTACAATGTGAAGCACTACTTAACAAATACAATAGTGTTTACAAATTGCTGGGAAGTGCATTTTAACAGTCTGTGAGATCTTTAAAAAATAATTACATTTCTGTAATTTTTGAAAAAATAACAAAATACCCAAAAATGAACTATACACATCATATTAATGAGTGCAATTAGCACTATCCCAAAAGGTTGAAGAAACAATTTGGAGCCATTTGCACAAAAATGGCATTTCAGCATTTTTGCACAGGCAGAATTTTGAGCTCATTATCACAGAAAATGGTTGAGTTTTCAAGAAACTTAATATGACATTATTTAAAGCACATATATTTATAAATATAATAATGTGAACCAAACACTGCTAATGTAAATATTAACAACACAACAGAAGTCAAAAAAATTAATGTATTGTAATTTTGTAAAGAATTGTAATTTTTGAAAAAATAAATGAATAGAGAAATATGGTGTTTATGTCATCTCATTAGAGTACATTTAGCTACTAAAAGTTTAAAGAAAAATTTGAAGTTTTTGAGAAACTCTTGTTTTTGTTATATTTTTAAAATTGCACACATTACCTTAATGAAAGACCACGAAGAACCCATTTTCTTTGAAGGAAAAATCTATACCTTTATTTTGTAGTTGTAGGAAAAAGGCCGAAGAAATTTCAAACTTAAGCAATTTTCAAAAATTCATACCAATGAATGACCATGAGCAAAATTCAGAGCAATGCCACCTCGATAAGTGTATTTTAATCTATTCTTAAAAGAAATTTAAAGAAAAAATTTGGAGCAGCTTTTGAGAAAATTTTGAAAATGTCCAGGTGGTTTCATTTAAAGTACACTCAAATTTTCAAGAAAGTTTATCAAAATTGCGGCGCCTCCAGTGGAGCCAGATGGACCGGCGAATAGCAATTTTTGAAGAAATCGTATTTATGGTTTAGGCCTCAGAATTGTTCCGAGACGGACGGACGGAGACGGACAGGCTCTTCATCAGCATGCCATAGGTAATACAGTATTTTAGCCATTCTTTGTCATCTAATATCTGTAATTTATCTTTTTCATCGTTATTCAGTATGTTTCATCGCTTTATAGACCATCTGTTGCCTTCCCATGAATATCATGCTCTATATTTGATATATATTTTTCCCAGCTGTCTTTATAAACTATAAGTCTGCTGATTACAACTTATAAAGTGTATGCTAAAATCATGAATAATAGAATGAAGAAAATAAAGGAAGCAATAATTCTGGAAGAACAAACAGGATTTAGAAAAGGGAGATCATGTTCTGATAATATGTTTGTGTTACAACTACGGATTGAAAAGAGACGAGAATTCAATCTACAAACATGTATGGTCTTCAGAGATTATGTAAAAGCTTTTGATAACGTTCTGTGAGGAAAATTATGGTCAATTATGGACAGAAGAGGCATACCAAAGCATCTAATCGAAGTTATTCAAAACATGTACAAAGATACCCAAATTAATGTAAGAACAAAAGTAGGTAAAATTCTCAAAGAGTTTAAATAAAGGAGTAGACAAGGGTGCAGCATGTCAGCCACACTTTTTAATATTTATCTTGACGATGCTATAAGAATATGGAAGCAGAAGATGAAGTTTTTAAATTTTACTGATAATTTTAATAATAAAAAACTTATAATGACACTTCTGTTTGCGGACGACCAAGTGTTGATATCTGATAATGAAGACAATCTACCAAGAGCTCTATATGAACTGCAGATGATCATTAAAGAATATAATTTAGAGATATCTGTCCAAAAAACTAAGTCAATGGCATTCCAAGGGAAATACCCAATTAGATGTAAATTAGTGGTTAAAAGCCAAAATATCGAACAATCATTTAAGTTCCTGGGTTGTGATCTGTCTTACAAAGGAGAAATTGATGCAGATAAGAAAATTGAAAAATTTAACAGAATGTGTGGAACTATTAGGAGGATACAAAAAGTAAAGTCAGGAAAGATACGATCATGAAATTTTATAAAACCTTAGCGGTTCCTTGTGGGCTATATGGATGTGAAATCTGGACAATGGACACAAAAATTCGAAGTAAGATTCAGACCGCCAAAAAGAAGATTTTAAGGGGTTGTATTGGTGCCACAAGGAGAGACAGGATCCTTTATGAAGAGATACGTAACTACCTAGGAATTTATAATCTAAATGGCAAAATTGACGAATACAGGAAAGTACGGAGAGACCACATTGATAGAATGGAGGACACACAAATACCAAAAGAGGTGCTGAAATATAAGCCAAGAGGAAAACGAAACATAGGAAGACCGAAGAGAAGATGGATGGACCAATAGAAGGAGACGCAATGGAACGAAAGTTCTTCATACACTTGACAAGAAATAAATTAAATATTAAATTGAAATGAAGGGTTTTTCAGAGCTTGCTACACAAATAATCCTTGGAAAAATATTAAACACAGCTGACTTTGCACAATAGAAAGTTCAATTCAATGTAAACATTCACACAGGTTATGTAGTTCCATGCATTTTAGAGCTAGGCTCTTTGTAACTTCTATTCGGAAGTTACCAATTGCAGCACTATACCTGAGAAATGTCAACGATATCCTCCTCATGGAAAGTTGTGTCACACATATCTTCAGGCACATTATATTCTTCCTTCTGAAAAATTAAAACAATGTTATTCAGCCAACAAGATCAAACTTCAAATTATTCACCAAACATGGCACTTAACTATAATCAACAGTACTGAATAATTCTCAAAAATACGAAATAATGATTCTAGCTTTATGGTCCAGTCATCCTAATTCTAAATAGTTATTTATGTCTCTAAACAGCAGGAATAAATATGCATTGCAACAGTATCCACCACCCAACTGTTCCCCTTCCAGGCAAAATTCCTTCTCCTGAGTGATCATCCAGTGCATGCTGTTGTAGCACCAATATTTTTCTCAGTGAGCAAGCCTTACAGAATGAAGCATAAGTAACAAATAGAATATCTTGTACTATTATAGAAGTTGATTTTATACCTATTTTGGGCTTCTCGCTTGCTAAAATATTGGAGCAAACTTGAGAAACATTTTGAGAAGTAGTCAAATGAATGGCATTTCAATTTAATTTTTTTTTCAATTTCCAGAAGCCAATAATGGCCAAAATTTGTTCCCAACAGCTAATCACTTTTTGTACTTTCTTGAATACATTAATACTTTATACATTAATACATAATACTGAAAGTATTAATAATGCCACAAGACAAGTGCATATTTTTTGACAGAAAAACATATTTTGTGGATCTCCAATATGAAAAACTGGACTTTTCATACAGTATTACTTTCATGTACATGTAGTTGTAGTACCATCAAAATACATATTTTAGGGGTCCCAGCAAAACTTGATTTTTTCAAAAACATTGGTCTGTATATCCAGGCAGAACACCAACACAAACTATTTAAAGGATTTTTTCAATTATTTTGGAAAAATTATTGAAACCTTAATTCATAGTAATTGAAACATAAAAAACCTTACTTTTATGTTAGAGTCTTAGTTTAAATATCTGTATGTAATTTGGTTTTACCAAACTTTTTACCATCTTATCTAAGGGTACCCATTTTGAAAGCCTATTTCAGAGGGTATTGTAATATTTTCAGAGCTTTTTGGCCTGCCAATTTTCAATATTTTAGACCCACATATTTGGCCTCTACTAATGATAATTCTCTTCTATATTACTTCAATAGTATAGATGAGTTTTACAGCTCTCATACACAACCAACCTTTTGTAAGAAAAGTCTTTAAAGAAAGAGAATTTCACAGAGACTTGACGAATTGCACTTTAACTTCAAAAATATGAAGGGATTTGTTACAAAAACACTTTTAAATATTCATGACAAATGCAGTCCACAACATTCTGGCAGTGTTATTGAAATCTATATATAGTTATATAATTTCAAAATGGTTAGTCTTATCCATATAGTTATATAATTCTAAAGCCTTAAAACCTAGAATTTTGGGGCCAAAGGCCTCAAAGAAACATCTCTCACACCATAATCTACAGAATGAGATCTTGTACATTCCATTACATTTTTGCCAGTTCTGCACTTCTCAATACTACCCCACTTGTTCAGAGACAATCTACAACAGTATGTGAAATTAACTTAATTACTTGATTTTGTGATTGAATTGTCCAGGTGTACCTCTCTGTTCAGTAATAAAAGTAAATTACAATAGTTTGTATTGGCAAGGGTGTATTGTACTGTTATGTTAAAATACGTTCAGTTAGGAGAATTGCAAGGAGACATACAGAACAAGTGACAAAGGATAAGAGGGTTTTGGAGAAAAAGATTTTTGAGCTTAATATGGAAATAGAAGAATAGAGAAGAGGGTGGGGTTTAACGTGGGAAAGTTCTCAGATGGGTACAGTAGTAAAATATAAATATAACTTACAGCACTGCTTAATAAAAGTGAACTCTTCTTGGTGGCCACTCTTTTAGCAACAATTTGAGAAATAGCTCTTGGTTTTACTTCAGTAAATTTCTTTAAATACTTCCTGCAACAACAAAAACAAAAAAAGGTTATATATTAGCAGGGTATTTCGATAAAGATAGAGCACTTACTCAGTTCTTACCAGAAAATTTTTTTCTGGTAATAATTATATGTTGCTGAGAAGTAGAAAACAAGTGTGCAAATGACTGGGGGAAAAAAACAGTGCAAAGCTGAAATTGAAATATTACAGTCCAATACAAACCAAGTAGATTCTAAGTAGTCTCATTCAAAGTTGGATTCAAAAATCCTAACATTTCCATTATTATATTTAGGATTTCTTCACTTAAGATATTAATTAGGAAGTAATCATCAAAGTGTTTCACGAAACTTTTACTTTATTTTTCAGATCAATTTACATGTCACTCAATAACATTAGAGCAGAATATCAATAGCTCATAAATTAAAAACAAAAACAACGAAACCACTTTACTCGAGATCTTCATTCCGTCGAAAATAATACATCAGATGAATACTAGATGTATTAATACTTGTAATTACAATTTTCATCAAACTATCTTAGTACATTAAAGCACAACATACAACAGCAAAACCCCTTTATAAGAGACACCTGGGAGAATGGAATTTTGTACCCGCACGTAGGTGGGTGGATGCAAGAGTGCAGGTGGGTGGGTGGGTGCGAGAGTGTACGTGAAGGAGAGGGATGTGACAGGCGCGTGCAGGTGAGTGGGTGCGACAGCGAGCATGAGGATGGGTACAAGAGTGTTAGTTTATATTGGGGGGAGAGTAAGTGCAAAGGAGAAAAGTAAGGACAAGGATGAGGAAGAGACAATCAAGACAAGCCTCTGCCTGTTGGGGTACTGCTATGGTATTTGCCTAGGGCTTGCAGGAGAAATATGGAATATTAGATTAGCTAGAATTCTCCTCCAGACAGTGATTGAAGTTGACAAAGCAATGTAACCAGGGTCAAAAATTTACCCCCATCAGAACTCAAACACTTGGACCTCCCAGTCAATGAGGCAGATGCATTGCATGTTGTCACTGAGCCATCACAGTTGGTACAACTCTTTGGAAAACATTACATTTATATTACATTAATAACTAACAAATTTTAAAAAATACGTGAAAGTTCACATAATAATTACTGTAAAGAACTTACGCAGCAGATTCTTCAGAACATTCAAGGTAAGTATCAATCTCATCAGCCTCTTTGGTAAGTGGAGCAGAATCCCCACTGATCTCCTGCATGATTCCACCCAGTATGTCATCTTCTTCTAAACTCACTGGCGTCTAATAAAATGTTATAAATAAATGACACTACAAATAATTTAAATATAATTTATTTAAATATTAACCATAAAGTGGAAATAGTAGATGGCAATCGTAATACAGGGAACATATACTGTTACATAGTTATACAAGCTAACTGTAGCAACACAGTGGAAAATGCTACAATTATCAAGGGCATGCCATGAAATGCTTGTCAAAGAGTTCATTGTTTCGGTCTCTCAAGTGGTAAAGCAATTGAATGAGACGCTGAGAGAACCAGCTTCGATTCCCAGCTGTTGCAGTCGATTCTTTAACCACCTTCATCATAATTTAATCAAATATTGATTAAAAATGAAAATAAGAAGTCATCATGCATTCCATTTATTCAAATGAACTTGTGATATTTTGGTTGAACAATATTCCTTCTTTTCAGCCCTGTTTTATATAATCATCAAAGAAAAGTTGCAAGTAACAATAATATGACATTAAAAACTAGTGGTGCTTCCAACGCACATACTTTCTCGCTATGCCTCTATACGGTCCTTATTGCTATTCCACTACTTCATAAACCAGCAAGAGTGTATTATACCAGCAAAAGTTTTCCGTACCAAGGCACGACTCAAAGTCAACGAACCAGCACTTATAACACTACGCCACACCAACACCGCCTATGTCGAACAGAGCCACGAAAGAATAGAACCGACCTATAAAATGGTCAATGCCTTACAAAGAAACAATCGATATGATGGTACATACGCTTTACAAATCCAAGAAGAGAAGTAAAAAATTGTTAAAGGTTAAAAATTTGAACAAATATATACAGACATTTCCAGTATATTTCTCGCAATTACTTATATTTTTGTCAAACGTAATTGTATGGGTTTTATCATTAAAAGCCGGTAATTATCAACATGCAAAAAACATGTCTTTCAAACATGACCAACAAAGGCTGCGGTGAATCGCTTAACGAAGTATACGTAAGGCGAGAAAGTAATAAGAATTTTTTGGAACCGTTAAGGATATCAAAGTTCATCGCATGCCTTCTGGTTATATTGTATTACAATTTGGCGTTAAAATGCTCATAATTTTACTTAAATTGGTTCATACAGATATATACTAGACAACAGTTGATTTGACATGTCATACGCTTCAGAAATCGAATAACAGAGTTGAAAAATTGTTTAAAAGACGCAGTTAGGGAAAACACAGACAAGTCCTGTCTATTTATCTATTCTATTGGTGAATCTATTCGTGAGTAGAAGTACTTCAAATGATTTTCAATAAAGTATCTACACTCTTCAATGTTTCTTTCCTACATTCATAAAATTAAAATTCCCCTCAGGGATCGAACTCGGTACCTTGCTTATTAAAGATCTCAACCCGAAGGTGCATTAACCAACCGCGCTACGAGACCCACTTGCGGAACAACTGCTAATATTTTAGTCAAAACGTAATTGTATCAGTTCTATCATTACGAACCCGGTAATTGTCAACATGCGAAAAACATGTCTTTCAAAAAACGACCAAGAAAGGCAGTGGTGAACTGCTTACTCCACACAATTTATCGGATGATCGGCATTTGGAAAATAACTACTGCGAGAAAGTATGAGCCATTCTATAGCACCACTAGTTTATTTATACATTTACCTTCCCTTCTTACACACGTGCAGAAAATTTAAAGAAAAATTTGGAGCGGTTTTTGAGAAATTTTTTTTTGTAAATTTGGATCGCAATTTACGCAAAAACTATTCGTTTTTCCAAAAAATGGTACATGACCTTATTTGAAGTGCTAATTTTGTACAACCGACTTTGTCTGAAGCGAAAATCTCTGTCTTCAATTTTGCAGTTTTTAAACAGATTTTTTGCAATTTTCGAAAAATAGGACCTATCAACGAAAATGATGCCTACGTCATTCTCTTCAACGTTCTTCGCACTATTCAACAACAAAATATAATCAAAAAATTTGGAGCCATTTTTTTTAATTTACAAAATGGGCTTCATGTAAAGTATCCTCAAATACTAAGATATCGGTTTAAAATTCAAGAGGCCGTGAGACGAGTAAAAACCATCGGTGAATATCAATTTTGAAGAAAATCGACCAAACGGTTTAGGCGCTAGTGTTGACCACAGACGGACAGACGGACAGAATGCCGTCAATCGATTTTGAAGTATGAAGAAGCAACAAATCATGGATTTTGACTACACCACGAGATAGAGGATTTTTTTTTCTAAATTTAGCAACAGGTTTTATCCACTTTGTTGTCACCAGACCCCTGCTATAAGAGATTTTCTGGCGAAAATTCCCCGTTTTCCGCCGCACGATTACATAACTTTCTCTTCTTACGAAGTATTTGTAAGGCGAGAAAGTAAAAATTGCTTCCATTAAACAAACCTCTTTCTTTGCAGGCATGTTGGCCAACATGGAGCGGATGTTATTTGATTTCTCCTGGTCCTTTGAAGATCCCAAACAAACTCTTTTACTTCCACGATGATCACCACCACGTTTTTTCTTTCGAGAAGCAATAACGATTGATTCATCATCCAAGTCATCATCAAAAATTTCACGACCATCTTCCACATACCCAACACCATCTGAAAAAATTGTGCATTACCATCAATTCACTATTTGATATGGATGTAAACTTAAAAGTCAAAAAAATACTTATCAAATAAGGATTTTACAAAGGATTGTTACAAAATGGATATTTTGTAGTTGAAATCAGCAAAACTCTCAGAGACATTCAATTAAATTTTTGATTTTCCAGAATTTACAAGTCTTCAAATTTTCTTCATACCTCTCCACCATCTTTACTATACTAGGGTTACCATATGCTAGAATGCCAAAATACTAACAAGCTCAAACCTTTTGGCTGATGACTTTAATTTTGGAGACACATGATAAGAATAATGCACATTCCAAATTCATATCCTTTATTTATTTTTTTTTATTGAAGACATTATACGCAAAATCTCAGGTAGAGGAAAACAAACAATAATTGGCATATAAGAAATCAGTTTGTAGCCCATGCATATTTCTCATTATTTCTAATCTTATTTAACAGTCCTTGTTACACTGAAAGTGATCAAATATATCTTTAGAAGATCTATAATTAAATTTAACTAAAGCTAATTCTTTCACTGAATCTACTTTTAACCTACTTCTTTCCTCGGTCCATTGAGCTTGTACACGGCAAAAACGTATTTTTATTAACATTGTGAGTTGGGAATGCAGAAAAGTACAGAGTGATTTTCACAATCTCTGAATAGTTCTAAATTTCTACAGAAATTGATGCAGTCACACCATTGCTTATAACATATAACAGAATCTTTTTCATACAATGCAGCAAATTTCTAGAAAAAAGTAAACTGGTCAATGCACATATCATCAAGTTGAACACCTTTCTCTCCAGAAACAAGTTACATTTATCCCCATTTTTCCACGAGAGTTCCTCATAATCTAGCCAACTAAAATATGACCCCTCTGTTCACAGTAGAAAAAATAAATTATTTATTTGTGGGCTGACAGCCATTTGTACAAAATCTCTGTGCCAAAATCTGACACAAGGGGTTGTTTATGCTCATGAATATTGGATTGTGAAAATTATTATGCTTCTGCTAAAATAACTAACTCCTCCTTTCTGGAAATATTTATAATTTTTCTGAATTTAACATTTCTCTGAAAACTAAATTACTATCTTTACAGTCTTCAAACAAACAAAAACAAAATTTTAGTTTGGATGTTCAACTTCCCTTTTGTATTCCTCAGCCATCTTGATCAACGAATATCCCCATTCCAAGTCTATTCCATGACAACGATCACGTCACAAACAAAATAACTCTACCTTACACGAAATCTCTCTCTTATACATTCAATTACTTTCTTTTTGACATGTCAACATGTCTGCAGTATGAGAGCTTCCTCCGCCTTCCTCCACCTTCCTTCCACCTAACTTCGTACCATATGCACTACCTCCTGCCATTACCAAAGTTTTCAAGCATCTCCCCTGGCAGTTCTTACCTCGCGCTGCTCAATTGTTCTCCTCAGTGCAGTATCTTCAAAAACCTGTCTTATCTTCACAAGCTACGCATCCCGGTTTTTTACTGGCTAATACCCAATCTGTTTATTCTTTGAATATATTACACCACCTTCGTAATTATTCTTTATTGAAGCCATCAATTGGCCTGTCACAAGAATTATTTTTTCTTGTTTGCCAACTTTAGAATGAAAAAAACCTTAAGACAGTCCTTTTTGATTATATATATTGACTCCAAAAAGACATTAAACAGAAACCATAATTTAGATCGAAAAATTTTATTAACATTTTATTAAATCTATTTCTACTCCATGTAAGAAAAAGTTCCTACATCATTAATGGAAGCCATTTCTCCCCTTCCATGGTGTCAGATATTCTCATAAACAAATAGATAAAACATGCTCTACTCCACACCCAATACTTCCCTTCACGTCACTGCATCTCCCTACAGTAACCAGAAATTCATTAACGGTACATCAAACTTTGCTTGCACATTTGTTGGCCTTCACCACGTTTCACCGAAAATCACTCTAGTCTACACTTGGGCTATTAAGAAATCTTGACTGCATAACTCATGTGCTTCTGGGAAGGGTCACCAGCAGTCTGCAGCTAAATTGTTCCAGTCAACAATGGTCCTATTCACAAAGCTGAATTTTTCTACATTTGTTCTTTGTTTTCTGCATTTTATTTTGTGTGAATGGTCACCCCTACTTTAGTAGTATAGTATTTCAAGCCTTTCACTGATAGCTTCGCATGCCGGTTGCTTTGAGGAGAGCACAGTTGTGCTGCCTTTGTACATGTAATCCCCAGTTCACACTTTTCCCATGCTTTCTACTCACAAATTAAGCCACTTTTTTCTGCACTGGGGTTTAATGCTGTTACAGCAGTTAATCTGACCTTCTCTATGAGGATCCGAGCAATACACGCATAACAGATTCAAAACAGGCATAGAAATAAGTTCAAAACGATATTTTTACACAATCAGAAAAACTAATTAATCTATTCAAAATTGTAAGTTTTAAAAAAAAAATGATGAATTAGTGTAACTCAGAAAGAAAATATTAAACCTTGCGCATGAATTTCATCAAAAGGTTTGGATAAAATAAGAAATTCGTGCACAGGGATTAAATGTGAATCTCCTGGTTTACATCTAACCTCTGAACAACTGAGTCAAGAACACTTTGTTAGATCCTTAGACCTTAGATATTGCCCACGATATGGTTTTTCAATTGTCACCATCCTTCCACCTTTCTGGATAGACATTTTTCCTGAAATGTCTATCGAATAACATGAAAATTGAAAACATTTACTTGTCACCCTCACTATTATAATTTGCAATTACAATTGTGTCATATAGCCAGCTGAAATAGGTCAAATAGTGAATACCTACAGCCCAAAATTTAATGGAATTGAAACACAGTGAATGTGGTGGTTTTAGGAAGCGTAAAAACGCAAGGTAACTGCAAGAAAAGCTGAAAACATTAACTGGACGTAAGTTACATAAACCCTCCGAGTTCAACTACAGTTGCTGTGACCTCTATTGACCTGATGAGCACATTCCCAAACACTAGAAGCAAATCGTCGAGACCCTCTGGAGAGCCCAAACATCACTTTTCAATTGCTTGAACAAAATTGAATGCGTGGTGTCAATTCTTTTGCCACAATCAAATAAAATTTCACTGTAGGATGAGGTCACAAATTGAATCACTAAATTTCCTCCTGACACAAGATGAGGCACAATTCCCACTTACCATCATCAACAATCCAATCATCCTCTTGTCTCTCTCGCACTCTCTTTGAATACTCCTTCTCATCAACTTCTTCATAAACGTTTTCCAGATCTGAAACCTCATATTTGTTTTTACTACCTTTGAGCTGCTTTAATTTTGCTAGAGCTGCAAACCGCCCTGAACTCGACGTCTTTTCACGCCGCCTCCTACTGCTGCCGGTAACAGCTTTAATAAAATCATGAAACGCAAGATCAAATGACAACAAAATATGCAAAAATCTCTCAATTGTAAGGATAATACTGTAGTTATAATTCGCTCAACGAAGTACTTACCCTGATCGTCACTCATTGCCACACAATTGTGAAAAGTCACTAGTCCTGCTTAGCCCAATAATACAAACAGCGACAAACAGCACCAAATTATCCTAACACAATATCCCTTGGGTTCCCGCGCGTTTTCGCGCCATATAGTACTTGGGATATTATTTTTTGGGGCGTGAGGGTCTTTGAGGCCTGTCTTCACAAAGGAATATGTCACGGCATTTCGGCATGGCTTTCTCGATCGCGCTGCCCGATGCCGCTAGTCACATCCAACTGCTGGATACAGTACCGATCATGTGACATCTAGCAGCACGACCGAGAAAGACGCGAAATGGCGTGAGTTATTCAATCATGAAGTCAGGATCTTACGCGCTAAGTTATAAAAACCGAAGTACAGTCTTCAAACCGATTCAATGAATCGCTGGAATCGTTCGGCAATCTGCACTGTGATTGGTGGAAAGCAGCTATTGAGGCGGCTCTTTCAAAATCTTGAGAAAATGGATATTCGTAAATAATGTAATAACAATTTCATAAATCTTAGAATTTTCAGTACATACTCAAAAGAAACAAATATATTATGCCTTTATGATCTGTTTAATCTATCAATAATATATTTTATGTCAAACTCTCCAATTAACTTGAAGTTCTCTCCACATGGTTTTTTTCGGCTACTACGGTTTTTTTTCTTGGCGCACGGGGGAGTGTCATCAAAATGGAATATCTCACAGTATTTCGCGTCGTTCTCCGATGTGCCGCCAGGAGTCGCATGATCGCCAGCACTCCTGGCGGTCATGCGACTCCTAGCGGCACAACAGAGAAAGACGCGAAATACCATGAGATATTCCATTTTATTGACACACCCCCGTGCACCAAAAAAGAAAAACCGAAGTATTTGAACAAATACAAACAGTGATTTGATAATTTAATATCTAGGGTGAATCGAAAAATGATAAGTATTTACATAATAAAACACCACACGAAGTCTGCAAGGACTTGTATTCTTCGTGACATACAACTTATCACGGGGAAATCGAAAAAACGATTCTTATATACTTCATAATTCGAGCAATTAAACACAACTCACACCTTCCGACCAGATTCCTCGGTGCGGGTCATAATGCGGGTGCAACGGTGCGGATCATTAATAATATAATTAAATTCGATTATTGAGAACGGGGGAAAATACAATGGCAACCAGGGCAGTTTTAATAGCATTGGGGGCCCTTGGGCCTAGATTAATTTGGGGGCCACCAATTCTTTCTTTCACCGATCTCTCCTCCCCCAATTTCAATGCTGAAATATAAAGAAAATTCTATCAATAAAAAATTAATTTAATCAAAATATTTAAATATTTTAAGACCACCGTGTGTTTTACATCGGCCTCTCCCTCCGACTTAACCACAGGCTTATAGCAGCTAAGCACGGTTTTAGATGAAGATTCAAACCGACCCAAGTCATGTGTACCCTGGCCAGGAATGTACACTGACTTAGCGATCACGGCTAAACCAACATCTGGCATTCAAGAATGAAAAATCTTGCTTATATGTTTCGTTTAGGATGTCTACGTTTCCTGAAGAACTAAAATTCACAAAGTATAACAAAAGAAGCAAAATTGAGTTGACCAGAAATTAGCGTATCATATATGGTACACTGGGTATTAATGGGTTAATGCTCTACGCGCCGCGCGCAGTGCGAAGGGCGCGCGGCCGAAAAGAAAGCAGGCCACAGACGACCCAAGCAGGCCGGGTGCCCCAGCGCCGGGGGACGCACTGCCCCTAAAGTAACGTAGCACTGAAAAGGTTAATTCGGAGAAGGGAAGAAACCACGGAAAGTAGTAGAATTCTTAGCATAGCAGGCATTGTTTTGTTGGTTTTTTTTGTCCGATCGTACACAGTTTGCGAGTTGGCGCCCATCAGGGACGCAGAGTAGGGACAGTCATTTAGATGTTAGTTGGATTTAGGTGATAAGAGGAATAACGCCATGGATTTTCAAGAAAGAAGCTGAGGTACCAGGTCCCGGTCGGCGATTAGACGAACGAAAACGTCGCGCGGAGGTTCATCTGGACTGGTTTCTCTGAGGAGACATCCGACATCGCCAAGAAGGCTCAGGTACCATTTTGTTAAATATCAGAGGTCATGACCACAAAAAAAATTCAGGCAAAATCAAATTAGATGTATAAAATCTTGCATTGATGAATATCCATGAAGATCTTCCATTGATGGAATATTTTGCCTTCGTCGAATAATAGATGAGAGGCTGGCACATAATTTAGAGATACATATGGTCTTTATAGATCTCACAAAGGCCTATGACAATGTTCCATTGGAGAAATTGTGGGAATTTCTCAGACATCAAAATATAAATATACAATTAATAACAGCAAATCAAATCCTGTACAATGATATGACAAGCTGCATCAAAATTGGAAGAAAGGTAACGAATCCAATTATCATCTCTAAAGGTCTGAGACAAGGATGCTGTATAGCACCTACTCTCTTCAAAATATATTTAAACGCTGCTCTTGAAAATTGGAGACGTAAATGTCGAAACATGGGGATAGAAGTTGACAATGATAAATTTTTTACCCTTCACTTTGCTGATGACCAGGTTATTCTTGCCGAACAAGATATAGATTACATGCTAAGAAAGCTAAATGAGGAATATACAGCTTGGGGTTTAACTATGAATCCACTGAAAACTGAATAAGTTGTTGCGGGAGCACAAAGCACTAATTTAGTAATTGGAACAGGTGTATTAAAAATACAGCAGCTTATAAGTACTTTGGTGTACATATATCGAAGGAAGGTGGATGTGCAGAAGAAGTAAAACATAGGATATCTCAAGGAAGAGTAGTGACAAGACTGTTGAATAATGTTTTGTGTAGCCAAAAAATAACAAGCAAGACAAAGATAATAATATACAAATCATTGATTGAAAGCGTATGTACATGTGGTTCAGAAGTTTGGATTCTTAATCAGAGCGAAGAACAAAAATTAAAATCAATGGAAATGAACTACTGGAGACGCTGTTGTGGCCTTATACTCCTGGATAAAGTACCCAATGTTGACATAAAAAATCAAATGGGTATTAATATTTATATAATGGATGTAGTTGATGCTAAAAGATTGAGGTGGTATGGTCATATCCAAAGGATGACGGAAAGTCGGTGGCCTAAGAAAATTTTGAAATGGTTACCTCAAAGAAACAGGAAACGTGGTAGACCGAGAAAAACATGGTAAAAGGAGATAGAAAAGGCAATGACGGAACGAGATCTTTAAGAGGAAGATTGGGAAGATCGAAGGACGTGGCGACTAGGATGCGAGAAGCGGCGTCAGCTGTAAAGAACCTCGCTAATACTACTACTACTATGTACAAAATAACATTCATCGAATAAATTAACTTTTGTTATTTGAAAAAATTAATTAAATTGTGCAACCTGACACGTAATTTAGTGCCACGGTATCAGCAAACTTTCAGATTTCGTGCTACTCTGTACGGAGGGCGGATCGAGTGGCAATTGGCAGAGCAGGTAAACGGATTGCTACTTAAAACCGAACCCTGGCGCCTGTTTCCTGGGGCCCAATTCTCATGTAATTTTGTTAGTTAGTTAAAAAAATGTTACACTATATACGGAGTAATATACTTAGTATAGTGAAAGTCATGTAATACAGCGCGAAAAAACGCCGGATTTTCGGCAAAAAACTCATATTACGGGGTCTTGGTAACGAAAAATTGATAAATCCAGTTTCTAAATTTAGAAACAAATCCTCTAACGAGTGGTGTAGCCACAATCCATATTTTATACGGCTCCTTAATACTAAATAATCGATTGACGGCAAAACGTCTCTCCGTCCGTCTGTGCGTAGACAACGCTAGCGCCTAAACCGTTCTGCTGATTTTCTTCAAAATTGATGTTCTCCGATCGATCTGGCTGATGTCGAGGCCACTGGAATTTGAAACCGATATTTTAATTTTGGGGGGTACTTTACATCAAGCCCCTGGGACATTTTCAAAAATATGTTGCCAACAATGTTGATTAAATTTTGTTGTATAACCGCTTAACATGTATAAACATATATAACGCTTAACATATATAAATGCTTACCATAAATCTTGCTTACTTTATTTAAAATTAATTCTCATACATTTTAAATGTATCTGAAGCATATGTTCGAAGGCAGAAACTTCTATTTATACCGGGTGAACAACCAATTGTGAGTCACCCTCATATCTTTTTAACGGTTCTCAACATCGAAAAGCAGTTTTCGCTCATCAATGCGGAATTATAGGGCAAGTAATGTGCTTTAGAGATATTGTTTGTAATTGTTTTAGTTTTGTGCGGTTGTAGCAGCCGACATTTCAGAGAACTATGCATTCACAATCCAAGGCAGGATACAAAAAGTACACTGGGACAATGCTTGAACTATACATGCTCTTTTCGGCCAAGCGAAGAAGCCATTGTTTCAATCAATTTTGTCATAATAACAGACGATTTAAATCATAACACGGCAGCGTGTATTATTTCCAAATACAGCTAATCATTCTTGAAAACTAAAATTTCAAACCCGAAGGGCCCGGGCCCAGGGTCCCCAATGTTCAAGGGCCCCAGATATTTCTTTAAAATTTATTTAATACTAAATGTTTCAAAAATAAAGTAAAGAAATGTATACAAATTATGTATGATTAAACTACACGAAAAAATTATATAACGGAGTGAGTGTCGTGTATAATTGGACAATCTTTATAATATGAAGTGGATAATATTTATAATACGGCTGGTTAATGAGTCTCAATTTCATATTGTAAAATTCAATAAAAATTAAAACTAATTTGTAGACTTTTTTCAATGTAATTATAAATCTGTTATTCTTACTTACTTTCTATTATTTTTTTGTTTGAATAATGTGAAATTGAAACACTAAGAAATGCTTTCAAAATATTTCAAAAAAATACCAAATGCAAAGTGACTTTTGGACTTTTTATACATTTCATCATCGAAATTGGGGGTGAAAGTAAGAATAAAAGAATTTCAGCATCGATCGGTAAATGTAAGAATAGGGGGCCCCCTATTAACCTAGGCTCAAGGGCCACCAGTGCTGTTAAAACAGCTCTTAGTTCTCGTAGATCATTAGTTATGTAATTAGTTTATCAGTATTAGAGTAATTTATCAACTGTGCATGATGTACTACGACTAATCCATAAACAATTTAAAATGTGAAAACAAATCGAAATCAGCTTTTTTTGTCAAGAATTTATGTTATTCACCAAGCACCAAAAGAAATGTTCATAGTTTTGACAACGCCGCGCTGACAACGCGTTGCTCGCTTCTATAATAATACTAATAATAATAATAATAATAATAATAATAAAAATAATAATAATAATAATAATAATAAAATAATAATAATAATAATAACAACAACTCCACCTAGGGAGTACACGACCTTGGAGTTGGTGGTGGAGCTTGAGTACCCCCATGAGCTTGAGAGCTATGTCAGTGGTAGCCTAGCTACTGGTAGGGCCTCCCTTGCTGAATAGGTTGAAAGTGAGGGGTCCGACGAAGAAGTACTCCATTTTGAGGGGAGTGGGAAGTAAGTAGAGACGGAAGGGTCATGAACCTTTGGACTTCCTGTTATCGGCCCATGGAGGGTACAGGAAAGAAACTGGGTTGGCACACCAGGCCACTGATTAGAGTGGAGGCCCGAACCTTGCATTAGCCAGCGAAGGAGGCTGCCTTCAGCAGTCAGTGAAAATCCCGTTGGGTTAAGTAATGCCGACTGGCGATCGGAGGGACCCCTTGCCGGGCCCTGCGGGGGGATGCCCCCAAGGCCACTGTGGGTCGCAGTAACGGATGGCAGGAAACAACCCGAGGGTTAAGTGTGATCTGTGAACTCGAACTTGCGTCCTGCGAATCCTCAATTCAAACCAATGAGCAAAATGGATAGAACAAGCAATGTAATGAATCTTAACGTGCCTTGTTCTACCAATGTCCCATACCTGTTCAGAAACCGAGCTAATGTCATCTTGTCGACGTCTGGCCATCCCACGGGTGTTAGTCCCAGGGACCCAGAGCCGGCAGTAGCTCGAAGCCATCGTCAGAGATGGACCCGGGATGAATTAAAGGAGGTGATGTGGTGCTTTTACTATGCAAAAGCGAAAAATGGGGGCTCAGAAATAGAAGTTTTCAAGGTATGGAGATAGCGGAACCCAGATATGAGACCTACCCTAGACTCAAAGAAGCTTGCCAGTCAACGACGATACATACTCAGCAGTGGAACATTCACAGCAGAACCACTTGCTGACATTGAGAAAAATGCGGAGTATGTACTTCGCTCGAACAATCCACATGACGAACATGTAGAACTTGAAAATGATGATCCCGTGGAAGGTTCATCGCTTTCCAGTGAAACACACGTCAGTGGTGAAAACGCATCTGGCAATGACTTACACGATAAGGACATAATGCGAAATATCCTTTGGCGCGAGATAGAAAGAGTTAGTCAACTTCCGTTTGAATCTCGCGAACCGTTGAGGAGAATATACGAAAATGCCAAAGCTAAAAGAGTGATAGAAACAGTGAATTCTGTCTTAAATGAGGTGGTGGAGACTCCAGGCAGAGATCTAGATATTACTGAAATCAATCACATCATATATGCAACTGGATATCTAGTATCTCAGATAATTTTGGGGCCAGCCAAGAACACCGACGGCCGACAGCAAAACAGAGTAAACAGCTCTGTGCCCCCATGGATGAACAGAATTATCAAGCGGATAGCCGACACCCGGCGTGAAATATCACTCTTAGCTGAGGCATCTTCTAAATCAACGCACACAACACTAAAGATCAACAAAAGATATTCAATGTTGAACAAAAATATCAAATTGAAAATGACACAAGCAGGCTAATGGTAGTTGAGAAGCTAAAAGAGAAAATTCAAGTAAGGGCTCAAAGAATTAGACGTTACAAACGTAGAATAGATTTCCGTGTACAGAACCGGTTGTTTGAAACAGACGCGAAGAGATTATATCGCAATCTGGCTCAAAAACCGAATGGAAAAGCTGTTACTCCTTCAAAAGATGACGTCGAAGCATTTTGGGCAGGAATCTGGGAAGAGAGCAGATCCTACAACAAAGACGAATCTTGGCTTCAATCTGAAGTTGATGCTGCCGATTAACTTGTAGAAACAGTGGAAGATGTTCACCAATTCTCGGAAGAGGACCTCTTCCAAGCAATTAAGAACATGGGAAACTGGAAGTCCCCCGGGATTGATAAGATCCAGATTTATTGGATTAAGAAATTAACAGCAATACATTCTCATCTAGCAAAGGCTGTTAATAAAATTTTTGAAAACCCAAAGGAACTCCCCGAATGGCTCACACGCGGCATCACGTATTTGTTACCCAAAGCGGGAGACAGCTCTTTGGCGAAGAACTACAGGCCAATTACTTGTCTGCCAGTACTGTACAAAGTTATCACTGCAGCCATAGCTGACAAAATGTACAGACATCTAGATAAGAATCATCTGATGCCAGCTGAACAAAAAGGATGTCGTAAAGGCTCTTATGGCTGTAAGGAAATCTTGCTACTGAATAAAGTCATTTTGAATGATGAAAAGAAACGCAAACGTAATTTGTGCATGGCTTGGATTGACTACCAAAAGGTCTTTGATAGTGTACCACACGATTGGATTTTGAAGACCCTGGAGATATATCGATTTCATCCTAGACTTATTGAATTTTGCAAGGCTAGTATGAAGTCGTGGAGTACCAGGTTACTAATACACAGCGGAAAGGAAGCAGTAGAAACCAGAAGTATTCAGATTAACAGGGGTATTTTTCAAGGAGATTCACTATCCCCTCTGCTGTTTTGCATTAGTTTGATCCCACTATCGAGACAGTTGTCGCAAGCTGACTTTGGTTTTAAGCTCCATGGTGATGAAAGGCCAGTATCACATTTGTTTTACATGGATGATCTGAAAGTGTTTGCTAAGAATGAAGCGCATCTCTCACAAATGCTGTCTGTCGTGAATGACTTTAGCAATGACATCTACATGAAGTTTGGTCTTGACAAGTGTGCAAAAATAAATTTAAAAAGAGGCAAACTGACAACGTCAGAGAGCATTGAAGCTGGTACGCACACTGTGATTCAAGATCTTGAGCCAGGTAAAACTTACAAATATCTGGGCATTGAAGAATGTGAGACCATCTCGAACGACACAATGAAAGAGAGAATTCGCAGGGAGTATTATAGACAAGTGAGACTTGTCCTGCAGTCCGCTCTGAACTCAAGGAATAAAATATCAGCAATAGGTAGTTTGGCGGTGCCTGTAGCCGAATACAGTTTCGGACTAATAGACTGGACTGAGCAGGAAATTCGCATCATGGATCGAAAAACCAGAAAATTGCTTACAATGCATCACGTTGCCCACCCCCGAGCTGATGTACATAGACTTTATGTGTCACGTAAGGAAGGAGGAAGAGGCCTGTGACAAATTGAAGCCTCCTGTTACAATGCAATAACCGGGATGGGAAAGTATGTAGTCAGCCATCAAGATGATCCACTAATGAGGCAGGTCATGAAATCTGACCGAAGAATGGGAAACAGAGGCATTGTAAGTGTAGCAAGAAGCATTGCGAACAAGACTATGCAAGACACCCAGAATGACAGAGACACTGAACTTCTGATGCTACTTAAGGTGAGACGGCAGGCCAATATTTTTAAAAAAAATGGAATTTTCTTTCTTTAAATAATTAAATAATATGTTCTTTTATGAACATTTCTATACCAAATTCATTGATTTATTCTGTCTGTAAGTGTAGGATTTTTTTTTAAGATTCCACTGACAACTTTCAGACTGCAATATTACTGTACTTCCGCGCATACAACGTATCTCTTGTTATAATTTTGTCAGAAAGCTAGTTTTTGTTTACTTTTGTAAAGGAATTTTGTCTGCAGGTGCTGATAGAACAGTCTGTGCGATAGTCCAATTTTTGTAAATGCATTATTTAGTTAACAATTTTTCCGCACGTATAGAAGCCTGACTTGATGTTTTTGTTGTATAGTTAAATTCAATTTATTAACAATTATGATGTGTTATAGTCTACAAAATTAAAATAAATGTCTCATATGTTCTACAATGGCGAAATGTAAAGGAATCTTTAAACAACGCATTTTCAAAGAAAATCAGCATATCAGATCAAATCCTTTGCAGCACGAAAATAATAATAACATGAGTCCGAATGCATGTGAAACTCTTCCTAGTGAGTCTAAAAGGAAAAAAACGTAGTGTAAACACCGAAGTTGAAAATAATACAAGTGAAGACATTTCAGCACAGGCAGGCAACTTTTCAGAAGATGGCTACATGGCAAAATACAGAATGTGAGGCATTCAATAACACCATTTGTATGAGAATACCAAAATATATTTTTATTGGTATCAGAACTTTATTCCCACCCTTATTCTGAACCCTCTTACCCCCTCCTGTGAACCTACTCCCGTTTCTTCCATTCCCACTACCAATGACGCCTCTATTTCCTCACAACCTGTGACTGCTGGGACACATTACAACCTTCGACCACGCACTCGAGGTAAAAATGGAGTAAATATATAGCAACTACAGTCAGATGCAGCAGAAAAACATTCGTGTAGGTACTTGCAAAAAATAAAGTTATTGCACCATAATGTTCAATCCCTTTCAAATAAAACTGAGTTTATCGACGCAGCTCTACAGAGCGATTTAAATCAAATGGATGTTCTTTGCTTTACAGAACATTGGTTATCTCCTAAAGAACTTAGCATTTTCCAAATTCCAAACTTTTACCTCGCAGGCTATTATTGTAGAAAAAGAGAATCTCATAAAAGTCCGGCATATGGAGGTTCTTGTATTTACGTTAAAAATAATATTGATTCTATCTCCTTGACGGAATTCAATGAGTATGCCGTTGAAAATGTTTTTGAAATTTCTGTTGTACATCTTCCTGTGCTAAAAATGATATTACTTTGCATCTACAGGCCTCCAACAAAGAGAGCTGCAGATTACATTTTGTTCTTAGAAAAACTAGAGATAACACTTATCAAAGTCATCAATCGCTCTTTTGAATCCATTGTTGTATGTGGAGATTTTAACATTGATTTTCTGGTCGAATCTTGCGAGAAAGAGCAGTTTCTTAACTTAATTAATTCCTTCAATTTAGATATTACAATAAAAGTACCTACACGGATCACAGTAAATTCAAAGAAGGCAATCGATCAAATTATAATTAACAAAACCACTACTCGACATGAAATTGAAACAAAAGATTTAGGATACAGTGACCACGATGCACAAATTCTTACCATTATACGAAATGCGAACAATGACACAATAAATAATACACGTATGAGTAGAGTGTTTTCTAAAAGTAAAATAAAATTATTCATTGATTACTTGCTGCAGGAGTCATGGGACGCAGTTTATAATACTATTGATACAAACGATAAATATTATTCTTTTTTTTCAACGCTTTCATTTCATTTTAACACTTGCTTTCCTCTTCAGAAAAGAAAATTAAATATTTCACGCAAAAACAATTCTTGGATAACACAAGGGATTAGAACATCATGTAAAAACAAACGAATTCTATCTTTCATTTCTAAGCATCATAACGTATCTCAAGATTTCCTCCTGTACTTTAAAAAATACAAATCATTGTTAAGAAAAGTCATAAGGCAGGCTAAAATCATGAAACACGATCAGGATATTTTGAACTCAAATAACAAAACAAAATCAATGTGGGATATAGTAAAAAATGCGACCAAACCAACTAGAAACCTTATAGAGAATGTTGTTTTAAAAGATAACGATAGAGATGTGAACGATCCGGCAACAGTGGCTAGTCTCTTTAACCAATACTTTTCGAGAATTGCTGTCGATCTCACTAAGGGTTTTCAGCCACAAAATTCAACATCTGACGTTTCCCTAAAAGTCTTAGACACTATGTTCGTTTCCGAAACCTCTTCCTATGAAATTCTCAAAATAATCGGTAAATTAAAAATAAATATTCGGCCGGTTTAGATGAATTTCCGGATTGTTTGTTAAAGAGGTGCGCGCCAGCCATTATACACCCGTTAACTCACATATTTAATGCATCCTTATGCACCGGAATTTTTCCAGATATTTTTAAAACAGCTAAGATTAAGCCGCTCTTCAAAAAAGGCAACAAAAATGAAGTTCAAAATTATCGGCCAATTTCTCTTTTGTCAGTTTTTTCAAAAATATTAGAGAGACTTTTTTATGTGCGAATGGAAACCTTTCTGAATAAACACGACGCGTTTTCAAATTGCCAACATGGATTCCGGAAATCAAAATCTACGGAAACAGCCATTTTTTCTTTTCTTAAGGATGTTGCCTCATCATTGGATCAAAACGAAGCAACTATTGGAATATTTTTAGATCTTTCAAAAGCTTTTGACGTCATTGATCATAACATTTTACTTTCAAAATTACCTTCGTATGGAATCCGTGGTATTGCTCTAGATTGGCTATGTTCGTACCTTAAACAACGATCTCAGAGAGTAGAAATACCTTACTGGAATGATGGAACTTTATGTACACACCTTTCCGGTTCTTTGCCAATTGTACGTGGAGTCCCGCAAGGATCGATTTTAGGCCCTATTCTCTTCCTATTATACGTAAATGACATGCCCTTAGCGATTCAAAACGGAAGAACAGTTCTCTTTGCGGATGATACAAATATTCTTTGCAACAAAGAAACCGTAAATAGTACAATATCAGACGTTTCAAATTGGTTCCGTAATAACAAATTAAAAGTAAATGAAAATAAAACAGTTTCAATGCAGTTTTCCATATCAAATAAAAAATTCTGTACTCCATTGAAAATGAACGGTGTGACATTGACTGATGTTAATGTAACAAAATTTTTAGGTCTATCAATTCAGTCAAACCTCAAATGGAATGCCACTTAAATGAATTGAACACAAAATTAAGCTCATTATGCTACGCGTTCAGAATTCTTTCAAATTCCGTCAGCCATCATACAGCTCGTTGTGTATATTTTGCCAATGTTCACTCCCGCCTGAGATATGGCATAATATTTTGGGGAAACACATCTTATAGTTCACAGACTTTCAGATTACAAAAAAGAATTGTACGAATAATAAGCAAATCCAACCCACGTGATTCTTGTAAGTCACTCTTATTAATCTAGGAATTTTACCATTACCTTGTCTCCTGATTTACGAATCAGTAGTTTTTGTCAAAAATGACTTACTTAAGGACGGGAATATATTTTCAGCAAACGCCGATGTCTATAAGTATAACACACGACGTAGTAATCATATTCACCAGGTGGCAGTATCAACAGCTCACTACAAAAAATTCACATACAATTCATGTACATTACTCTACAACACTTTGCCAGAAGACATTAAACGATTAAATTCCATAGAAAAGTTTAAGTCCCAAGTAAAATCTTTTCTGCTGCATAACTGTTTCTATACAATTCGAGACTATACCGAGCATCAAAAAGGAAAGTAGAATTAATTTTAACAATGATAGTTAATGTAATTATTTATCATTTGGACTGTATAATTCTAAAGAACCTGTAACAAGTATTGTACCACAGTTTCTGGGTTGATGGCCCCCATCTCGATCAGGTTTTTCGTCCAGTTTCCCTGATCCTTGAGCAAATGCTGAGATGGTCCCTTGTTTTGCTTCTGGACATAAATGTAACTTCATTATTTGTGCACGTCTTCTGAATTTCAGTGGGAAATATAGTTATTCAAATTATCGTTTTTCATATTATCGCGGCAAAAAGTATTATTCTTCATGAAGAACATGAGGGTTCAGGGCAGAAATTTATAGCTAATTTACCTTTGAAAATATATTTTATTATATAGGAGCGAATATTTTGTCAACAAAACTCGAAAAAAACTCTCTTTTCTGTATTCAAAATTCGACTAGAATATGGTTTAGGATAGAGACCACAGAATTATGAAAACGTGCACAAAATTCACTTCTCCCCATAGCTCGTCATACGCAGTTTTTAACTGTTTTTGACGTAAATAAATAAAAAAACTTACAATTAGGGAGTGTCTGAATCTGTTGTAATAAATAATGATAGAAATTATGCCGTATGAGAAGTTATGAAAAAATTACGTCTGTCACGTGGAAAACCCATGCTGATATTTGTAGAGAACTTGACAGTTTACGCATTGCGAAGGCAAAATATGATGCGAAGGCAACAAATGCCAAAGGAGGCAAGAAACAAGAAAAGAAAAACTCAGGCTGGTCTACAAGATAGTGAATCCTGTTATTATGATGTAGGCCTCCTGTACTTACTCTCTAGTGAAAAATATTCTACGTTTTCCTAACATATGCTTCTTTGAAAACTTTGAGTGCCATTTTCTCAGAAGTTAAAATTTTGAAACGTTTGCCCCATTATCTCCGAAACTATTAAAGCTATCTGCATGAAATTTTTACTGATGATAAACCACGTTATACTACGAATGTGGATCCTCAATCGTGATTATTACTTCTCTAGTCCATGTGTTAGGATTTTTTTTGCACATTTTCTTGAGGAAAAAATTCGTTTCTTGGAAACAAATTAATACATCGCTTCAGAAAGGAGATAACAACTTAACTGAGGATCAGTAATCTTTTCATATATCTCTTAATAAGTAGTGCAATATCCATTAAAATTTATTCAGTAGTTTCTGAGAAAATGGGTCACAAACTTGCTCGTTTTAACATTGATGGGATAGGGCTTACCGTCTCACCTTAACATGAAATGTGAGACACAAAAAAATGTTAAAGAAATCATGGAGAGACATACCTTTCCACGGACAATATTTGAAGCGAATGGACAGAGCACAGACCAATAAAGATCAATCATTTATGTGGCTTAAAAGGGGAAGAATGAAGCCAGAATCGGAAGCACTTGTAATAGCTGCTCAAGCGCAGGCCTTGATAACACGACATTATAATAAAGCCGTTCTCAAAATTTCCCCAGATGATAAATGCCGCATTTGCCAGGAACAATTGATTATAATTGTCTCAGCTTGTCCAATCCTAGCAAAGACCGCATACTGGAAAAGTCACGACAGGGTGTGTTGCTTCCTCCACTGGTGAATCTGTACCGCCCTCAAAGTTCCAAACTCATGCCCCAAATGGTATGAACACTCATCAAAACCGGTGACGTCTGTTTGATTGTGTACGATATTGTACGACCAACAAATTCAAACAGACCACACGACAGCGGCAAACAAACCGGATATAGTTATTCGGGATTTGGAGAAAAAATCGTGTTTACTTTTCGATGTTGCTGTACCTTGGGATCAAAACGTCGTTACCAAGGTGGCAGAGAAACGTCTTAAATATAAGAGTTTGGAAATCGTGATCAGCCGAATGGGGGGTTTAAAAGCACAGGTTGTCCCGATAGTTATCGGAGCTCTGGGTTCCGTAAAATTTGTGTAAGAACTTGTCTAAATTCTCAGGTAATTCAAAAGATTGGGAAGTGCAAGTAGTCGCTTTACTTGGAACAGCCCACATTTTGCGCAAAGTATCGTAGAGGCACAGACAGTACCTAGATCTGTTCTTTAGGTAGCTGGTTGCAGCCTGGAGTAGATTTTATATTCAGCAGACACATAACATCTTTAGTCGTGATATAGAGGAATAATAATAATAGTAATAATAACAATAACAATAATTATAAAAGGATATCGTACAACAAAGACGCACCTTGGCTCTAATCTGAATTTGATGCTGCCGATGGGCTCGTGGAAACAGTGAAACATGTTCAAGGATTCTCGAATGAGTACCTCTGCCAAGCAATTAAGAACGTGGGAAACTATCATCCGGGATTGATAAAATCCATATTTATTGGATTAAGAAATTAACAGCAATAAATTGTCATCTAGCAAAGGCTGTTATAAAAGTTTTAAAATAACCCAAAGGAACTCCCGGAATGTCTCACACGCGGCATCACTTATTAGCTACTTAAAGCAGGAGAACGTTTTTTGCTGAAGAAAGAGAGGCCAATCACTTGTCTACCAGTACTATACAAAGTTAAAACTGCAGCCGTAGCTAACAAAACGTTCAGCCACGTCGAGAAGAACCACCAGTCTCCAGTTGAACAGAAAGAATGTCGTAATGGTTCCGATGGATGTAAGGAAATTTTGATACTAAATAAAGTCGTTTTGAATGATGTAAGGATACGAAAACGAAATTTAAGCATGGAATTGATTGGCTATTAGAAGGCTTTTGGCAGTGTAACTCACGATTGGATTTTGACGAAGCATGGAATTGATTGGCTATTAGAAGGCTTTTGGCAGTGTAACTCACGATTGGATTTTGACGAAGCATGGAATTGATTGGCTATTAGAAGGCTTTTGGCAGTGTAACTCACGATTGGATTTTGACGACCCTGGCGATCTATCAATTTCATCCTAGACTTATTGAGTTTTGCAAGGATATTATGAAGTCGTTGAGTACAAGGTTACTAGTAGACAACGGAAAGGGAGTAGTAAAAACAAGAAGAACTAGGATTAGTAGAGGAATTTTCCTAGGAGATTCGCTATCCCCTCTGGTGTTTTGCATTAGTTTTGCATCCCACTGTGTAGACAGTTGTCGCAAATTGATTACAGGCTTGATGGTGATGAAAGGTCTGTATCACAGTTGTTTTACATATCCATGATCTTAAAGTGTTTGCGAAGAATGAAGCGATTCTCTTCCAAATGCTGTCTGTCATCAATGATTTTAGCAATCGCATCTGCATGAATTTGGTCTTTACTTAAAGATAGGAAAAATGACAATGTCAGAAACACTGAAGTGATATGTGCACTGTGATTCAAGTCTTGAGCCAAGTAAAACTTACAAATATCTGGGCATTGAAGAATGTGAGATCATCTCAAACGATACAATGAAAGAGAGTATTCGCGTGGAGTATTTCAGCAGAGTAAGTCTTGTCCTGCAGTCCACTCTGAATTGCAGGAATAAAATATTAGCAATAGGTAGTTTGGCGGTGCCTAGGGCCGAATGCAGTTGTGGACTAGTGGATTGGATTGGGCAAGAAATTTGAAAAATGGATCGAGAAACAAGAAAACTGTATATAATGCATCATGTCGCCCACCTTCGAGCTGATGTACATAGACTTTATGTGTCACGTAAAGAAGGAGGAAGAAAGCTCAAGACAAATGGATGCCTCCTGGAAGAATGCAATAGTTTGGATAGGAAAGTATGTGGTCAGCCATCAATATGACCCACTAATGAGGCAGGTCATGAAATCTGACCAAAGAATGGGAAACAGAGGCAAGTGTAGCAAAAAGCATTGCGAACACGGCTTTGCAAGACACGCAGATTAACAGAGACAGAACTTCTGATGCTATTGTCTAACTAACATGAATTGTGACACAAAAAATGTTAAAGATATCGAGGACAGACAAACCACTCTACAAGATTTTTAAGAAATAGACAATGTTCAGATCAATATAGATCAATCATTTACGAGGCTTAAAAGGGGAAGAATGAAGCCAGAATCGGAAGCACTTGTAGTAACTGCCCAAGATCAGGACTGAAAAATACATTATGATGAAACGGTTTTCAAAATTTCCCAATATGATAAAAGCCGTTTACGCCAGGAACAAGTAGAAACCATTGATCATATTGTCTCAGTGTGTCCAATTCTAGCAAAGACAGAATACTTGAAAAGACACGACAGGGTGAGTATACTACAATTTTTCTAACTTTGCCTCTCAAGGTCCGTCTTCATGATGGAATATGTCATAGTATTTCGAGTCTTTCACAGTCGTGCCACTAGATACCACATGATCGCGACCGTATTAAGCAGGTCTTAAGATAATGCGAATTCTAAAGGCACGACCGATAAAGACGCGAAATGCTCCATCGTGAGGGGCTTGAGAGGCAGAGTTTGAAACATCGCACTATAGTTACATCCACTGGCAGATATGTACCGCTCTTGAAGTTCCAAACACATGCCCTAAGTGCTACGAACAGCTACCAAAACGTACCTGACAGTCTATTAGACTGTGTACAATATTGTATGACCAACGAATGGCGTCGCATATATGTTCTCTGTTGTGACCATGAAACACTGGCTTGCGTGTGGAATGACGTCGCTCTGTGACATATTGATCACTCCAAAGTTGTGAGGTCCCTTGGTGCTTCTCCCCGGGTGCCTAGTTTCATGATGAGGCTGCTGCTTTCGCCCTACATATTTTACATGAAACCATGGACTAATATTTAATTAATGAAATGGATGATTTTGATGGGTTGTCAGTAATTAACTTCTCTTAATCCAAAAAATAACACATTCATTAATACAAATAACCAAACCAAAAAAAATAAAATTATTGAATCTATTAAACACACAATTTCCAAAGTATTTTATGCTTTTTTTCCCTTGAGTCCGACGCATGATTTCCAAACCATTTCATGCTCAAATACTTTTTTAATTAAAATCGCCACTCTCCTCTGAACTCCAAAATAGACGGTCCTTATTCCCTCTTCGCACTTCGCTTTCCTTCAGTAGTCGTCTCGTTACGATGAGGGCACGATGTCAGTAATCTGTATCCCTTACAGCGTCATGCATGAGGGAAGGGATAAACATCATCCTTAAATCTCTCCATTGCATAATTTCTAAAGCATTTTAAACCCAAATATGAGACTCCGACCTTAGGCCCACGCTATTGTAGTGGCGTAAGGTTCGGACATGGATCGGATATTCATCCATGGTACGGGCCCAGGTCAGTGATCTCTATACTAATTGGATGACTGACTTCCATGCTCCTGCGCGATAGAAAAGCGTGCCGGTTCATTAAAGGAAGTCGTCATATTGTAGTTGGGCAAGAAAAAAGTTTCTATACATTGTGAGCTGTAGTCCGGGTGAGAAGTGAAGAAGTTTGTATGCGTTTGTTTCTTCAGATAGCAATAAACTAGTGGTGCTTCCAACGCACATACTCTCTCGTTCTGCTTCTATACGGTCCTTATTGCTATTCCACTACTTCATTAACCAGCAAAAGTGTATTATACCAGCAAACGTTTTCCATACCGAGAACCCGACATCCGAAACTCAAAGTCAACGAACCGGCACTTATACCACTACGCACCACCACGGTGTAAGAGATATAGGTGGGTTCACTCCCGGTCTAAAACTGAAGCTAATGTGAGGCTAGTTCTCACAGTTCTCGCTATGTAAGCGCTGCGAACGACTTGGGCATTTTTGGGACAAGATGGTTATCCATTTAATAGCTTTGTAACCTTTGGTGGAAGCCACTAAATCGCGAGACGCCATCATGCCCAACTCGATCGTGCGCACCGTACGGATAAGCGAGGAACTAGCCTCGAACTGGCTTCAAAAATTTGCTCAAAAGGCGGCTAGTTGACACACCTATATATCTTACACCGTGGCACCACCAACACCGCCTGTGTCAAACAGAGCCATGAAAGAAAAGAACCGACCTAAAAATTGGTAAATGCATGATTAAGAAACAATTGATACGATGGTACATAGGCTTTACAAATCCAAGAAGAGAAGTAAAAAATTGTTAAAAACTAAAAATTTGAACAAATATATACAGACATTTCCAGTACATTTATCGCAATTACATATATTTTGGTCAAAACGTAATTGTATCGATTTTATCATTAGGAGCCGGTAATTTTCAACATGTGAAAAACATGTCTTTCAAACATGACCAAGAAAGGCAGCGGTGAACCGCATTACGAAGTATTCGTAAGGCGAGAAAGTAATAATTATTTTTGGAACCGTCAGGGATTGTAAAATTATCGCATGCGTTCTGATTATAATGTATTACAATTTAACGTTAAAATGCTCATAATTTTACTTAAATTGCTTCATACAGATATAAACTAGACAACGGTTGATTCGACATGTCATAGGCTTCAGAATTCGAATAACAGAGTTGAAAAATTGATTAAAAGATGAAGTTAGGGAAAACACAGACAAGTCCTGTCTATTTATCTATATTGAACCTATTCGTGAGTAGAAATACTTCAAATGATTTTCAATAAAGTATCTACACTCTTCAATGTTTTTTTCCTGCAACATCACATTCATCAAAATAAAATTACCCTCGGGGGATCGAACTCGGTACCTTCCTTATTGAAGGTCACAACCCGAAGGAGTATTAACCAACCGCGCTACGAAACCCACATGCGGACCAACTACTTATATTTTAGTCAAAACGTAATTGTATCAGTTCTATCATTAGGAAGCCGGTAATTGTCAACATGCGAAAAACATGTCTTTCAAACGTGACCAAGAAAGGCAGCGGTAAACGGCTTACTCCACATAATTTATACGCTGATCGGCATATGAAAAATAACTACTGCGAGAAAGTATGTGCCATTCTATAGCACCACTAGTTTATTTATATATTTACCGTCCCTTATTACACACCTGCAGAAATTTTAAAGAAACAATTTGGAGCGGTTTATGAGATTTTTTTTTGTAAATTTGAATCGCAATTTACGCAAAAACTACTCGTTTTTCCAAAAAATGATCTTAAAAAACCAATAAAACATGACCTTATTTGAAGTGCTAATATTGTACAACCGACTTTGTCTGAGGCAAAAACCTCTATCTTCAATTTTGCAGTTTTTAAACAGTTTTTTGCAATTTTCGAAAAATTGGACCTATCAACGAAAATGATACCTACGTCATTCCCTTCAGTTCTTCGCACTATTCAACAACAAAATATAATCAAAAAATTTGGAGCCATTTTCTTTTAACTTAGAAAATCTCAAAATGGGCTTCATGTAAAGTACCCTTAAATACGAAAATATCGGTTTCAAATTCAAGAGGCCTTGAGACGAGTAAAAACGATCGGGGAATATCAATTTTGAAGAAAATCGGCCGAACGGTTTAGGCGCTAGCGTTGACCACAGACGGACGGACGGACGTTTTGCCGTCAATCAATTTTGCAGTATGAAGAAGCAACAAATCATGGATTTTGACTCCATCACGAGATAGAGGATTTTTTTCTAAATTTAGCAACAGGTTTTATCCACATTTTTGTCACCCGACCCATGCTATAAGAGATTTTCTGGCGAAAATTCCCCGTTTTCCACCGCACGATTACATAACTTTCTCTTCTTACGAAGTATTCGTAAGGCGAGAAAGTAAAAATGGTGATCTCGTGTTCCGCGTACAATTGTACAAATCGATGGAGCAAGGAAAATAAGACATCTTTTCATATGTAAGTAGGAATTCAGATACTTATAATGTAAAATGTGAGTAGCTGCCCCATAATGATTACTCGTTTCTTCATTGCTGCAGGTTTCCATTGAAAAATGATGAACTATACAAATGGTGGGTTATTGTCACGAAGAGAAAAGGTTTACATTAAAGAACAGTTTAATTGTAGTGTACATTTTAAAAAAGTTGTTTTGGTCAGATCTGGAACTGTCGTCCCAGAAGTTAAAGTAGATGCAGTTCCTTCTATTTTCAGTTTCCCTGGGCATCTCATGACATCAATATAAGCAAGTTGAAGACAAGTTGTGAGAACTGAAGCCTCACTGACAACACTGAACAATCATTTAAACCTCAAAACAGGTGAGAAATTTTAACATTACTGTTCAATTTCTAAAGCTGGCTTTACACTAGCAAGAAAATGGCGAGCAATGTTATTTCGCAAGAAAAGTTGCCAATGTAAATATTGCGGCAATAAATATTTCTGATGTTGGCAATATTTGTTGCCAGATATTTCGGCCGAATGTAAACTCCTTGTGTTTCCGTCCTTGGAAAGATATTGCCGGCTGTTGCTGGGACTAGAATAGGATTGAAGTTGGAGCAAGATATTGCTGGAAAAAGTCAGTGATGACCACGGTCACTTTCGCAGGAAGTACGGTTAAAGTAGTATATAGACGTATTATTTCGCATTGTAATATTCTTTTTCTCCAAAAAGGGATATGTGGAAAAGGTTTAATACTTTAAAAGAAGTAGTAATAAATATTCTAAACCCTTTATTGATTTTCGAATGGTTCAAATTTTGGTTCAGATAAAGATGCCCCCTGATTATTATTTTTTTACGTAAGAAAATATTAAGGTATTAATCTAATTTAAATAAATTTTAAGATTTATCTATAATATATCAATTGTAGGTACTATTGTACTATTTTAAAACTTTTTATCGAATTAATAATTGAACTTTTTATAAAAAGAAAATTACTTTGCTCCCATGCTAATCGAAGTCCACGAAAACATTTTGTTTTATGAAAACTATTGAGACTTCTGTACCGAAATTCCACAAACTCCCTTCTCCTTTTTTCTTAAAATCCAGTCATACGTCGTCACTAATCGCAGGCCTTTCTCTGTCTCTTCATTTAACACAATAAGTGCGACCGCAACTCGCATCTTCTGCTTTCTACTAGCCATGTCGGAAAGTGATCTTGCTCAGATCTTTCTGGCAATATATTGCTCCTCCTTGCTCTTGCTAGTGTGAAGGTGACCGCAAGAAGCAGAAACAAATTGCTGAAAGATATTGCGGAAACGTATTGCTAATGTAAGGCCAGCATTACACTACTGCTGTTTTGTTTTCTGACAAAATAAATCAAGTCCATGAAATATTTTAAAAGTTGATTTATTTGGTTTATTCTAGTTTTCACTTTAGTGAATTTAGGAGTAAAACACATAATGATACTCGCATGACATCATTTAAAGTAAACCCAAAAGCAAATTCTCTCAATCCAATAAAAACCCTATAATATTTTGTAAAGTTTTTCAATTTTCCTCACTGTTAACTTAACATGCCCTTCACTTACTGATTGACTCAATCTGCTAATTACTTTTCTTTGAATTATGATTGGGCGCCAGGAAAAAAATTCCAAGTAGAAATAGCTTTACGTTAATTAATCGCACGTTGCCGTGCTGGCTCAGTCGTTTGGATTCGGTTTTAAGTAGCAATCCGTTTACCTGCTCTGCCAATTGCCACTCGATCCGCCCTCCATACAGAGTAGCACGAAATCTGAAAGTTTGCTGATACCGTGGCACTAAATTACGTGTCAGGTTGCACAATGATAACCATATAATTAATTTTTTCAAAGTAACAAAAGTTAATTTATTCGATGAATGTTATTTTGAACATCTTATTTGATTTTGCCTGATTTTTTTATGGTCATGACCTCTGATATTTAACAAAATGGTACCCTGAGCTCTCTTGACGTTGTCGGATGTCGCCTCGAAGAAACCAGTCCAGATGAACCTCCGTGCGACGTCTTCATTCTTCTAATCGCCGACCAGGACCTGGTACCTCTGCTTCTTTCTTGAAAATCCGCGGCGTCTTCCTCCTATCACCTAAATCTGACATCTAAATGACTGTCCGTACTCTGCGTCCCTGATGGGCGCCTACTCGCGAACTGTGTATGATCGAAAAAAATAATAATGCCTGCTATGCTAAGAATTCTACTACTTTCCTGGTTTCTTCTCCGAATTAACAAAATGTTCTGGTATTCGCGTCACCGTAAGTATCAAAAGTTCTTATTCGTATAACAAACGGCATATGCATTTAGCTTCGCCGCGACATACACTGCGAACTGTCCTTTGAATTCCACGTCGCCGTTTAAGAATGTAATAAATGTTCCGTCTGTCGACTTAAATTCTGCCCGAATAATATTTAAATTTCTTCCGAATATGCAACAAGTGTATTTAACCACAGCACCCGAGTCCACTGCGACACTGTGGAATACCTACAATTCACAATGACTTTCCCCGTTACTCACGAGCGATCCGTACGCTTCGCTGTTTAGTAGATGAAAGAGAGCGATGTTCTACACGTCACTTCGTAGGTGGAAGTTACTTGCCAATTGTTTTGCTTTCCCATGATTCCTAACTCTTCCGGTTTGCAACTTATAACCCGTCCCCTGAAATGTTCATATCACGCGTCGACCACTGGTTCCCTTTCTTAACGTGGTGTCAAATCATTTAATGACCCGCCCTGCACCATAGCAACCCCCTAGCAACCGCGTACACCTCACATTTCAAGCTTCTCCCAGCATTTCCCGTCAACGGTTTCACTACGCCATGTTTTGTATATCACAATTAAGAATATGTGGCGTGCATTCAACCCCAGCAACCTTAGCACTGCTGGGGTAAGCAAGAATGAGAATTTAATGAATTTTGTAAATTAAAGTTACATTGAACGGTATGTTACATGATCAAAAACTTTGCACCCACTCTACACTCTACCGCGATCTTTACGGCAGCCTACTGCACCTGCACTGCTCTGACCTCAGCTCTGAAATCTTCGGCTGGAGACGACAGGTGCGCGCGCATCTAATTCAATGGGCCAGCGGCAGGCGGGGTTCGGGGAGCAGCCGCAGGCGATAGTGACCAAAATTCAGCTAGCTGGGGATGGATGACATATCCCCCCTCCCACTGCTTCAAGGCCAGGCCTCACCTGGCTCGGCGTGCTTGCGATCATGGTGACTTACAAGCCAGTGCTACCACATGCAAAATTATTTAAAATGATATGTTTTGGTAGTAAAAAGTACCGTACCGTTGCTCGAGAAGTTTATAACTTATAAAATGATTGTGGCGCATATATTTCTCTATCGCTGCAATGAGAGTGAACCTCAATGTTCAGAATAGATTTTATTAATTTTTCTGAGGAAGGAAGTCCTGACTCACACGTGATCAGATAGAATCCCCGGACTTTTGAATACCACAGCGTACTCTTCTCAGAGAATCAGTGTGCGTCGGCGTGCGTTGCACGGCAGTGCGTGACGCAGTGGTAATCCATTGTAGTGAGTATAACGTATTGTCGTGTTTACCCGTAAGTTCGTGAGGACTTGTAGTAACTTTGCATGTAGTAACAAGTGCTTTTTCTAATCTAATGGGTGTTCAGGAATAGTTGTGTGTAGTATTCTTCCAGTGAGTGTGTAGTTGATGATAGTTTGAGAAGACTGTTTTCAACGAGGCAGTTACTCGAAAAGAAGCAGATAATTGAAAAAGATAGGCCAATATCAGCCTTGGCATAATTGACAGCCTTGGCAGGTAACAAAACAATTGAAGTACGGGGGTGGAGGAGGGTAGCTGGTTGGCCGCTAGCAGCTGGGGTATACAAAGTAATCACCGCACACCCCTGTTAAGAATATGTTAATCTGAAAGCCAAATATACATGTGTTAATTTTTGTTTCAGTGTTTAAATGAAAACCTCCCTGACGTTTCCCCTGAAGAAGATATTATCAAATGTTCAGTTGATGTAGTAATGTGTTGTAGTTGCCGTGTTGTGATGTAGTGATGTGTTGATGATGATTTTGATAATGAATTTGGTCTCTCAGTGGACCTTCATGACACGCAAATAGTGAAAAAGATTGCGAGCAAGTATATGACATTCTGCCTCAAAACATACGGCAAAAGATTCTCTGAAGAAAAAATTCATGGAAGCCAAACAAGTGTTGGACAGCATCAAAATAAAATTCTTCTATTAAGAAATGTCTAAAATGGTTTTTAATATGACTGTAATATTGTATTGTTCCTCAGGTGTTTCATTTCAATTCTGTTATCTCATTTGTATGATATTAAATTGACATATTTATTGTGACGACACATTAGCGATTAGTTTATAATAAAATAGAATTATAGACAAAAGGGTAGTGTTCCCCGTCCCCCCGCCGGCACTGCCGAGCCGCCAACACATACCAGTGACCCGATTTCAAAGGAATTTATGACCTGCAGCTGTGCACGGTCGCGCCCGCCCGGAAAAAATGAACCCACCCCCTTTGGGTGCCCCCCCATAAAAAAAGAGGTGATTTGTTCCTCACAACAAGCAGTTCATGCCTAACTCGATAGAGGAAGCCCAGAAACATTAACAAGCTTTGTTTATCAAAACGAGTGTTTACGGAGGCAGCCTGGGGGCTAGTGAGCACGTGCGCATACTAAAAAAAGCAAGAGGGAGAGAGTGTCCGGCGTATGGAAAATTTTAGAGAATCCCTACAGCTGATTGGTGAAAAATTAAATACGACGCCACAGATCTTGATCAATCAGGCGAAAAATACTAGGGAAGGGGTGAGTTTGGAAACGAGGGAACGATTTGGGGGAGGGAAACCGAGGGTTCATGCGAGGAGCGCACGTCGGGAGAATTATTAGAAAAAAGTGGAACTCGAAGGGAGAGGCTCATGCGAGGAACGCACGCAGGGAGACCGTTGTTGGAACCCAGATAGTTCCACAGGAAAAGTTTCGTTTTCTTGATTCGAAATTTTCACGGGATCGGGCCAAGCTTTTCCGCGGAACGGTGCCAAAGCCAGCCGCTTTCGGACACTTTGTTGGGCAGTTCACTGAATCTGGGCAAAGTGAATCCGCCATTTACATCGTCTCCTGTATTATTTCAGTAGTATACCTTTGGGTTCCGGCCCTCACACACAACCAATCTTTATAAATGAGGGCTCCAAAGAAAGAGAATTTCACGGAGACTTGACGAATTCCACTTTGACTTTAAAAATATGGATGATTTCTTTAAAAAAACGCATCGAAATATTCATGTAAAATACAACCCGCATCACATGTCAACCTATATCGGCAAATAACTCATAAACGAAGCGTTTTAGAGCCTTAAAATGTAAAATGAAACGTTTTTCACATCATATCCTACAAGATGAGACATTCTCCGATCCATTCAGTTAACATTTCGGTTTCACGCTTTAATACTATCAAGGCCACCTCAATATTTCAGCCCTTCCTGCTGGTAGCAATTTTTGTGGCGACACGCTTAGAAGGCTTAGATTCGACAATCTTTATTTACGCTTTCTGTTAACACCGTAGTTTGTGCAGTCTGACGAGGTTTATTTGCATAATCATTAATTCAAGATTTTTTTCTCCAGCAACAACTAGAAGTACTATTATAGTTGCTTGATACCTATGCCTATGAAGATTGTTTCTTATGCGTGTAGTGAAACTATTCAATTAACGTTTTTTCATGGTCTATAAGTGCTGTGTACTTAATTGCGGAAGGATGTGGGTGTTCAGTGAAGAGTGAATACTGTTTGTGTTTTACCCGTACCAATATTTTCGTTATCATTCGATGAAATTTTCAAGTCAACGGGTTCAGACACGTAGCTTTCTCAACAGTAAAAAGCTAATATTTTTGTGACTATCACGAAAAACTAAAACTTAATTGACAAAGAATATTGAATAATTACTTCAAATGTCTTTAAGTAAGTGTTGGGAATTGTTCCAAGCAAATTCTCCATGATATTGAATAAATATTTATTGAAAATTTCTTTTACACATTAATTGCATTGTTTTTTATTTTTATTTGTAATTGTGTTAGTACATTGCAATTTACCATTATAGATACAAATAAAAGGATAATAGTATAGATAGTAGTAAGTAGTATAGATACAAATAAACACGTTTCGTTAACTACTTTCCCTCTTAGAATGAAAACAGAAGGATAGGGATGAGTGTGGGGTCTAACATGCGAGAGTTCTCGCACGGGTATATTATACGCAGAGGTAGTGGGGGAAAACTTGTGCTATGGCACAACACAAAGAACAAACTTTTTAAAGTAGCTAAAGTAAAATAGCTTGAAATAAATGAAAAACAAAAATCGAAATGCGCTAGCCTACAATACTACGTGAATCAATTAAAAAAAACTAAATTTAAAATTATAGAAAGAATAGTGCAAGTCACCCGACAATTGCCAGCGATCGCAGTCCAAACGCATGATTTAAATGTTGTCAATATCTGGAAGTATGTACACTAAAGCCCAACTGCAAACTCATATTGTAAATAAAACACCGTTTGATATTAAACTCAAGGTGTCGGTTCGTAAAGATATTAAAAATGCAAACATCGTTTGAGCAACATTCCCATGTACCGAAGTGGGCTTACTAATGCCTACCAAATTGTTTCTAGTGCTAACAAATGCTATTTAGTACTCAAAGGTAAAAACTTTAGTTTGATTATTTTTTGGCTCGGAATTGTTTTTCTTGAGGTACGTAAGGATGCAGAAAATAATTCAATACTTTTTAGTAAACAAATAATTTTTCAATTTCTCACCCCAGCAAGATGGCACCCTGACTCTCCAAAACCCACTCGGTTCTTCATAACAAATCAAGGAAAGTTAAATAATATTGCAATGAGAAGGTCTGTTCTTGCCCGATCCGGTATTTTTGCACTACTTTACTTGGCTTTCTCAAGAGTAAAAACCTTTTCTATTATTTGACTGTCAAGGAAAGCGAAAAGCTAACTCTCAAAGGAAGATTGAAAAATTTCTTCAAATGTTGTTTTTAAAGAAGAATGAATTGTTCCAAGAACATCTCTCTATAATGTGGAATAAACTTTAATTGAAAATTTGTTTCAAACATCAATTGCATTGTTATTTTGTTTGATATTCTGTAAGTATATTAGTAGTTACTCTCCTTTATGGAACGGATAGACAAATAGATAGGGAAAGGGTGGGATTTAACATGCGAGAGTTCTCGCACGGGTACGCTACTTACGATTAATGTTGTCGAGGAATTATATTCGGCCAGTGAACAATCCGCGAAATTAGCGACAGGCAAGTGTTCGCCTTGTAACCAATACCCAGAATTATCTGAGCTACACCGTGATCTGACGCCACTGCCACCGCCTGGACGGGTCGAGACGCCGGGAAGCTTTGGAGACTACAAGGCCGTTCCTCAGCCAGTCGCCGCCCTCGCCGCCGCGGCCCCAGCCCGCGCCGCCGCCCCCAGCTGACGAAGTCAACGACCGGGGAAGCTTCCCTGCCGGCGAAGCTCCGCCGCTACCCCTTATTACATAAGTCGCCGAACAGGCGAAACCCACGCTAATGGGTTCTTTCCTACGCTCTTCAAGCGCAACGAGAACTTTGTTGGTCATGTTATCATACAAGCGTTGCTGCGCTCCGGCACAGATGTAATTAGATTTAAGAACCAAACTTGTTTGTAATTTTAGAATTTATCTTTTGATTTCTTTTAATTTTAAACTTTCTTTTAAATGAGCTCCGTAGGTAGGACTCTTTTCTTTAAATTTCTTTCAGTGTAACTTCCCTGACGCTCGTCAGAAATTGATCCAGTGCCTATCAGTTTGTTTTTCAAACTTATGAAATAGTTACCGCCAACTCCCTTCCACCATCCAAAATTCGAAAGGAACTGGGACCTGACAGAGCTACCACCGGGCCGGCGCTGTTCACACCGTGTCATTGCGACGAGAACGCCGTGCGTTGACATTATTTTGTCCATCAATTTTTATCACCAGATGCCACTTCATATACTCCTAAGCATATAAATTCCATATTCTATGTAAGAAAACAGAATTGAAATTGACAGTAAGGGTGAGTTAATGCTTTAAGAACCCTTGTCGTGCTATTTAAATTCTATTAGAAATACCTCTGACTTTTTTGCTGCATGAATGGACTAATTTCTTAGATTAATTTAACTTCCATAGTTACAACTTATATATAACAGTAGTTTTACGTCAGAAGGTGTTAATTCTCTTCGAATAAGCATACTGATCTCTGTAGTATTCGTATAGCCGGACTAGTCGAGGTTAGTATCTTGCCCAAACGCAATATGGCAGCCGAAGCTGGGCCGAGGCACGGCCTTCCAAAGATATTGGATAGTATTAGCTAGATACACATGTAGTGCTAGAGTAGCGTTACAAATTGGATTCTGCGCCCAACGCCATATTGTAGACTACTAGTTCCCTGGCAGGTGCTGACAGATGTGTTGTGTGTCCGTACGGGCGAGAGTTCTGGGTATTTCCCATGTAAATTACTTTGCTATGCTTTTGTCTTACTAAAATAAGACTATTATTTATACATCAATAAAAATATACAATTTATATTATGAGAGCTACACGGTGCTGTGACCTAAAGGCCAAAATGAAGCAGAAATTGGGTTATGAGAAGCAAACTTTCAAAAACCCAAATGACACAACCAAGTCACGTTTCATTTAGTGGCACATGAGTAATTGAACCGATACTTTAATTTGGTTCTAGTGTGCCTGCACACTGCGTATATAAGTATATTTATATTTTCTTAGGGTATTTTATTCATATGAAAATTTGTTTGCATTACTGAGTGGAAATATAGATGCATGAGTTATGGACATTCTTAAGCATTCAGTAATCTTAAAGAAACTTAATTCTTAATGTGCCAAGCTTTACTTAAATCATTTTCACTTTAAAGAATAATTTGAATCTCTCCTTCAAAAAAAGAAACTGCATTAGCAAAGAAGGGAGACAAAACGATGCAAGAATGATAAAAATATCTTAGTTGAAATTTCTTTTGGAATCATGTTTGATTTGTATAATTAGTCTGTTAACTGGAAAGAGTCCGGGAGAGCTGGCTCAGGGCCTCAACTGATGTCACTGCAGTGCTTTTGATCGGGAGGTCCTAGGTTCGAGACCCGACGGTGATAGGATTTTCGACACTTCTTACTCTACACTACTTAGCTACGTCGAGTTCTCTCGCTGTCTGTAGGAGAATTCTTATGGCCGGCTGTGCTGATCGGTAGTTTTCCGTGTTTTCTCCGATCAATACTAGGCGAATGCCGGGGCAGTTCTCTAACAAACGGGCCACGGACCCGCTATACCGCGAACTTTGCTTCCCCTTGCATGTCTTATTCTCATCCTTTACACACACACACACACACACACACACACAAAGATTTGCATACATTTTTCTACCACACTTAGCGGGAGACCGGTCGGGAATTAGCTTGTTCCGGCCAGGACCATGCCCCGCTGGTACGGGATACCTGGTTGAGGAAAACCTCGCTAGCCAACGGTGGGTCGGCGCCCCATCTCACCACCCAGCAGGGGAAGATCACCGCCCCACCCCAAATAAACAACACGCACTACACTTATGAGACTAATTATCTTAGCAGTTGACGCGTCCGGAATCATTAATCAAACAAAGAAAATTAACTGGAAAAATTCTAATTGTTTTAGAAGTTTACTTATTGGTATGATTTTATGTGTAGTTTTGCACAGAACTGGCAGTAAGTAAAAGCATTTTGTGCTTGGTAGCTGAATGTAACTTGAGACACAGAATAGTAACCAAGAATTTTCTGTTTTTAGTTTATTCTTCTTTTAAGCTGTTTTTTCTCTTCTCTTTATCTAGAGAAATACTGGGAATTATAATTACACCAGCATAAAAATATTAGTATTTCATATGGGTTGAAAGGGTATCAAGTGCAAGTCAAATACACGAGCTATTTCCAATTATGTTTTTCTTAAAATACGTTTACATTTTTCGTAATTTATTAATCATAGTTGATAGGAACATTAATATGATTATCGAAGTTTTAAGTTCGTTAAGTCCCGTGAAAATAGCGTTAAGATGCACGACCGCGCCTACTTTTGCCTACAATATTGCGGAGAGCGCAATGTTTAATTTGTTACGCTACCTCTCACCATAGGAGTAGTGGGCCTTCCGGCCTACACGGTAGAGTCAGTGATCCAGTTAGTATACAGATCACTGCTCCAGGTAAAAGAGGACCTACTTTTAGGCTTAAGGTTTTATGATTGTAAGAAATTAATTACGTGATACTTCCTCTGACACTTTGTGAATGTTTATCCAATAAAAGATTAGGTACAGATTCTTCCAGAAGAACAATTTTTTTTTCTGCGTCGGTAGCTTATGTAACCCTGTTTCTAAACCAATAAAGGTAATCAATTCATTTGTTTTATAACAGTCTTAATTTCATAAAATTAAGTAATAAAGACAGATTTTCCACTGTTGTTTGTTCATCTTAGACTGATGAATAAGTCAACGAATTCATATAATTTTTTATATGAATTCGTTGAAGGATATTTTTATTATTTAAGTTACTAACACTACATATGTTGGCTGTACACTTTTATAAAGGGCCTGGATAAACGTTTTGCGGGCGATCCCGCACTCATTTCATTACGCTACTGCTTTTCATGTAAAACATTGAGTCCGTCAAACATCTAATTTCCAAACGCATTAAATTCAAAAATAAATTTTAATTGTGTCAATGTAGACGCAACCAAATTCAACAAAAAAAACACTGTCAACAAAAAATTAATTAATTAAAAGGCGCCATTATAATTTGATCTATGCTAGGAGGTTGTAACAAGACCAACAACAATATGTATAGTCTTGGTTGTAATATATAATTATAAAAACCTCCTTGGATCTACGAAACCACGGAGTACGAAACAATGTTCTCATCGCTGTGTATATTTTACATCGTGGTTCTCGTTCTTCGTTTTCGTTCACGGATCTCGTGAGATCTCACTGAATCATTTGATGGGAAACATGCTCAACTTCTTACTAACTCTATGGCTCTATCAAGTTGTGCATCCTTATGTAAGAGGGAAATTTGAAACACGTTCTATCGCCAACGCCGTGACTGCTATTTTACATATTTTCCAACGCTCTATGACGTTTTAGTTTTTTTGAAACTGAATATCTTGTAGAGATGAGTAATTGCGTTACAGAACAATTCTCTTAAAGTTTTTTGGGTGAATTGCTGTATGCATAACAATACTAACCTGTACATTGTAATTGTAGAGAAGTGGTTATTGATAAAAGCATGTCGTATTTGGACATATTTTGTAATTACTTCCAATGTAGGGAACGTCTTAGTAACAAAGCAGTAATTACAAGTTGTTCTCATGCTTTCTGTTTGCATCATGGCAATCAAATACTATCAACTGAATTGATATGCCCAGCATGTAAAACACCTTTAAATAAAAACAAATATGACCTTACATGTGCTGATTTAAATCCAACAGAAGATTTTCGTTCTGTATGTATTCTCAACATAAACTTTAGGCTATTTTCATAAATTTCACTAGTTAATGTGAGAAATAAACAAGTTTACAAGTATTCCTTGGCCATATTTTTAGAATTAATTCTTCATTTTTAATATATCATTATGTTGAAAAACTGAAAATTAGTGTTAACCTGTGAATTGGCCAATAAATCAAAATTTTTCAGTTTATATCTAATATATTGCATTTAAATACACAAAGATTATATCTACAGATTCTGTCTTGGTAACGTTCATTGTCACATATTCATTCCACTTAATTCTCTATTAACTAGTTTTATTTTATAAATTGCTAAGAATGGGTATCTCATCTGAACAGAGATTTAAATTCATTAATGACTTATATCTGCATTCATATTGTAAATTATTTTGAAAATTTGTACCTTCATTTATATTTAAATTTCAATTTTTAATATTTCACAGAAAATAATGTCAGATATTAATAAAATAGTTAATAATTTTATGATTGTATGACAAATTGTACTTTGCCAGAACAAAGAGAACTAATTTGGTGCATAGCCAAGAATATTTTGTTCCCTACATAATTCAAGATCAATATTCAATGTCTTTAGAGTTCAGACATTTCTTAATATCAATCTCGTAGTTATAATTATTCACACCTTTTAAAACGCATTTGTTGTTATTGGTTTTTACTAGTGTAATGATTGTATCTTTTCATTTTAGATGATTTTAGCAGGTTTAAGGCCTGAAATAATAATTGATATAGCATATCGTGCTATTAGTTTTTGGTCTTATCAAATACATATGGAAAACATGTATCATATCATACAATATCAAGAATGGAAAAAAAAACATTCAGAACTACAACAAGTACATGAAACTTGGAAAAATAATCACAAAGTAAAAATGAATCATTTACAGCAAAGAGTTGCTGGTAAGTCACATCGAGTTTTAATTACGAACTTAAAAGTTTGTTTTAATTTTGTTTTAGCAGCAATTTTGTTAAGTATAAAACTGTGTTGATATTAAAAAAACAATTTAATTGATGCAGATCTGGAAAAACAGTTGCAATATCAAGCTAAAGTTTCAGAAGAACTTCGAGAAAAATTACATGAAAAAATGAGAGAACATACGACAACTCTGGTGAGAAAAATAATTTTATTTGAATCATAATAGCATTAAATTTACCCTTTTTATTTATGGTATAACATTGTCTTACATTTTAGCAAAAGTTCACATCATTGAAGCATAAACAGCTTTCTCAATCAGCAAAATTTTCAATGCTACAAGAAAAACTTCCAGTGGGTAATACTAAGAACAATAATGATATTAACTTTCTGGGAATGAATTCTGAAATGTTTGCAGTGCCCTCATCACTTCCAGGTTCAACATTTATAAAATTTTATAAATAACAATATGTCTCAACAGATTTCTTTTAATATACATTTTCATCCATTTCAAGGGTTTAACATTGGGTCAGTCCCTCGCCATAAGAAATTACATTGTATCAAGACAACTGAACCACAGTCTTTATTTCAAAATGGGGACAAACAAAACCAGAGTGTTGACGACACCACCTCTAAAATCAACAGGAAATAGCTAATAAAAAAATGAAACAATCCTTAATTTATGTGTTGTGTTATGTAATAGAATTGATGATTTATATTGTAAAGAAGAAATATGTGCATACTAGTTTCTATTGTTGAAGATTATTTGAATAAAGCCATAAATATGCTTGGAATAATAAAAGCTCTTCTTTTTTTAATAATTTCCTTATCCTACTGCACTACTCACCTACAGTAACACTACTGCATTACTTATCGCATTAATAAATTTGAGATATGCCAACAATCAATGTGTCAAAGATCAATGCATTATGTACTGTAATTTTGAAGTTATTTATTGCAGTAATAAATAGACAAAATATACACATTTAATAGACAAACATACACCTTTACAAAATATATTTGCTGAATACTATAGGAAAGTTTCTGTACACGGAAGTTTTGGGTTTATTCTTGAAGTTGTGTAATTATGTAACATTTCTCAGATGTTTCAGTATTTTGTTGAAGAATGTTTCTTCCAGAGATCGTACTCTTTTGGTTTTATGGTCTTGTGCACATTGGTTGGTAAAGGTTATATGCTTTCTTGTGTTGTCAGAGTGGAAGCTAAGAGTTAAATATGTACAGTGTGTCATTATTAGTGAAATTCTTTTTGACATCATTTTTGGATATAGAAGATAGCAGAAGTATGTTAAGTATTTTGAATTGGGGTTTACAGGAATGTGTTGTTTTTGTATTTGTTAATGAAAAGTTGATGCTCTTTTGTATTTTACAGGTTTCCTTTGGCTTTTGTGATTGGCCACAGATAGTTTTACCTTATTTGAAGTTTGAGAGAACATTGTAATATAGTATACAGTTTCACTGATGCTATTCCCTGCCATATAAATACCCTTGAGTTTACTTAATAGCTTCTAGGTATGAGTTCCACTTGAGACTGGAATGTATTCAAGAATTTTGTTTTCACTGCTTGGGTGATGTTTTTGCCTTAAGGTATTAAATGTAGTAGGTATTATTTTCAGTGAGAGTTGTGGAAGGGCATTGTGACAGTTTTGTCTGAGTTTATGATTCGTTTGTTCTGGTGTAGGTTTAATTTTATTATGATTTTGAATTTGTGGTTTAATAATTATGGCAAGTGTTTCAATTTATCAGTATGATAATTCAATTAGTTTCTCAGTGGCTGGGCTGGCCCTGACACGAAGGGCTTGTTTCATAGAAATAAATTTCCAAAATCTTTGAGTACTACATCCCCATTAACAAAGTGAAGAGACCTTGGCTTTACTGAGCACTTAAGACATGATGAACACTGATTTAGAAAATATAAAATATATTGGAAATTGCCTTTGTCTAATAAGCTACAAACATAATGGTGAAACCTGCCTTCTTATGCCCTTATGCTTATTTAGGATTGAAACAAGTGCAGAGCAGTTATCTGAATACCAATGATTCCATAGTACACTCATCGTCATAAAAAAGCTGCACCCAGAAGGACGAGGCGGATTGTGATCATTGTTGGCAGGCAGGTAGGGGGTACCACGCATACGAAATTATTACATTTTCACGTTTGTACGACCGATATTTACTGCGCTACACGCCCACAGACAGTACATGTTAGTTTGGCGTGAGGTCGTCATACTGGCAAACACACTCGTCCACAATGTCGTGGCATGGAGTTGCACAATGGAGTCCTGTGCTAGTCCATAGTATGCAGCCTGCACCTGAGCGCGCGGTTCTTGCAGATTGGTGGGTAGGGGTAGGGTCTTGTTCGCACGCTCCGTAGCACCCCCAACATTCTCGATCGGGGAAAGGCCTGGCATTGCGGCTGGCCATGGGAGAGTATCCAGGGCTGCAAGGCATCCTCGGTAGATGGCTGTGGTATGCGGACGCGCGTTTTCTTGTTGAAATAGAGCATGGGCGTGGGCGTTCACGACCGGCAGGGCCACCAGTTGAAGGATCTCCTGAACGTACCGTGCGGCTGTCACGGTGCCTCCGAGGAACACTAATGTGAACGGGCACCATAGGATATCGCCCCTCACCATCACACCAGGCTGGAGGGGCGTGTGATGGGACACCACAAATCGCTCGTCGTGGCGCTCCCCACTGCGCCCCCAGACACGAACCCGGTGGTCGTCGCCACCAAGGCAGAAGCGGGACTCGTCGCTGATGATGACCCACTGCAAGTCTGCATGGTCCCAGGTCCGTCGTTCCCGACACCAGGCGAGTCTGTAGCAACGTTGCTGGGGTGTGAGGGGCAGGCGTCATAACGATCAGCGTATGGCGAGCCCTGCATTGTGCAACCACCTGCCAGTGGTACTGGCACTTACAGGATGTGACAGTCCAGGCTGCACAGCCCGCTGAATCACTTATAGTTGCCGTTGGATCTGGTCGCCCGTTGCGGGCCATCCGTCGGTCCTCCCTCTCCGTGGTGCGTGGCGGACGTCCAGATTCTGCATGTCGTGTGTGCGTGCCCTCCTCAATCCATTGCCGCCAACAGGCGCAATGGTGGTGTCCGTACGACCGGTGTGGCAATACGGCGACAGGACCAACCAGCCTCCCGCACACCCATGGTGCGGCCCGACTCGAAAGCTTCTCTCTGGACGACCGGCTGTCGAACACGTCGCCTAGGCATAGTGTAAGTGCAGGTGACGCTCTGGCGACGATACCCGATGTCGCAATAGCCGGCGCGGCCGTTTGAGACCCTCTTTTCTCGACTGGTGGGCACGACGTCACTCCCTTACCCCCGACCCAGCGCGCGACCGACCGTGAAAACGAAATCATTGGCTTACTCAATGGTGTGCAAAATACCCACCAAGTTTGCAGCGGATCAATCGGGGTGCAGCTTTTTTTCTGACGATGAGTATACGCAAAGTTTTCCTCTTTTAGACCCCATCGGCCTCATGACATCCCAAACCCCACTCCAGGTGCTTATTAAAGGACCGAAAAAATGTGCCACAAAGAAGCACGAGGTGTCCAGGGTAGTGGCCGTAGGTAGGCAGGTGTCCGTAGACATTTAGAGAAAGATCAAAGAGTGCCGGCAATGTATTGAAACGTTACACGCTCTATGGAGGACGTACTGATCTACCCACCTGTCTTACTTCTCGCCTACCATTTGCCCAGCTTCTCTCTACGTGCCGTGTTAACGCACAGACCCGAAGGTCCGGGCCCAGGGCCCCCATGTTTAAGAACCCCGATAGTTTTTAAATAAAATATTTAATTATTTTAACTAGTGGTGCTTCCAACGCACATACTTTCTCGCTCTGCTTCTGTAGGCCATTATTGCTATTCCACTACTCCATAAACCAGCAAAAGTGTACTATACCAGCAAACCATTTCGGTACCGAGACCCGACAAACGAAACTCAAATTCAACGAACCGGCACTTATACCACTAAGTAACACCAACACCACCTCTGTCGAACAGAGCCATAAAAGAATAGAACCGACCGAAATGCTCATAATTTTACTTAAATTGGTTCATACAGATATATACTAGACAACAGTTGATTTGACATGTCATACGCTTCAGAAATCGAATAACAGAGTTGAAAAATTGTTTAAAAGACGCAGTTAGGGAAAACACAAACAAGTCCTGTCTATTTATCTATTCTATTGGTGAATCTATTCGTGAGTAGAAGTACTTCAAATGATTTTCAATAAAGTATCTACACTCTTCAATGTTTTTTTCCTGCAACATCACATTCATCAAAATAAAATTACCCTCGGGGGATCGAACTCGGTACCTTCCTTATTGAAGATCACAACCCGAAGGAGCATTAACCAACCGCGCTACGAAACCGACTTGCGGAACAACTGCTTTTATTTCAGTCAAAACGTACTTGTATCAGTTCTATCATTACGAACCCGGTAATTGTCAACATGCGAAAAACATGTCTTTAGAAAAACATGACCAAGAAAGGCAGCTGTGAACTGTTTACTCCACATAATTTATCGGATGATCGGCATTTGGAAAATAACTACTGCGAGAAAGTATGTGCCATTCTATGGCACCACTAGTTTATTTATATATTTACCTTCCCTTCTTACACACGTGCAGAAAATTTAAAGAAAAATTTGGAGCGGTTTTTGAGATAATTTTTTTTGTAAATTTGAATCGCAATTTACGCAAAAACTATTCGTTTTTCCAAGAAATGGTACATGACCTTATTTGAAGTGCTAATTTTGTACAACCGACTTTGTCTGAGGCGAAAATCTCTATCTTCAATTTTGCCGTTTTTAAACGGTTTTTTGCAATTTTCGAGAAACAGGGCCTATCAACGAAAATGATGCCTACGTCATTCCCTTCAACGTTCTTCGCACTATTCAACAACAAAATATAATAAAAAAATATGGAGCCATTTTTTTAATTCATAAAATCTCAAAATGGGCTTCATGTAAAGTATCCTCAAATACTAAGATATCGGTTTCAAAATCAAGAGGCCTTGAGACGAGTCAAAACCATCGGGGAATATCAATTTTGAAGAAAATCACCGAACGGTTTAGGCGCTAGCGTTGACCACAGACGGACGGACAGACGGACGGAATGCCGTCAATCGATTTTGAAGTATGAAGAAGCAACAAATCATGGATTTTGATTACACCACCAGATAGAGGATTTTTTTTCTAAATTTAGAAACAGGTTTTATCCACTTTTCTGTCACCAGACCCCTGCTATAAGAGATTTTCTGGCGAAAATTCCCCGTTTTCCGCCGCACGATTACATAACTTTCTCTTCTTACGAAGTACTCTTAAGGCGAGAAAGTAATAAAAAACTCTAAAAATGTAATGTATGATTATACTAGTATACGCAAAAACTCGGCACAACGGAGTGATGTGTTGCGCATCATTGGATAATACGAACGTACCCGTATTTGAAAAATGGAATGTTGCTGATTGATGCGTTTCAATTTTATGTTGTAAAATTCAATTAAACTAGTGGTGCTACAACAGCACGTACTTTCTTGCGATATTGCTAATACATATGTATAATTATAATACGAGACTTTCTCTCATACACTTCAATTACCAATTGAATTTTTTAAAAAAAGAATTAAGCATGAAAAATACATACATTTTTTAAATTCAAACGTTTAAACGAAAAATGCTTTATGCCATGGAATTCGGTGTATCCGGATTCTACATAAATGCACCAAATGCGTTTTTTAGCCTCAATTTGCAACAATGAACGCTAACTCGTATGGGACACATTTTGCAAATTAGCATTGTTGATAACCCTGGCAAGAAAATTAAAATGAATACAAAAATGTTATATATATACGTATATATTATATATATATACGTATGTGTATATATATATATATATAATAAATAAATGGATGTTGGTACATATATATGAGCACCATGAAACCAATCTCCATGAAAGTTGGCACTTCTACGTGTTTTTTTTCTTTCACCGAGGAGGTGTATGTGCTGTTAAATCTGCTGTAACTCCACTACATGGCGCTGTAGAACAAAACTAAATATTTACGTTAAATGCAACCTGCAACACATTCGGCAGAATTTTGAATCTATATCGTTAACTAACTCGTAAACTATGCGTTCTACGGCATTAAAAACTAAACTTTTGAGGCCCAAGGTCTCAAAGAAACGTTTCTCACACCGTATTCCACAGGATGAAACCTTGAAACCTTCTTGAACATTCTATTACATTTTTGCTGGTCCGGCGCTTCCCGATATTACCTCACCTGCTCAGAGATGTGCAGAATCTGCAATTTAATGTAAATGAGAGGGACAGAGCGGCAGGGAAAGGGACAGGGTGAGAGAGCGGGAAAGCATGATAGGAGGGGAAAGAGGGAGATGAGGGTAGAACGTCTGCCAGGTTTTCCTAGTCTAATATATAACTAGTTGTGCTACAGAATGGCGCAGGCTTTCCAGTATTAGTTTTCTATTGCTCCATCTATACTCTTGCTGCCATCTATCGCCGCCAAAAGTACTTTTTTGAAACATTTTCGTAATTTTCCTGTTTCTTAATAGAAGAACGGAAATAATATTTTAAGAAAATTAAAGAACAGTAAAACCTCCTCCTAAATGGCGATTTTCTTTGAAAAATTCCAAGCGGTTTTTACTTTCCCGTATATGTACACATACACGGAGTGATACACGTAGTATAGGGAAAGTTATGTAATGCTGCGCGAAAAAATGGCCAATTTTCGGCGGAAAAAAATTAATTGCCGGGCCGTGAAAACGAATAAGTGGATAAAACCAGTTGCTAAATTAAGAAAAAAAATCCCCCAACGTGGTGTAGCCAGAAACCCTGTTTTCTAGATCCTTGATACCGAAAACCCAATTGAAAGGAAAACGTCCGTCTGTCCGTCCGTCTGTGAACACTGCTAGCGCCTAAACCATACGTACGATTTCTTCCAAAATGGATATTCCCCGGTCGATCTGATTCTAGTCGAAGCTTTGAGATTTTGAAAAAGATTCTTCAAAATTTGGGGGTAATTTATATGAAGCCCCCCGGGGATTTTCAAAATTTTCTCAAAAACGGATCCAGATTTTTTCTTTAAATTTCTTGTATGAATAGAATAAAATACACTTATTAACATTGGCATTGGCATAAAATATACTTATTAACATGGCATAGGTCCGATTTTCACGTACAGCTCTGAATTTTCGAAAATGTTGAAAGTTTGAATTTTTTTTCGGCGTCTTTCCCCAACTACAAAATTGAAGATAGAGATTTTTTCTTCAAATTAAATTTGTTCTGCATATTGAGTTCTTTAATAAAGGTCATGTAAATGTTTTTCAAAATTTTGGTAGTTTTCGTGCAATATTGCGTGCAATATGTGCAATTTTAAAAAATTACAAATACAAGATTTTCTCAAAAACGGCTCCAATTTTTTTCTTTAAACTTTTGGTAGGGATAGTGGGAAATGTACTCTATCAATGACATAAAAGCCATATTTTTCTATCGGTTGGTTTTTTCAAAAATTACAAAAATTTAAATTTTTTTACTTGTCTCTCACGTCGTTAATATTTACATTATCGGCGATTTTTTACATTATTATATTTACGAGTATATATGCTTTAAATAATGTCAAGTAAAGTTTCTCGAAAACACTACCGTTTTCTGTGAAAAGTAGCTCAAATTTCGGCATTTTCAGAAATGCTCAAACGCCATTTTTTTCGTATATGGCTGCATGTTTTTTCTTGAAACTTTTGTAACGCATAGTGCTAATTACACTCTTTAGTATAGCGTAAAGTTTATTTTGAGTTATTTTTTCGTTTTTTCAAAAATTATATAAATGTAAATTTTTTGAAAGATCTCTCACATCTTTAATATGCACATTATCCGCAATATGTAAAGATTATTATATTTGTGAGTGTTAGTGCTTCAAATAACTTCAAATAAAGTATTTTGAAAACTCAAAAATTTTCTGTGAAAATGAGCTTCAAATTTCGCATTTTTAGTAGTGCTAAAACGCCATTTTCTCTTAAACGGCACATAATTTTTAAAAGAAATTTGCCATTTACGGCTAGGTTTTTGTGTTCTTTAATATTCTAAAATTAATGTTTCTGTTCTACCAATAGGAAATCGAAAAATTAAGAAAATGACAAAAAAATGTAGTTTTGGCGATGATAGATGATAGCTGGCAAGAAAGAGTATGTGGCAATTCCGAATAGCTAGCGAAGACCCAAGAAATAAGAAAACTTATACGGGAAAGTCTGTGCCATTCTGTAGCACCACTAGTTGATTGATTGATTGATTGAATAGGGTTTAGAAGGCGCTTCAACTACTGTGGTCATTTGCGCCCATGCCAAAGTATTTAGAAAAAAATTATTCAATGTTGCAAATTATCTGTTTAAATTGTGTACAGTTAAATGTTGCAAATCCGCTGTTTAAAAGTATATACATTGACTAAAAACAGGGCTTGAATTCTGGTATTCATGTAGCATCCACGTAGCGTACATGTAGAAATGGCAGAAAAAAGGGCGCGTAAAATTTATCTCAAAACGTAAAATTGGCTGTAAAGGCGCCAAAAAACAACATAAAACATTGTTATTATCTTTCAAATAAAATTATATATTCCGCTTTCCCTCAAAAAACAAAAAAGTTTTGAGAGCGCAGAATCGTCATCTTCGAGCACCACTTGTAGCGAGTTGCCCAGGTCATGTCTTCGTCGGTTGCCAACAACTTTCCTGCAGTGCAGGAGGACGTGTTCCACGGAAAGAACAGTCTTGCACGAGTCACAGACGGGAGGAGTTTCACTTCGAAGAAGGAAACCGTGCAAAAAGTGGCAGTGTCCGATACGAAGACGGGTTAAAATAACTTCCTCACGTCTAGTGGAGTGTGATGAGGAACGCCAGGGATAAATAGTATTCTTTATCGCGCTTAGTTTGAAAGTGCTATTGTGCAACTTTGCCACGCTCCAAACACGGATCGTTTCAAGAAAGCCTGAACATCGGACAATGGTACAGAAGGAATGTCGATACGAGTTTTACGAGTCACTGATTTCGCCACCTGGTCGGCCAGTTCATTCCCTCTGATACTCACGTGGCCTGGGACCCAACTAAGTACCATGTCATAGCGGCGGGACAGAAGACCATGAATCAGGCTTTGAACAGATAACGTCAGGTAGTCTGACGAAGGACGGGAGACAGCTTGAAGAGAGCTGAGAGAATCAGAACAGATAACTACTCGCCGCAACCTCGCTGATTCGATGTATTTTAGGACCTCAAGAATTGCATACATTTCGGCAATGAATATACTGCACTTGTAGTGAAGCCGAAATGATTTGGTGGCCCTGATACAATAAAAACCACATGCCACCGCGTCGCTGCACGATGAACCATCCGTGTTTATGAATAAATGATCCGGATAAGATTCTCTCATATCCTGAAACTGCTTCTGGTAAACCAGAGGACTAGTAGTTTGTTTGGATAGATTGGAGACTCTGAGGTTAATAGTGGGAAGGAGGAGTTTCCAAGGGGGAATCCGGTCACTTGTGGGTTTCACAGGGGTGGGAAGTTCGACATTTAGTTCCCGGAGATTTCGTAATGTAATACCTGGGGGATGGGGTAAAGATGTTCGAAGAATGTACGAGGTCTCATAATTTGGGTGGGTGATTATACGACGACAAGGATGGTCAACCAGTCCCGACACTTAAGCACCATAAGAGGCTAATTTTTATCTCGCCTTCGGCTCAGAGATGGTTCTCCAGCTTCGACCAAGAGGCATTCGATGCGACTCGTGCAGTAAACGCCTGTATTAATCCTTATACCGGCGTTGTGAATGGTATTTAATGGCCGGAGGGTTGATGTTGACGCTGACCCATATAGAATACATCCATAATCCAAAATAGAGCGGATGAGGGTTCTATACAAACGCAATAGACACACGGTCTGCTCCACAAGAGCTGCCAGTAAGGGTGCGGAGGAGGTTCAGAGGTGACACACATCGGCTTTTCAGTTTACGAATGTGATTTCGCCAAGTTAGGCTCTTATCGAAAGTAAGCCCAAGGAAAGTTGCAGAGTCCACAAAAGGAAGAAGATGGCTTCCAAGAAAAATATCGGGGTAGTTATGGAGATGATGAATCCTGCAGAAGTGCATACAGTTAGTTTTTGATGTGGAGAATTTGAAACCTGTCGCACCACCTCCTGCAATTTATTGAGGACAAGTTGTAATTGTCTCTCTATCACTTGAATACTCTTGGAGGAGCAGGAAATGGCAAAGTCGTCAACGAGAGCGAAACTTTCACCGGTTCTCGGATTATCTACGCTATACTATTGATAGCGATGGCAAACAGAGTGACACTCAAAATTGAGCCCTGAGGGACCCCGTTTTCTAAATGGTGGCTGTCACCAAGGCGGACGCGGAAGTATCTTGAAGAAAGAAATGCTACTAAAAAAGGGGGAGCCGGCCCCTAAGACCCCAAGAATGGATGGTGCGAAGAATGCCGTATCTCCAGGTAGTATCATATGCTTTCTCTACATCGAAGAAAATTGCACGAAAGCGGTGGAGAACTGTGTGGTAAGGGTGACAAGGTGGTCCATGGTTGACGTGTTCTTCCTGAAACCACACTGGATGGGTGTAAATAGGTTTCTCTGTTCCAGGAGCCAGACCAAACGCGCGTTCACCATTCGCTCTAGAAGTTTGCATACACAGCTTGTGAGCGAGATTGGGCGGTACGTAGACGGTTTTGTCCTGTTCTTTCCTTCTTTAGGAATTGGAATAATAATGGCTTCGCGCCGGGTTCTAAAAAAGGTATGTTCGATCCAAATATTGTAGAAGATATGGAGGATAAAAATATGTGCCTCTTCCGGCAGGTGTTTTAACATTTGGTTGTGTATCTGGTCTGGTCCTCGAGCAGAATCATTCCCACGGGCGAGCGCACAGGAAAATTCATCCATGGAGAAAGGGGCGTTATAATCTTCCTCCAGGCAAGTTGAGAAGTCCAATCTGCATTTCTCCATTCTACTCTTCGTTTTCAAAAAGCTAGGGGAGCAGTGTAAGGAACTGGAGGTATTTTCATAATGACAGGCCAATTCCTCAACTACTTCTTCTGGAGAAGTAATGAAATTTCCGTTGATAAGAAGTCCTGGGACAGATGGTGGGGAAAATCTTCCTCCGATCTGTCGGATCTTTCGCCATACTACTTTAGGCGGGGTATGGCTAGAAAGAGAACAAATAAAGGCTCTGTAGGAAACGGTTTTACTTTCCCGTATCTAGCTTTATCCGTTACTTTTCCCGTATCGTAATCTAGCTCTGGCCAACTTTCTTTTGTAATCGATCAGGTTTGATGCGGTGGGGACCCTACTGAACTTCCCGAGTGCTCGCTTTCGGTCACAGTGGTGACACAGCATTCCACCAAGGCACAGGGACGCGTGGCCGATACGTAGACGTCGGGATTGCAATGGTGGCTGCGCGAAAAAGGGCGTCGGTGAATTGGGTCACCAAGGCATGGATATTATTTGAAAAATGATCTGGCATTATAATTTTCTCGCTGAATGTATCCCAGTCGGCTCGATGGATTAGCCTGCGAGGAGGGTGGATGACGTCTAAATTAGGGATATTAAAGTGGACCAGAGTAGGGAAATGTTCACTCCCATGTAGGTCATCGAGAACAGTCCACTCTACCATGATAGATAGGAATGGACTTCAGAGCGCCAGATCGATTGACGAGAAGGAGTTTGACGCCGTGGAGAAGTAAGTGTGATTCCCGGAATTCAGAAGAATTAAGTTTTGCTGGTCAATAATATTTTCTAGGATAGAACCTCTCGGGTAAGTTCTCGCGCCACCCCAGAGGGGATTGTGGGCATTCAAGTCCCCCACAATAAGAAAAGAGGCGGGCAACTGAGAAAACACATCTTCGAGGTCCTCTTGTGACAAGACTTGGCCAGGAGGAATGTCTATACTACACACCGTAAAAGAGAAGGACGGTAGGTGTACCCGAACGCAAACTGGAGGTCGGTTCGAATGTTATTCCTCAGAGAACAGGGAGTCGCGGATGAGTACCGCGACGCCGCCGTGAGCACGAAGTCCGTCATCTTGATCGAATCGATAGATGTTAAATCCGCGAGGACACAGGGGATGATGAGCAAGAATATAGGTTTCCTGAAGACAGACTATAAATGGTCTGTGGCGAGAAATTATCAATCTTAATTCTTCTGAGTGGGCACGAAGACCATTTAAATTCCATGAGAGAGCCATTATAAGAAATTATTTCTTTTGTTGCTTTTTTTCCTTCTCACCTTCTGAAGGGTTGTAGAGGAACTCTCATGGAGTTCCTCGTCAACAGCAGAGTCATCCTGACTGCTGCTGGATATGGTCGCCTGCGTCGGAGGCATTTCCCGTTTTTTGCTACGGTTGACCGAGATCCACAGGGGCTGGAGGATCGTCCGATGTGAATCTCGGAAATAGAAAGAGGTGGACGGGATTTCGATGACATATTTTTTTTGGGAGGCGGTATATGCTTGAGATCGATTTCAGTAGGGGTCGCAGTGGAAATGGTCGATGTCTGGTGGAGTTTTCGAGCAGGTTTTTTGTACTTTGTGGGAATGATCACTTTCCCACCTTGAATACACGCCGTATCAGGAAAGTCTATCGGCGACACCTGACAACTGAAGTGTGCAACTACAGCTGGGGTACACTGAGTTTGGCAACTCGCTGTTACCCCTGGGGATTTCGTCTCAGGGAAGGAAACCTTTTAAGTCAGTCTTATTTTTTGGATTTCCCTTTCCCGGAGAAACGTGGGGCACTGGTTGTCGTTGGCTGGGCGATTGCCTTCGCAATTTACACAGTGCGGTGGTTTGTCGCACGGTTGTGAGTCGTGGACTGATGATCCGCACTTCCCGCAAACCGCGCTTACGGACATACATCGCTGCTGGGTATGCCCAAACCTTTGGCACTTAAAACAGCGCAAAGGGTTCGGCACGTACTGCCGCAAAAGGAGGTTGTGGAAAGCAGTGGGGAGGGATGGTCGGTCAAATGTAAGGATCAGGGTCGAAGTAGAGATCACTTTCCCCTGCTCCTTCCTTCTGATCCTATAGACCTCAATCACGCCATAGGTCTTGAAAAAGTTTAAGAGATCTTCCTCCGTTTTTGTAGCCAAGTCCTCGTGATTTACAACGCCTTTGCACAGGTTCAAGATAGGATGAATCGTGACTACTACCTGGAGGTCGGCAATCTGCTTCGTATTCTGAATTTTACCAATTTGCTCGTTGGTACGCGCTTCAAAGAGAATCGTTCCATTCCTCTGTCGCACGACCGCTTGGACCTTCCCGTAAGCTTCTTCTATGGCTCCCGCCAGACTGACAGCACTCACAGTCTTGAAAGTTTTATCTTCCTCGGCACATGTCATGAGCAGGAAACGAGGCTTCTTAGGTCGATGTTCTTCTTTGGAAAAGAAACTATTCAAATCGATAGTTCTTTCTGCACATCTCCTCTTCCTTGCGGATAAGGGCGGGGAAAAGGTGAAGTATCCATAGATGGATATTGGATTCATCCCCGTTCACCCACGGAGCCCAACAAAGGGACACTCCATCGGAGTGCCAGGGTTGCCACGGAGATATAGTGGGGGGATGTCACAGCGCTGCCCCGCCGTGGATCCCCTCGCTCACCCTGGAGTTCAGTACAAGACCTAGTCCGAGCCGATTGATCGGGAGTGGGTTAGCTCACGACTGCCCGTCTAGAAGAGTCCGAGGCCAAAGCGAGTGTGTTGGAACCTACAGGGAATGTTCCCCAAAATACGTAAACAACGTACCCCTTAGTGCAAGGCGAACAGTAGCACTAGGACTAGATAAGGGAACAAACAGAGCCCTCAGCTGCCAGGACACATTCCCTCCGACACGGGTCGCCATGCACGGCAAACACATGAGTGGGCGTTCATCGTACAGGGAAGGCCAGTAAGGAAGAAAAAGGAGTGAAAAGAACGTACATGACATGAAATGAGAAGCAAGAAGATGAAAAAATGGAGAGAGGAAAACTTGAGAGTCTTCTCTGCATCCCCCCGTCAGGACGTGGACCAACCACCCTCGGCGGGTTGATTTGACATGTCATAAGATTCAGAATTCGAATAACAGAGTTGAAAAATTGTTTAAAAGATGTAGTTTGGGAAAACACAGACAGGTCCTGTATATTTATCTTTATTGATTCTATTCGTGAGTAGAAGTACTTCAAATGTTTTTCAATGAAGTTTCTACTCTCTTCAATGTTTTTCCTGCAACAACACGTTCATCAAATTAAAATCACCATCTGGGATTCGAACCCAGCAACTTCCGAAGTGAATAGCTCAACCCCAAAGCGCTTTAGCCATCTGCGCCACGGGAGTGACATGTGGACTAACTACTTATATTTTAGTCAAATCGTAATTGTATCAGTTCTATCATTGGAAAGTCGGTAATTGTCAACATGCGAAAACCATGTCTTTCAAACATGACCAAGAAAGGCAGCTGTGAACGGCTTACTCCAAATAATTTATCCGCCCATCGACATTACAAAAATAACTGCGGCGAGAAATTCTGTGCCATTCTATAGCACCACTAGTTTATTTATATATTTACCGTCCTTATTACACACGTGGAGAAAATTATAAGAAAAACATTTGGAGCAGTTTTTGAGAATATGTTTTTGTAAATTTGAAGCGATGATTATGCAAAAACGACTCGTTTTTCAGAAAACTCTACATAACCTTTTCTAAAGAGCTAATTTTGTACAAGAGGCTTACTTACAAGTCTGAGATTTTTGTACAAGTCAGAAGTAAAAATCGCTATCTACAATTTTGAAGTTTTAAAAATATTTTTTTGCAATTTTCAAAAACCAAGTATTTCACAGTAGGACGAAGACCATTATTTGTATCGTCTCTTATTACATAAGTAAATAAAATTTAAAGAAAGAATTTGGAGTGGTTTCTGAGACAATTTTTTTTGTAAATTTGAAGCGCAAGTTTCGCAAAAACTAGTCGTTTTTCCAAAAAATGGTACATCACCTTATTTAAAGTGCTAATTTTGTACAACCGACTTTGTCTGAGGTAAAAATCTCTATCTTTAATTTTGCAGTTTTTAAACGGTTTTTTGCAATTTTCGAAAAATTAGGCCTATCAAAGAAAATGATACCTACGTCATTCCCTTCAACGTTCTTTGCACTATTCAACAACAAAATTTAATCAAAAACATTTGGAGCCATTTTCTTTTAACTTTGAAAATCTCCGACGGGCTTCATGTAAAGTACCTCCAAAAATTAAAATATCGATTTCAAATTCCAGGGGCCTTGAGATCAGTAAAAACGATTTCGAAATATCGATTTTGAAGAAAATCGGCCGAGCGGTTTAGGCGCTAGCGTTGATCATAGACGGACAGACGGACGATTTGCAGTCAATCGATTTTGCTGTATCAAGAAGCAACAAAACATGGATTTTGACTACACCACGAGATAGAGGATTTTTTTCTGAAGTTAGCAACAGGTTTTATCCACTTTTTCGTTGCAAGACCCCACCTATAAGAGTTTTTCTGGCAAAATTTCCCAGTTTTCCGGCGCACGGTTCATACGAAGTATTCGTAAGGCGAGAAAATAAAACCAATGTAATTGATATTTAAAAGAAGTTTTAAATAAATATTTCTGAAAGTTTGAGGCCTTTGGCCTCAAAATGTTAATTTTTATATCCCTAGAACGCTTTGTTTAGAAGTTATTTGACAATATAGATTCGAAAACATCGGCAAGTATTGTGGGTTGCGTTTGATATGAATATTTAGATGCGTTTTTAAACAAATCCTTCATATTTTTTTAAGTCAAAGTGCATTTCGTTACGTCTCCGTCAAATTCCCTTTCTTTACAGACCTCATTTATGAAGATTGGTTGCGCGTGAGAGCCGCAAGAAAAGGTATAATGAATATAAAGGTATAACTGAAATAATATATAACTAGTGGTGCTTCCAACGCACATACTTTCTCGCTCTGCTTCTATACGGTCCTTTTTGCTATTCTACTACTTCATAAACAAGAAAAAGTGTATTATACCAGCAAACCTTTTCGGTACCAAGACCCGACAACCGAAACTCCCCGCAGCATTACAAAACTTTCTCTCAACTGCGTAGGCGGTAGCGAGAAAGTAACAAATTAGAAAAAATGTGACGACTTACGATGGGATGAGAAACATTACAGGCTCGGTTCACGCACACTTGCATCAGCCCACTTGTAAGATTACAATACACCAGGGTTTTTCAACTGGCGGCCCGCAATTGCTTTGAAAAATGTTATTATACCAACCAAATGTAGCACAATTGCACAATTCATCTTATTTTTATTTATTGATGTATTAATTTTGTCGTTGTATGTACATTAATCATTAAGTATCTATACTAATATATAAAGACAGACGCCTTGACTTACAGCGCGATAATCTCTCAATCTACTGAACTAACGAAACGTTTGTGCTAGCTTCCTTTAAAGGTCTGGAGTATTATATGCTATGATTTACAACCATAAACCGTAACATATTCACAAAATAATTACTTTTCTGGACATTTTTCGGCTAGCATTGCATCATAGAGTCAAGTGCATCAATGTCCGTAGTTAAGCTACGCGCCACCTGAGGATGACAACTGAGGTCTACGATTTGAGTTCATCAATGGACAGAATTGGAACATTTCACATATCTGTACGATATGTGAACTGTTGATTTTATCGTCAATTGTTCATTGCGAAATATTTATATTTAAGAACGATTCGTTTTTTCTTCACTCTTTAAAAGTAACTTGGATATTGATTTTAATAGCGACTAGGCGTAAATGTATTAAGTGAACAAGAGAGAAGGATATTTAGTCGTGTATGGAATGTTTGGAAAACGACGTTTTACTGATGAATGTTTCATATTTTAAAAAGGTATGAATGCACGCATTATATTCTATATGAAATAGTTATTGGATTAGTTGTACATTATTTATGATTATTACAACTTATTATTATTATTATTATTTCCGATTTTTCACACTTTCTCTGCTTTAGCAGGGAAAACTTTCACCTGTCCAATTGATGTTATAGGACTAGGCTCGGACTGCGCAGGAAGGAAATTCATCCTGACCTGTATGTCACTCATTTAAAAATTTCTGATAATATGACATGTTTGAAGGAGGGTGGCTTTCTGGGCTTCGTCAAAGATATTTTTGATATCTAATTTCTCCAGATTTCTCTTAAAGTTCCTGGTGACAACTCCTTCAGCTGATATAACCATGGGGAAATGGGAGACCTCGTGCACCTTCCAAATGTTTTTTTAATTCAATTGCCAAGTTCTCATATTTTCTTAATTTTTCCGCTTCGGACTTCCGCAAGTTGCGAGTCAAAGGGATTGCGACATCAATTATACAAGCTGTTTTCTTTTCTTTGTCTGTTATGAGGATATCAGGGCGGCTATGATCAACTGTTTTATCCGTCATAATAGGCCGATCCCAGTATAAGACGTGCGGGTCATTCCATATTAAATCAACACAGTCATTTTACATCACCATCTCAGATTCAGATGAAATTTGACACATAGGTAGTATGAATGGAGAATAAGAAAACTACAAATTTTGAGTAAAATATTTTCACCCGTTTCTGAAATACAGCCATGTAAAATTTTGCAAAATTGGGTTCCCGAAAATTTTTAAATTGATGTAGAACCTCACCAAGTTAAGATAGAGAGCTGGAACAGATGTCATTTTGCAGCTTTCTTTATGTCCTTTTATAAGATATACAACTCAATAGGGGTTCCGTTTAAAAAGTTTTTCAAATGAAATTTAAAATTTTGATTTTGAGTTTTTTCAAAATGCTCATCTTCAGAAAAATTGAAAAAATTCTAAAATAATCCTTGTATATTTCCAAACAAATGGTGCAAGTTTAAAAATGGGACTGCAAGTGGGTTCATATGGTATTCTTTATTTAAAATGCACAATATTTATTTACTCTAGATTTTACTGATTTAAAATGCATTTTATTTCAAACTATAAGTCCTAATATATACAAATTATTAATTTAGTGTTTTTATTGGCGAGTGTGTTGTGTTTTACTGTTATGATAATGATTACTATTATTATTATTATTATTATTATTATTATTAGACCGCGGAATGTTATGCAATTGCATATTTTTACTGACTGTGCATATCGAAAGGAAATGTATATATCTTTACCTATCACTAAAAATAAAACAAAGCAAGGTCACCTTTCAGTTGAACCAGATACGTGGGAGCCTAAACATTTAAGCGAAATGAATCGTTCAGGAATGAACACCAACATTGAGCAGCGTCAGTTGGTTATTTACCGTCTTGCAAAGGGTTAATGATGACCAAAATTTTGCAAAATGTCATTAATGAAAAAAGCACAATGAGTGACATAACCTCATGGTACATCAATGAATAGGCGATTGAACTGCAACCCGGAAGAGAACGTCCGAATACTTTCTGATCGAGAAGAGAATCTTGTTGTGAAAATAATAAAGAAGGACCCTCGTATTAATGCACCAAAAGTTACTCCACAGCTATAAATTGGAATTGGCAAGAAAGTAAATCCCAAAACCGTGCGAAGGGTACTAAGGAGGGTCAATTTCCATACCCGCGTTGTCAGAAGAAAGCCACTTCTCAGTTAAAAGAGAAATACCCGAAAAGATCTGACTTCGATCCACTTCTCCACAAAAACCTGGAATATATGCACTAAAATATACCGCATACATTAAAATATGCATTTAAACTAAAAAAATGCACACATGCAAAATAAAAATAGGGTAGATTTGTTTCATGTTTGGTGATAGGTAAAGTTATATACATTTCCTTTCGATATGCACAGTCAGTAAAAATATGCAATTGCATGAAGTTCCGCGGTATAATAATAATAATAATAATAATAATAATAATAATAATAATAATAATAATTAATAATTATTATTATTATAATTACCGAAGTTATTATAATAGTGACCGAAGAATGGGAAACAGAGGCATTGTAAGTGTAGCAAAATGCCTTGCGAAGAACACTAGACAAGACACGTCCAAAAACACAGACACTCAACTTCTGATGGTATTAAACATGAAATGTGAGACACAAAAAATGTTAAAGAACTCGTGGAGAGAAAAAACCACACCACGGACAATATATAAAAAGAAAGGACAAGGTGTACATCAATAAAGATAAATCAGTTATGTGGCTTAAAAGGGCAAGAATGAAGCCAGAATCGGAAGCAGTTCTAGTAGCTGCTCAAGATCAGGTGTTGAGAACACGACATTATGATAAAGCGGTTCTCAAAATTTCCCAAATGCCGCATATGCCAGGAATACGTAGAAACCATTGATGATATTGTCTCAGCTTGTCCAATCCTAGCAAAGACCGAATAGTTGAAAAGACACGACAGGGTGTGTATTTACCTCCACTGGTAGATCTGTACCGCCCTCGAAGTTCCATGCCCCAAGTGGTAGGAAGACTCACCAAAACCAGTGACGTCTGTTAGATTGTGTACGATATTGCACGACCAACAAATTCAAACTGATCGCAGGATCGCGGCAAACAAACCGGATATATACTGCGATTTTTCTAAGAAGAGCTCTCACGATAACTCAAATCCCATCCTCGCGATGGAATATGTCACGGCATTTCGCGTCTTTCTCAGTCGTTCCGCTAGATTTCGCACAATCGCGACCGTATGAAGCAGTGCTTGCGATCATGCGACTTCTACCGGCAAGACCGAGAAAAGACGCGAAATGCCGTGACATATTCCATCGCGAAGATGGGATTTGAGTTATCTTGAGAGCTCTTCTTAGAAAAATCGCAGTATAGTTATCCAGGATTTGGAGAAAAATCGTGTTTACTTGTCGGTGGTGCTGTACCTTGCGATCGACACGTCGTTACCAAGGAGGCAGAGAAAGGTCTTAAATACAAGTTTGAAAATCGAGATCAGCTGAATGTGGGGCGTAAAAGCACAGGTCGTCCCGATAGTTATCGGAGCTCTGGGATTTGTTCCACAAAATTCGAGTAAGAACTTGCCAGGTAATTCAAAAGACTGGGAAGAGCAAGAAATCGCTTTATTTGGAACAGAACCTTAGGTAGCTGGTTGCAACCTGGAGTAGATTTTATATTCAGCCGACTCATAACATCTTTTGTCGTGATGTAGTGGTATAATAATAATAATAATAATAATAATAATAATAATAGATAATAATGATAATAATCATAACAATAAAACATTTTACATTCGCCAATAAAAAACAGTAAATTAATATTTTGTATATATTAGGGCTTATAATTTGAAATAAAATGCATTTTAAATCAGTAAAATCTAGAGTAAGTAAATATTGTGCATTTTAAATAAAGAATACCATATGAACCCATTGCAGTCCCATTTTTAAATTTGCACCATCTGCTTGGAAATATACAAGGATTATTTTAGAATTTTTTCAATTTTTTTGAAGATGAGCATTTTGAAAAAACTCAAATTCAAAATTTTAAATTCTAATTTGAAAAACTTCTTAAACGCAACCCCTATTGAGTTGTATATCTTATAAAAGGACATAAAGAAAGCTGCAAAATGACACCTGTTACAGCTCTCTATCTTAACTTGGTGAGGTTCTACATCAATTTAAAAATTTTCGGGAACCCAATTTTGCAAACTTTTACATGGCTGTATTTCAGAAACGGGTGAAAATATTTTACTCAAAATTTGTAGTTTTCTTATTCTCTATTCATGCTACCTATGTGTCAAATTTTATTTGAATCTAAAATGGTGAGGTAAAATTTTACTTAAAACTGTGTTGATTTAATATGGAATGACCCGTGCGTCTTCGTCTCGAGCACAGCATCTGGTTCATACTTGTAATATGCTGGAGCATTATTCCCCAACATTCCAAGTTTCATTCCTACTTCTCGGTGAATGAGTTTTGCCACTTGATTATGTCTGCCTAAATAGGCGCTCTCTGACAAAGTACTGCACCCAGCCATTACGTGTTCAATAGACTCTCCATTGTTACCACATCTACATTTATCGATATCATTTGTTTTTAAAATATGTTTTTCATAGTTTTTAGTTCTTATTACTCTGTCCAGAATTGCTGCAACAAAACCTTCAGTTTCCGGGTACAAGAAACCGTTGCTCAACCACTTCAAGGACGCAGATTTGTCAATCATAGGGTCCAACAGAGAGTTCGGAAATTTACCATGAAGTATCATTTGTTCCCAATTTTGTATTTCCTCCTTTAGAGTTGGTACAGTAGTATTCGTGTCTTGGGTGCTTAAATTAAGTGGTGTGTATCCATTGTCAGCACTCACCACCTTCTGCATGAGAGAATCCTGAGACCTAAGTATAGCATCTCTCATTTTTACTTTCCTGTATACGTACGTATAATAATATATCGAAGCTTTGAGATAGTCAAGATATACGTAGTATAGGGAAAGTTATGTAATGCTGCGCGAAAAAATGGCCAATTTTCGGCGGAAAAAAATTAATTGCCGGGCTGTGAAAACGAATAAGTGGATAAAATCAGTTGCTAAATTAAGAAAAAAAATCCCCTAACACGTGGTGTAGCCAGAAACCCTGTTTTCTAGGTCCTTGATACCGAAAACCCAATTGAAAGGAAAACGTCCGTCTGTTCATCCGTCTGTGAACACTGCTAGCGCCTAAACCATACGTACGATTTCTTCCAAAATGGATATTCCCGGGTCGATCTGATTCTAGTCGAAGCTTTGAGATTTTGAAAAAGATTCTTCAAAATTTGGGGGTACTTTATATGAAGCCCCCCGGGGATTTTCAAAATTTTCTCAAAAACGGCTCCAATTTTTTTCTTTAAATTTCTTGTATGAATAGAGGAAAATACACTTTTTAACATGGCATAGGTCCGATTTTCACGTACAGCTCTGAATTTTCGAAATTGGAAAGTTTGAATATTTTTCGGCGTCTTTCCCCAACTACAAAATTGAAGATAGAGATTTTTTCTTCAAATTAAATTTGTTCTGCATATTGAGTTCTTTAATAAAGGTCATGTAAATGTTTTTCAAAATTTTGGTTAGTTTCGTGCAATATTGCGTGCAATATGTGCAATTTTAAAAAATTACAAAAACAAGATTTTCTCAAAAACGGCTCCAAATTTTTTCTTTTAACTTTTGGTAGGGATAGTGGGAAATGTACTCTATCAATGACATAAAAGCCATTTTGGTCTATCGGTTGTTTTTTTCAAAAATTACAAAAATGTAATTTTTTTACTCGTCTTTCACGTCGTTAATATTTACATTATCGGCGATTTTTTCACATTATTATATTTACGAGTATATATGCTTTAAATAATGTCAAGTAAAGTTTCTCGAAAACACTACGGTTTTCTGTGAAAAGTAGCTCAAATTTCGGTATTTTCAGAAATGCTCAAACGCCATTTTCTCGTAAATGGCTGCAATGTTTTTCTTGAAACATAGTGCTAATTACACTCTTTAGTACAGAGTAAAGTTTATTTTGAGTTATTTTTTGTTTTTTTCAAAAATTACGTAATTGTAATTTGTTTGAAAGATCTCTCACATCTTTAATATGTACATTATCAGCAATTTGTACAGATTATTATATTTGTGAGTGTAAGTGCTTCAAATAAAGTATTTTGAAAACTCAAACATTTTCAGTGAAAATGAGCTTCAAATTTCGCATTTTTAGGAGTGCTAAAATGCCATTTTCTCTTAAACGGCACATAATTTTTAAACGAAAATTGCCATTTACGACTAGATTTTTGTGTTTTTAATATTCTAAAATTAATATTTTCATTCTACCAATAGGAAACCGAAAAATTAAGAAAATGACCAAAAAAATGTACTTTTGGCTGTGATAGATGACAGCTGGCAAGAAAGAGTATGTGGCAATTTCGAATAGCTAGCGTAAACCATAGAAAATAGAAAACTAATACGGGAAAGTCTGTGCCATTCTGTAGCACCACTAGTTTGTTCTTGGGTTCGCAGAGTTTAAAAATATTGAGTAGCACTCGACCACCTTCTCTTCTAGGTAAATACAAACGGATAACAGAAGAGTTAGGATGCAGACATCTAAATTTTGTAAGAAGACCTCTAGTAAGTCTATCCAATGAATTTAGATCCACATCAGACCATTTACAATACCAAAGCTATATATCAGCATAGGTACATGCCCAGCTGTTGATGGCCGTAATTATGTTTTTTCCCAGCTAGCTTCGTATTTAGTATTTTGGTTACCCTCTGCTTGTACTTCTCGGTAAACTCGTGTTTAATTTCACTGTGGTCAAGTTTTATATTTTGTTGTATTCCGAGGTATTTGTAAGCAGCATCAGGTTGCAGTTCTTCAATGCCTTGGACATTTTTACACAACGTTTCTGTTTACCTTCCGTATGCTTATGGTGGTGCATTTATCCACACCGAAGCTCATCCTAATATCTTGGCTGAATATTCTAGTAGTATCTATTAAGGAACAAAGTTTTTGATGTGTTCCAGCATAAAGCTTCAGATTGTCCATAAATAAAAGGTGATTTAATGTCTTATGACCTGATGAAGTAATTTTGTAGCCAATGGTACTATTGTTTAACAATGACGACAACGGATTTAAGGCCAGACAGAACCATAAGGGTGAAAGAGAGTCTCCTTGGAATATCCCACGTTTAATGTTCATGGTGCATATTTTCTCCTTATTAGCATGCAGATTTACCCTCCATGTTAGCATCAATGACTGTAGAGTGTTTATGATCTTCGGAGAAATCCTGTAGATTCCAAGGATTCTTATCAACCAGTCATGAGGAACCGAGTCAAATGCTTTTGTGTAGTCTATATAACACACGTGTTATCTATATAACACAAGGTTTTTCTGCTTACTCTGGACTTGTTTTAAAACTACAGAATCTATTATAAATTGGTGTTTGCAACCTAGAGCACCTCTAATACATCCTTTTTGTTCCTCTGCTATTAACCAATTTCTTTCACAATGCTCATAGATTTTTCACTGATCAAGGATGTAAATAATTTGTAAATAGTAGACAAACACGTTATTGGTCTGTAGTTTTGTGGTTGCGAGACATCACCTTTTTTGTGAAGCAAGAAGGTATTTCCTTCGGTAAGATGAAGTGGGATCTTACTCGGGTCATTTAGTAATTTTAGTCATTTAGTCATTTCTGTAAAGCAGATGGCCAATGGTTCGTGGATTGCTGTGAAATACTTCAGCCAAAAATTTTGAAGTCCATCTGGTCCGGGCGACTTCCAATTATTGGTCATCTGAATGCTTCTTCGTATGACTTCGGTCGTAAAACCAGTGACCAACATAGGTGGTATAGAAGCACTTTGCTCTTCGATTTCTCTAATCCAGTCTGCGTTCTGGTTAAAATGCTCACTTTTTGACCAAATTGATCTCCAATAATCCTCAAACACACCGGGCTCTAGACTTAGAGATGAATCTGCCTGACTTCCCGACTCCAGTTGTCTGAAAAACATTTTCCTGTTTTTCTTGAAATCGATATTCTGCTTCTTTGTTATATAGAGCATTATACCTTTTCAATCGTGCTCCTTTCAGCTTAGCTTTCTGTTGGTACTCATCCTTCAGTTCCAGAAGTCTTTGCCGACAATTAAGATCTCCTAAGACTAATTTTTGTCTGAGCACATATCACAGTAATCTTCTTTTATTATTATTATTATTATTATGATTATTATTATTATTATTATTATTATTATTATTATTATTATTACCTGCGAGTTCGAGTCAAATGAAAGTTATTTTAGGCTGAAACTGTTGACGGATGAATTTTTGTAGGGAAGAATTTTATTGCAGTGTAGAAAGCAAACCTTTGGCTGGTGAAGGAATGATGGTTTAAATTGACGAAAGTTCGGTTCGGTTTAATTGAAGTAAAAGAGTAGTGAGAAATGGAAGGAATTGAATGTGTGTCACTGTTTTTCAAGGTTGTTGAAAGTGGAACAAAATAGACTTTATTGTAGGTCACAGAAAAACTAGGTCAAGCAGGGATCCACTGTGTGTTATCGAATTTTTGTAGATATTATAATTGTCTAAGTGGTTAATGGCACATTAACGTGAGCCACAAGGATCTTAAAACATATAATCAAGTTCAATTAAAAGCACTTTATATGTATGTTAATTGCCTCGGCGTGGATTCAACGATAAATTTCAAAGTTTTCTAATAAACGCTGTTTAAAACGAATAAGAAAAAATATGAAAAATAATAAGTTTTACGATGTGGTAACTGATTGAAAGCATGGGAATAATACCTACAATTCGACTAACATAATATGTGAGTGAATATATTTAATTTTTTGATTAATTTGATTACTTTTAGTTATAAAGTCGGTGAAGTTTAAGGGCGGGAAACCCAATTTAAAAAATATAAACATTTTTATTGAGAAAGGGAGGAAAACAGTATTTCCAGGTGGGAGCAAGGCAGAGAGAGGTTGGGCAAGACGGAACGGGGATAAAATAGAATGGACGCAAGTAGGCTCCGCGGCAGGGCGGGAAAGGATGGAATGCCTCTTCCTGTATAATAACTTATTGTGATAAATACCCCAGCAAAGCGGGGTACTTCTGCTTGTGTTAAATAAAAGTCGTATCTAATATATATATTTGTTTCACTATAATTGCAGTAGTTAGGGTAAAAACCATCTTAAATTACTGTGTGGCGCGCGGCTTCACAAGAATTTGATTATGTGGCCCACACGCCCATTTGTTGGATAGCCCTGCACTATACCATCTGCTCTGCTCACGCCCGCTTACTTCCTTCTAGTCCAGTCAAACGGTGCACAAAAATGGCAAATAGCGGAAAGTTTTGGTGTAGTTTTGATTTTTGGGTCCTATATGTTTTTGAGGTCGCTGAACACGAATATCATGTTTGTTAACAAAACTCTTGCCCTAAAACACGTTTTTTTTCGCAAAAAACATGTTAAATATCCGACATTTTTCAGTTGTTTCAACATAACTCGAAAACCATTCACTGTTCGTAAATAACGGTCATATATAAAATTAAAGAAGATAAAATTACCTACATTTCATGTCCTAAGGATTTTTTTCTCCAACGTACCATTTAGTAGCCGCTAGAGCAACGTGAATTTTCGTGTTTTTATGAAGAAAATTGTGAAAATGGGATTCGTCGCATTTTATCACAATGTAGCTCAGAAACTACGCATTTTTCGTAAATATTGGCCCTACATGAAATGAAACATTATACAATTGTCTACACTTTAGGACTTAGAGGTTCTTTGTCTGATAAACAGTTGCGCCGCTACCGCGCGTCGAACCCAAAGGCAAAAAATACTTGGATGTTACTGTGAGAATGGCACCTCACTTACCCTCCCTCACTTACCCTTGCAGGCAATTTAGTTGCCTGTTACTAAATATGAGGGCTGTTGAATCACTCCAACTGAAAAAAGCAAAGTTGGTAATTAAAAAGGTAAAACGAAAATTAAATATTTTCGAACCCAATGCCCCTCACCTTCATCGACGCTTCTTTTTTTTGACAGCCCTGGATTTTCATCGTCATCTGTTACATAGAAATAGAGAAATGGAATTTTATTACTCTCGGCATTGTGTATTGAATTATTTCTTAAGGTTTGGTATGAACTATTACCTTGTGGAATGTCCTGCTCCACTTCCACCCTCTTAGTCAGTTCCATAGGTTGGGAAATCTGGCCTTATCTCGTCCTCCAATTCTAATTCATCATCTAGGTCATCGTCAGTAACCACTGTCGTATTATCAGACCTCTTCTCGCAATTGAGGCACTAATTTGAGCATTTAAGCTCTGCCTTTTGGCAGTCACAATTTTTTGAGAGTTCTTGGTGCATTTGCTTGAAACAAGTTTCAATAAAGCTGAAGGTTCGGATGGAAACAATGTTGTCACAGGCGCAAGGCCTGTTTAGTTCCTTTCCATCACTACTCTTCAGGTAGTTTTTTCGACGCCTAGCCATTGCTGGACATGATGGTCGACTCTTAAAGAGTGTTGTTGTGCTCCACCTGCTGATGGTGGTAGTGCAGCAATGACTGGCTTGTACTTGAAGGCAGATTTGATGTAAAAAAATATGTCTCAATATATGTCAAAAATATTTGTTGAGTGATGACGCTTTCTTCCCGCTATAGCCGTATAATGAAACAAGAAAACATTCACTAGCATCAGAAACCAGCTCCTGAGTCGCATTGCAGTTCTTGAATATTTTTATTGTGTCAACATGATTAGGGTTCTTGGTTCTTCTTGTTTTCGGCAATTGGTTCACTTACAGAATAAATTGGAGAAAACATAGCTGCAGAAACTTTGTCTTTTCCAGGTTTCAAAAAGAACACGTTTTCATGCTGGCAGAGGCGTATCAAAATGACCAATAGATCCACATCCTCACCAACTACAATTTCAGTCTCAGTAGTTGTCAAAGAAAACAAAAAAAACTTTAACAATTTCACAAAACTCTTGCAATGTTATGAAAACACAAAATGAAAGGCACACACTGACCAAGCGATGCTACCTGACTAACACAGCGAGAAAAAACAAATTAATGTAACATTGCAGAATGTATTGAAAGGTTACGAGGCACACATTGCTGGATTTTCCAACCCAGACCACTCTCACAGCACCACAGCTCCTCCAAATTACACAGCTGTCTAGTAGAGGGTCTCAAATGCAGATAGCAAGAAAATGCCTTTCACCGCCGTGGATGCTTCACGCTCAAAGTCCACCATAGCCCCTTCCGCTTGGCCCACACTCCACCAGCGATCTCTCCCGATAACCGCCGGGCACTGGCCCCGCCCCGGGTTCAGACCCCGGGCAGGGCGCAGGGGGGCGGCCAGCCGGCAGCCGGCGGAGGGGTGGACGTAGGCGGGGGGAGATACGGGCGGCGACGGCGTGATGGTGGTGGTAGCGGCGGTGACGGTGGTGATGTCGACGTGACGTCATCGGTCGGCGCCGAGGGTAGCTGGTTGCAACCTGGCCGGGCGGCGGAAGAACCGCGACATGCATCGAGGCGCGGGGAAACAATGATCAATTAATGTCTTAATTCATTCATTAATTGATTGATTTTTTGAGCGGGACGCGCGAACTTTAGAGTTGGCGCCCCCATAACACACTGGTGTAGCATGGAACTCCCATAATTTAGCGGGAGTACCACAAAGAGTGCCCAGGTGGGCGGAAGTCGCAGGAACATGTCCGCGCCGACCAAAATGTGCTAACAGTAGTTGCAGCTAAGGACAAAGTCGTGTTGACTATCAGGGTGTCTATGTCTTCCTTCGCTTCCATGCATGTCATTCCCGCTGAAGAAAACATTGCAATCGGCATTGATATAAATCGACATTTGTTGTGATGATTAGCAAGAAAAGTTTCTTTTGACCTCGTTGGCGCCATTGTTTCGTCAAACAGAATGTCAGCTGAAGCAAGTTTTCTAGATCTTTTAATTCGCTCTGCACTTTTTGTACCCCCTTTCTCACTATCATGGTAGCCATAAAAATCCACATGTTGCAATTGATATTTTGATTTCACGTATTTATGTAATTATCACAAACACAAGACAATGATTGATTCTTACTCCAAGGAAGCCTATACAATAAAAATCCTCCGTCGGTGACTTATTCAACTTGGCCTCTATTGAATTTGGATTCTGTAGTTTGAATGCTTTACAGAGAGTTGACTTTGTTCCTTTTCTTAAACCATTGTCGAATAATGACAAGGAATTTGGGCCTAAATCATAGCTCAAACACTCAAGCTGGACATCCGTATTCTTAGCGCTGGTAATTCTTTGACACAGAGCAGTTGGATTGACAGGAATCAACTAGTGTATTCGTATTACAGTCAGAAGTCACTACATTACGCCATTACAGCAAGAGGCTGTACTCTGTAATTCTGCTTGAATTTTACAGTTGCGAAGTCACCATCAATAATTCTATTGATGCACTTACTGCCCAAATCTCAAGCCTTCTGGCTGTTAATTCTATCGTCAGCAACAATACCAGTACTGGTTGAAAATAGGTCAGGGATTTGTGGAAGGGGAAAATGCTGCAGTAACCATTAAGACATTTAGGCTCCATCCTTGATGTCTCGTTCTACTCTGGAGTCCCTCAAACCTACGTGCTGTTCAGAAGAGTGAAATGTAACATCAGAATAATTTTCAATATGTTCACAGACGTCTTGCCCATTGTCCATCTCGCCAATACACCTTCCCCTACCTCACGACCATGTGTAAGTCCAACATGAAGTCTTATGTGCTTCATGAGAAATTGTTCAATGGCCACCATCTACCACTTGTTCAGAAATAATGCAATACACAATGCCGAGAGTAATAAAATTCCATTTCTCTATTTCTATGTAACAGATGACGATGAAAATCCAGGGCCGTCAAAAAAAAAGAAGCGTCGATGAAGGTGAGAGGCATTGGGTTCGAAAATATTTAATTTTCGTTTTACTTTTCGTTTACCTTTTTATTACCAACTTTGCTTTTTTCAGTTGGAGTGATTCAACAGCCCTCATATGTAGTAACAGGCAACTAAATTGCCTGCAAGGGTAAGTGAGGTGCCATTCTCACAGTAACATCCAAGTATTTTTGCCTTTGGGTTCGACGCGCGGTAGCGGCGCAACTGTTTATCAGACAAAGAACCTCTAAGTTCTAAAGTGTAGACAATTGTATAATGTTTCATTTCATGTAGGGCCAATATTTACGAAAAATGCGTAGTTTCTGAGCTACATTGTGATAAAATGCGACGAATCCCATTTTCACAATTTTCTTCATAAAAACACGAAAATTCACGTTGCTCTAGCGGCTAAATGGTACGTTGGAGAAAAAAATCCTTAGGACATGAAATGTAGGTAATTTTATCTTCTTTAATTTTATATATGACCGTTATTTACGAACAGTGAATGGTTTTCGAGTTATGTTGAAACAACTGAAAAATGTCGGATTTTTAACATGTTTTTTGCGAAAAAAAAACGTGTTTCCGGGCAAAAGTTTTGTTAACAAACATGATATTCGTGTTCAGCGACCTCAAAAACATATAGGATCCAAAAATCAAAACTACACCAAAACTTTCCCCTATTTTCTACCATTTGACTAGACTATTCCTTTAGCTGGCATGTGGCATTGCCAACGTTCCGTGAAGCGTTGGTATAGTTGACAGAAATATTTGTAGTCACCAGTGCAAGGGAGGAGGCAATCCTACTTTGAACTGTACTTCAATAATAATGTTTCCATTTCTGGCCAGTGGAGCGCAGCGTGATATGACCGACTAGAGGAGAAAAGGCTATAAGTTCCTTACAGCCATTTAATCGTTTTTGCGCCCCTTAAAAGCGCGCGTTTTTTTTAAAACTCGATCAAATTAAATGACCTCATAGCGATCCATTAAGAAACTATACATTTTTCCTCAACAATCAAGGCATAAATATAAATTTGAAATTTCTTTCAGGAGAAGAAAATATTTGAGGAGGTGCTTCCTCACTTCCCATTTCCTGAGAAATCGCAAATGCATAATAATACATTTGTGGATGTTGGCGTTCATACTTCCGAGATTTTTTCAAAAAAACAGCCACCTCCGGAAATCCTCGAATACCCTGTTTCTCATTACAACATTAAAATAAATTCAGTGGCATTCTCAGCATCTGGGTGCCGCCTTTGATATAACACCCAACTCTTGAGAGCAAGAATCGCCATTACAACGGCTGTAGAACAATTCTTACGTCCATTTGGGATTTGAAACCCAGACATAGCCACATTATTTCAATCAAAATATTATTCAACAAAATGTACAGAAATATATTGATTAACACAATAATGAATAGTGTCACTATTGAATTCACACTCGTAAACAACAATCATTTATAACTGACTGATTATAAATCTTTTCAACAATAATTTGCATTTTTCTCCTTCACGTCTTCAATGGTTGAATGTTCAACTCTTGAAGCAAATCATTAACTGGCTGCTCCCATCTTTTCTCAAAAAACACATTCATAAGAAATGAACTAGTTGTTCCAGTCTGAATTGCCCAAGGCAAATAACTGGCAACATATAACTTCCTTTGCCTGAAAAATTAGAAAAAATATTTTAGTGCATGTTACCTTTTTCATTTACATAAAAGAACGTATCATTATCAATTTACATTATAATTTGTGACAACATGAATTCAAATCTGAAAAGGAGCTATCAGGGATTGAAGGACTTTACATGATAAAATGACTTCGTTGCATAGCATAAAATTGAAACTTACCCAATTACGTCTTTCATTCACTTATTTAACTCACACAACTTTCTAATACAAATTATTGTAATACATTGTACTAGGTCAGACCAGACGTTTGACTCATATCTATGGATTTACAATGAAGTAACCAGTGGCAGGGGCTGGGGATCTTACCATTACATTGATTTACTCACTGCACAAACATAAATGACTCATTACAATAACATACTTTCCACACTTAAAATATTTATCAATCGCTAAAGCAATGAAACGCCTTAAATGGACCCTGAATTACACAGAAACTTGTCTTCAACGAGACGATATCCCAGTACCAGTAGAAAAACACGTCGATTTTCCTCTATTTCCTGGGAAACTCAAACGCGGAAAATGAAAAAGTCCTTAATTGAGAAATTTCAGAAGCTTTCTCATCAAATTTGCTAATCCCTTTTTGCACTGACTTTCTCAACGGGAAGCTCGCCACTTGTGCCAAATTGAACTCAAGGTCGTTCACCACGCTTCGCGAAGACGCAGAGGTGAAGCAATTCGACACATCGCAGGTGCTTGGATAGGTGACCGTCTGGGAACCTCGGGATCTAACGGCGCCGATCCCCTGGCAGAGGGGATAAAAGGCACGACGTGACAAGACTTGACACAGATAGTATCGGGGAATTACTCCATGAAAAGCGCTCAAAGGCCAACAAGGGTTCAAGAGGCGCGTTGCGTCAATGACGGCGCATTCCTACACTAAGGCCGCCTTCACACAATTCAGAGCAACTCAGTGGCGCCGCCGAGAAGGGCCGGGTCCTTAACACAGCCTCTGCCCAGCGCCACAGCGTGAGAAAGGAAGGATTCGAAAGTCACCGCTCAGGGTGTCGGCGACCGCAAGGCAGCCAACATGAAAACAGCTATTTGCAGTGGCGCTTCCGATTTACAGGCAAATTTACACTGCAGCAAAACGGCGAATGACCTCTTCAGGCAAATCATCATCGAAAACAGCTTACACAGTTCTAATTAACGAACTATACAGAAATACGGATGGCCAGCAGTGGATAACTGACACCCTGGGCACAACAGCAATTTGGAGACCGGACCCCCGCAACGTGAACGCACAAGAGCAATGAGCCGGAGAAGGCTTTGCCTGGGTAAGGTGCAAAAACATCATCTTCGTTAGCTGCTACTTCACACCAAACCAGATAGTTACGAACTTCGAAAAGTCACTCCTTTGCAAAAACTTCAAAGGTAAGGCCTTAGAGTGGATAATGACCTATACAGACACCAGGGGAAGACTCATTCTCGAAATGGCGGCAAGGTTAAATCTAATCGTGCTGATCGGAATGTAAAGCAACGTTTACGAGACCAGGCTGTGCAGGGATCACTCCAAACATTTCTCTGGCGACAGACAAACTTACAGGCAAAATCGAGGTCTGGGGAGTCATTGATGACTTCCCTGGAAGCGACCATCAATACATAACTCTCTCGCTCGTACCAAACAGGAACCATAAACCAACGTGGACACAACGATGAAAGTAATCACGCGAGCCTGCAACGCGTCGATTCCCCGGAAAACGAACATCAACAAAAGACCCGTCTTCTGGTGGAATAAGCAAAGAGCAGACCTGAGGAGGAAATGCCTCCAGCTTAAAAGACATGTTCCGCGCGCCGAGAAGAACGCAAACGCCATTGACGAGAAGAAAGCTGTTCGTCTTCATGGTCTCCTTGGCTGGTGGCGGCGCGGAGAAGCGTCGGCGCTGGTGGCCTCAGCAGCGCACTCAACCATCCGTGTGAATACCTCCTTTTATACTGCGATTTTTCTAACTTTGCCCGCCTTCGCGACGGAATATGTCACGGTATTTCGTATTTCGCGTTTCTCAGTAATGCCACTATATATCACATGATCGCGACCGTATCAAGCAGTGCTTGCGATCATGCGTTATCTAGCGGCACGACCCAGAAAGACGCGAAATGCCGTGTGATATTCCATCGTGACAACAGGGAATTGAGAGGCACAGTTAGAAAAATCGCACACTATACCAATGCTTTGTCAGCAGCAGCAACGCTCGTAAGTGCGCTAAGTATGACGGCAATCAAACATGACGGAAAGGTGTGAAGAGGGTCATATGAAACACCATGTTAAACATGTACATATTGAAAGAATATGTGTCACGTGCGAACGTGTTGAATTAACACGAAAATAGAACAAGGAATGTTATCTTAACGTGACTTGTTCTACCAATGTCCCATACCTGCTCAGAAACCGAGCTAATGTCACCTTGTCGACGTCTGGCCATCCCAAGAATGTTAGTCCCAGGGACCCAGCCGGCACTAGCTGGAAGCCAACGTCAGAGACGGACCGGGAATGAATTAAAGGAGGTAATATGGTGCTTTTACTATGCAAAAGGGAAAAATGGGGCCTCAGAAATACACGTTTTCAAGGTATGGAGAGAGCGGGACCCAGATATGAGACACACCCTGGCCTCAAAGAAGCTTGCAACGACGATACAACTCAGCAGTGGAAAATTCACAGCAGAACAACTTGCTGACATTCAGAGAAATGCGGAATATGTTCTTCGATCGGACTACCCACATGACAAACATGTAGAACTTGAAAGCGATGGTCCTGTTAAAGGTACATCTATTTCCAATGACACTCAGTGGTGAAAATTCATCTGGCAATGAATTACAAAATAAGGACATGATGCGAAATCTCCTCCGACCCGAGATAGAAAGAGTTCGTCAACTTCCATTTGAATCTCGTGCACCGTTGAGAATATACGAAAATGCCAAAGCTAAGAGAGTGATAGAAACAGTGAATTCTGTCTTAAATGAGGTGGTGGAGACCCCAGGCAGAGATCTAGATTTTACTAAAATCAATCACATCATGTATGCAACTGGATATCTAGTATCTCAGATAATTCTGGGGACAGCCTAGAACACCGACGGCCGACAACAAAACAGACTAAACAGCCCTGTACCCCATGGACGAAGGGAATTATGAAACGGATAACCGGCACACGGCGTGAAATATCACTCTCAGCTGAGGTCTCTTCTAAATCAACGTACACAACACTAAAGATCAACAAAAGATATTCAATGTTGAACAAAAATATCAAATTGAAAATGACACAAGCAGGCTAATGGTAGTTGAGAAGCTAAAAGAGAAAATTCAAGTACGGGCGCAAGGAATTAGACGTTACAAACGTAGAATAGATTTCCGTGTATAGAACCGGTTGTTTGAAACAGACGCGAAGAGATTCTATCGCAATGTGACTCAAAAACCGAATGGCAACGCTGTCACTCCTTCAAAAGATGACGAGGAAGCATTTTGGACAGGAATCTGTAAGGAGAGCAGATCCTACAACAAAGACGCATCTTGGCTTCAATCTGAAATTGATGCTGCCGATGAACTTGTAGAAACAGTGGAAGATGTTCACCAATTCTCGGAAGAGGACCTCTTCCAAGCAATTAAGAACATGGGAAACTGGAAGTGCCCCGGGATTGATAAGATCCAGATTTATTGGATTAAGAAATTAACAGCAATACATTCTCATCTAGCAAAGGCTGTTAATAAAATTTTTGAAAACCCAAAGGAACTCCCGGAACGGCTCACACGCGGCATCACATATTTGCTACCCAATGCGGGAGACAGCTCTTTGGCGAAAAACTACAGGCCAATTACTTGTCTACCAGTACTGTACAAAGTTATCACTGCAGCCATAGCTGACAAAATGCACAGACATCTAGATAAGAATCATCTGTTGCCAGCTGAACAAAAACGATGTCGTAAAGGCTCTTATGGCTGTAAGGCAAACCTTTCTACTGAATAAAGTCATTTTGAATGATGTAAAGAAACGCAATCGTAACTTGAGCATGGCTTGGATTGACTACCAAAAGGCCTTTGATAGTGTACCACACGATTGAATTTTGAAGACCCTGGAGATCTATCGATTTCATCCTAGACTTATTGAATTTTGCAAGGCTAGTATGAAGTCGTGGAGTACCAGGTTACTAATACACAGCGGAAAGGAAGCAGTAGAAACAAGAACTATTCACATTAACAGGGGTATTTTTCAAGGAGATTCGCTATCCCCTCTGCTGTTTTGCATCAGTTTGATCCCACTATCGAGACGGTTGTCGCAAGCTGACTTTGGTTTTAAGCTCCATGGTGATGAAAGGCCAGTATCACATTTGTTTTACACGGATGATCTGAAAGTGTTTGCTAAGAATGAAGCGATTCTCTCCCAAATGCTGTCTGTCGTGTATGACTTTAGCGATGACATCTGCATGAAGTTTGGTCTTGAGTGTGCAAAAATCAATTTAAAAAGAGGGAATCTCACGTCTGAGAACATTGAAATTGATACGCACACTGTGAATCAAGATCTTGAGCCAGGTTAAAGTTACAAATATCTGGGCATTGAAGAATGTGAAACCATCTCGAACGACAGAATGAAAGAGAGAATTCGTAGGGAGTATTATAGGAGAGTGAGACTGGTCCTGCAGTCCGCTCTGAATCCCAGGAATAAAATATCTGCAATAGGTAGTTTGGCGGTACCTGTAGCCGAATACGGTTTTGGACTAGTGGACTGGACTGAGCAAGAAATTCGCACCATGGATCGAAAAACCAGAAAACTGCTAACAATGCATCTCGTTGCCCACCCTCGAGCTCATATACATAGACTTTATGTGTCACGTAAGGAAGGAGGAAGAGGCCTCAAATTGAAGCCTCCTGGCACAACGCAATAGTCGGGTTGGGGAAGTATGTAGTCAGCCATCAAGATGACCCTCTAATGAGGCAGGTCATGAAATCTGACCGAAGAACGGGAAACAGAGGCATTGTTAGTGTAGCAAGAAGCATTGCGAAGAAAACTAGGCAAGACACGTAGATTAACACAGACACTGAACTTCTGATGCTGCTAAACATCAAGTGCGAGACACAAAAAATGTTAAAGAAATCGTGGAGAGACAAACCACTCCACGGACAATACCTAAAAAGAATGGACAAGGTGCAGATCTATAAATATCAATCATTTATGTGGATTAAAAGGGGAAGAATGAAGCCAGAATCGGAAGCACTTGTAATAGCTGCCCAAGATCAGGCGTTGAGAACACGACATGATAAAGCGGTTCTCAAAATTTCCCAAGATGATAAATGCCACATTTGCCAGGAGCAAGTAGAAACCATTGATCATATTGTCTCAGCTTGTCCAATCCTAGCAAAGACCGAATACCTGAAAAGACATGACAGGGTGTGTAGCTACCTACGAACACTCATCAAAACCGGTGACGTCTGTTGGATTGGGTACGATATTGTACGACCAACAAATTCAAACTGATCGCACGATAGCAGCAAACAAACCGGATATAGTCATCCGGGATTTGGAGAACAAATCGTGTTTACTTGTCGATGTTGCTGTACCTTGCGATCAAAACGTCGTTACCAAGGAGACAGAGAAACGTCTTAAATACAAGAGATTGGAAATCGAGATAAGCCGAATGTGGGCGTAAAAGCACAGGTCGTCCCGATAGTTATCGGAGCTCTGGGATTCGTTCCGCAAAATTTGAGTAAGAACTTGTTTAAACTCCCAGGTAATTCAAAAGACTGAAAAGTGCAAGAAATCGCTTTATTTGGAACAGCCAACATTTTGCGTAAAGTATTGCAGAGGCACTGATAGTCATCGGATCTGCTTCCATAGGTAGCTGGTTGCAACCTGGAGTAAATCTTATATTCAGCCGACTCATAACATCTTTAGTCGTGATGTAATGGGAAAATAATAATAATAATAATTGTGAAATGTATTTTGATGCACATGGAATTCAAATTTGAGAATGTAGTCTAATCTGAAGACAAACTAAAGGAATCCCAAATGGAGGATCCAAACGTTCCATATTATCCAAAATTATGAATAGACAACCAGAAAGTACGCTTTTATTTAATGTTGAGTAACTGCTCTGTAAGCGCTATGTTGATGACATTATTATTATTATTATTACTCCTCTATATCACGACTTAAGATGTTATCTGTCGGCTGAATATAAAATTCACTCCAGGTTGCAACCAGCTACCCAAGGAGCAGATCCAGGGACTGTCGGTGCCTCTACAATACTTTGCGCAAAATGTGGGCTGTTCCAAACAAAGCCATTTCTTGCACTTCCCAGTCATTTGGATTACCTGGGAGTTTAGACAAGTTCTTACACAAATTTTGCGGAACAAATCCCAGAGCTCCGATAACTATCGGTACGACCTGTGCTTTTACGCCCCACATATTATTATTATTATTATCCTCCATATCACGACTAAGGATGTTATGCGTCGGCTGAATATACAATCTACTCCAGGTTGCAACCAGCTACCTAAGGAGTAGATCTAGCGACTGTCTCTCTCGGATCTTTATTGATCTGCACGTTGTCCATTCGTTTCAAATATTGTCCGTGGAGTAGTTTGTCTCTCCACGATTTCTTTAACATTTTTGTGTCTCAAATTTCATGTTAAGTAGCATTAGAAGTTCAGTGTCTCTGTCATTCTGGGTGTCTTGCATAGTCTTGATCGCAATGCTTCTAGCTACACTTACAATACCTCTGTTTCCCATTCTTCGGTCAGATTTCATGACCTGCCTCCTTAGTGGATCATCTTGAAGGCTGACTACATACTTTCCCATCACGGTTATTGCATTGTAACAGGAGGCTTCAATTTGTCTGAGGCCTCTTCCTCCTTCCTTACGTGACACAAAGTCTATGTACATCAGCTCGGGAGTGAGCAACGTGATGCATTGTAGGCAGTTTTCTGGTTTTTCGATACATGATGCGAATTTCCTGCTCGGTCCAGTCTACTAGTCCGAAACGAATTCGGCTACAGGCACCGCCAAACTACCTATTTGCTGATATTTTATTCCTGGAATTCAGACCGGACTGCAGGACCAGTCTCACTCTTCTGTAATACTCCCTGCGAAGTCTCTTTCATTGTGTCTTTCGAGATGGTCTCACATTCTTGAATCCCCAGATATTTGTAAGTTTTACCTGGCTCAAGATCTTGAATCACAGTGTGCGTACCAGCTTCAATGCTCTCTGACGTTGTCAGTTTGCCTCTTTTTAAATTGATTTTTGCACACTTGTCAAGACCAAACTTCATGCCGATGTCATTGCTAAATTCATTGATGACAGACAGCATTTGTGAGAGAATCGCTTCATTCTTAGCAAACACTTTCAGATCATCCATGTAAAATAAATGTGATACACGCCTTTCGTCACCATGGAGCTTGTAACCAGAGTCAGTGTGCGACAGCTGTCTCGTTAGAGGAATCAAACTAATGCAAAACAGCAGAGGGGATAGTGATTCTCCTTGAAAAATTCCCGTTAATCTGAATACTTCTTGTTTCTACTACTCCCTTTCCGCTGTGGATTAGTAACCTGGTGCTCCACGAGTTCATACTAGCCTTGCAAAACTCAACAAGTCTAGCATGAAATCGATATATCTCCAGGGTCTTCAAAATCCAATCGTGTCGTACACTATCAAAGGCCTTCTGGTAGTCAAACCAAGCCATGCTTAAATTACGTTTTCGTTTCTTTACATCATTCAAAATTATTTTATTCAGAAGCAAGATTTCCTTACAGCCATAGGAACCTTTACATCATTTCTGTTCAACTGGCAACAGATGGTTCTTCTCTAGGTGCCTATACATTTTGTCAGTTATGGCTGCAGTTATAAGTTTGTACATTATTGGCAGGCAAGTAATTGGCCTGTAGCTCTTCGCCAAAGAGCTGTCTCCTCCTTTGGGTAGCAAATACGTGATGCCGCGAGTGCGCCATTCGGGGAGTTCCTTAGGGTTTTCTAAAATTTTATTAACAGCCTTTGCTAGATGAGAATGTAGTGCTGTTAATTTCTTAATCCAATAAATCTAGATCTTATCAACCCTAGGGGATTTCCAGTTTCTCATATTCTTAATTTTTTGGCATAGGTCCTCTTTCGAGAATCCTTGAACATGTTCCACTGTTTCCACGAGTCCATTGGCAGCATCAACTTCAGATTGGAGCCACGATGCGTCTTTGTTGTAGGATCTGGTTTCCTCCCAGATTCCTGACCAAAATGTTTCAACGTCATCTTTTGAAGGAGGGCAGCATTGCCATTCGGTTTTTGAGTCAGACTGCGATAGAATCTCTTCGCGTCTGTTTCAAACAACCGGTTCTGTACACGGAAATCTCCTCTACGTTTGTATCGTCTTATTCGTTGAGCCCATGCTTAGATTTTCTCTTTTAGCTTTTCAGCTACCATTAGCCTTGTGTCATTGTCAATTAGGTATTTTTGTTCAACATGGAGTATTTTTTGTTGAACTTTATACATGTGGTTTGACTTAGAAGATGCCTCGGCTAGGAGTGATATTTCACGTCGTGTGTCAGCTATCCGTTTCATAATTATTTTCATCCATGGAGGTACGGAGCTTTTTTCTCTGTCTGGCTGTCAGCCATCGGTGTTCTTGGCTGGACCGACGATTATCTGAGATACTAGATATCCAGTTGTATACACGATGTGATTTCAGTAATGTCTAGATCTCTACTTGGGGTCTGTACAATCTCATTTAAGACAGAATTCGCTGTTTCTATCTCTCTCTTAGCTTTAGCATTTTCGTAAATTCTCAACGGTGCACGAGATTCGAATGGAAGTAGACGTACTCGTTCTATCTCGCGTCGGAGGTCCCGCATCATGTCCTTATCGTGTGACTCATGGCCAGATGAATTTCACCACTGACGGATGTTTCATTTAGAAGAGATGAACCTCTAAGGGGAACATCGTTTTCAGGGATATTAGATGGTTCTAAATGTTCATGTGGATAGTTTGGTCGATGAACATACTCCGCGTTTCTCTGGATGTCTGCAAGTTGTTCTGCTGAGAATTTCCCACTGCTGAGTATGTATCGTCGTTGACTGGCAAGCTTCTTTGAGTCTAGGGTAGGTCTTATGTCTGGGTTCCAGCTCTCTCCATATCTTAAAAACTTCTATTTCTTAGCCCCCATTTTTCGCTTTTGCATAGTAAAAGCACCACATCACCTCCTTTAATTCATCCCGTGTCCATCTCTGACGATGGCTTCGAGCTACTGCCGGCTCTGGGTCCCTGGGACTAACATCCGTGGGATGGCCAGATAGTCGACAAGGAGACATTAGCTCGGTTTCTGAGCGGGTATGGGACATTGGTAGAACAAGGCACGTTAAGGTTCATTACATTGCTTGTTCTAGCCATTTTGCTCATTCGTTTCAAGTGAAGATTCGCAGGTAGCAAATTCGAGTTCACAGATCACACTTAACCTTTGGGTTGTTTCCTGCCATCCGTTACTGCGACCCATAGTGGCCTCGGGGCATCCCCCCGCAGGGCCCAGCAAGGGGTCCCTCCGATCGCCAGTCGGCATTACTTAACCCAACGGGATTTTCACTGACTGCTGAAGGCAGCCTCCTTCGCTGGCTAATGCAAGGTTCGGGCCTCCACTCTAATCAGTGGCCTGGTGTGCCAACCCAGTTTCTTTCCTGTACCCTCCATGGGCCGATAACAGGAAGTCCAAAGGTTCATGACCCTTCCGTCTCTACTTACTTCCCACTCCCCTCAAAATGGAGTACTTCTTCGTCGGACCCCTCACTTTCAACCTGTTCAGCAAGGGAGGCCCTACCAGTAGCTAGGCTACCACTGACATAGCTCTCAAGCTCATGGGGGTACTCAAACTCCACCACCAACTGCAAGGTCGTGTACTCCCTAGGTGGAGTTATTATTATTATTATTATTATTATTATTATTATTATTATTATTTGTAAGTCTCTCGCCTAGCGAGGTGTACTACAAATGACACCGGGACCTTTGGAGAACCAAGGTGCCTGCTTTGCTTGCAAACTCGGGCGGTCAGGATTCGATGTGAAGTTACATCAATAAAAATTTTCTCACGATGCGTGCAGTACTCAGCCTTTTGCATTATCTGAATGTGCCATTTGTTAAGGCCAAACCTAGCAGACGATGAAGTTAGTTTTTCAGAGATCAGTCCATTTCCAGAGATGACCACAGGGAATACATCAACAGACACTAACCGCCACATGTCGATCAGTTCAATAGCCAAGGCCTGATATTTTCGTTTCTTCTCGGCAACGGACGCAGCTATATTTCGGTCTAAAGGGTCTAAACGGTCTACGTCGACTATAATCCCTTTCTGTGAAAACTTGTCAACCCATATTATGTCAGGTCTGATGGCTTCGACCCTGCAATCAGTGGGGACTGCAACACTCCACAAGAGCTTCCACCGTTTCGTCTCCCAAACTGAATCCTGCTTGAAATTGTAGTATGGGACCTCTTTCTGTACCATCTCTGGCTTTGCAGCCAGGTCTTGATGGACTACCGCAGCAACGTCGTTGTGCCGACTCAGGTATTCTCTTTGTGCCAAAGCAGAGCACCCGCCCATTATGTGGAGGGTTTCGCCGGTTTGATTGCAAAGGCGGCAGCGGTCCTCTACACTCATATCCCCAATCACATACCTTTGGTAATTACGAGTGGAAGTTACTTCGTCTTGAATAGAAATGACGAAGCCTTCTGTCTCAGCAAAGAGACCAGATTTTGTTAGCCAGGAGACTGACGATCCCAAGTTCACAGAGTTACCTTTGAGCTCAGCGGGAAACGTGCCATGCAAACGCTTCTGGGTCCACTCACTCAGCCTATCTTCTTTGGTGATACATGGTCTCTCAAAGCCCGCTAGATTCAGGTTCAATGGGGTAAAATTCTTGTCCGTGGCACAAATTGCTTCATGCACAACCGTAGTTTTCTGAAGTATTTGCGAAGATTGTTCATTTGCTTCGCACACAACTCAAAATCCAGAAGACCTCTACCTCCTTCGTTCCGAGGTAAGTATAGTATTGCCATTGAACTGTTTGGATGGTGCATGCAGTACTTGGTAAGAGTGGTCCTAACTTTTCGATTAAGGTCCTGCAATGCAGTTGTTGTCCAACGAAAAACACCAAATGTGTAGACAGCCACGGGTACTGCCGAAGTGTTGATGGCTGATATGAGGTTCTTTCTATTTAAAAGAGTTTTGCAGACTTTAGCGACTCTTTGCAAGACTATATTTTGATTATCACGCCTCATCTTTGCTTCACTTGTGCTCAAAAGTTGATGCACTCCTAAATATTAATAGGAATCCTCTTGCCCAAGTTCTTGGATACTGGTGCCACACATCAGGACGAGTTTGTCAGGATCAAGGATTTTCCCCTTTTCACGTGCACTGCAGCGCATTTATCAATGCCGAACTCCATGAAATAGAATCGCTGAAGGACAAGTTCAAGCAACGAGGAAAGTTGGTTCTTATCTCTGGCGTACAACTTGAGATCGTCCATGTAGAACTGATGATTGAGGATATGGGGATTTTTGGTGATTTCATATCCCATCCCCGAATCTCTTAACATTCTGCTAAGAGGGTTTAGAGCTGGGGAAACCGTAAGGAACTAAGACCATAAAATCTGGTGGTTTATCTGCCTCCAGCAAATGAGACTCTTCTCTTTGTACGCCACGTTACCACGCAGTGTTGGATTAGATTCACATACTGGTCATTTACTTTCCAAGGACATACAAAAGCCACGGATGAGGTATCGAATCGAAGGCCTTTGTATAGTCGATCCATCCTAAAGAAATATTGCGGTGTCTTTTTTTAGCCTAACTGACTATAACACTGTCTACTATCAATAATTTTTTGCAACCTTGAGCACCCCTTCTGCAACCATTTTGTTTAAGTTCAATTTTTAATTAAACCAACCACATGTGTAAGTTTTAGGGTAGCTAGATTTGCATATCATATATAACGTCTTCCGTAAAAGACGCCGGAATGATAGTTTAATCGTTGAATGCGGCTTGAGACCACCTGGCCAGGACTTCATGAGTTCACGGAAAGTACTTTGACCAAAAGTTTTGTATCCCATCTGTACCTGGTGCTTTCCAATTCTGCATCTTCCTGACTGAATTAAAGATATCCCTTTGAGTAATGTTAGGTGAGCACATTTGAGGTATATCACAACACTTCCGTTCCTCTTCTGCTATCCAGTAAGCTCCAGCATCATGAGTCATGGGAATGCTCCATATACTGCTCATATATGCAATATTCTTCCACCTCGGAACTTTTAGGAACTGTTTCTGGCAACTTTCTTTGATCGTTGAGTTGCCTGAAACATTTCTTCTGGTCACATGAATACTTAGCATTCTGTTGTCTTCGTTTCATACCTTGTTATACGGCACCCAAGGGCTGCGACACGCTGTTTCAGATACTCAAGTCGCTCTCGAAGTTTCTCCTCGTAATTTGGCTGGTTTCTTAGCCCTCACTGCATTGGAGACCTTTCTAGTAGCGTTCTCAGGAGCTGTAAAGAAGGCTGTCAGAGTGCCTATATCTCGTCGGAGGCTTTCAATCTTGCGTTCAATACGCCTCAACCACGGGGGCATGGTGGGCTTAGCGGACTGAACTGTGTCTGTCGATGTTTTTAGCTGATCCTTTCTTTACAGGTTTACCAAGTCCCTGTGCAACAGCAGGGGCTGCTTACCACTTCAAGTGATGACGATTGTTCTGCATCCACTTTCAGCAAGTTATTGACTGCTTCGTACGGGGGCCATATCCCACTCGCGGGGTCCATGGTCGGGAGGATAAGGAGGATAAGGTCGGGAGGATAAGGGGATACCATGATAGTAAATCTTCATGTCTTCGTAATGCTCAGCTCAAGAGAGTTGCTCAGACACTACGAGACAGGATTTATCAGAATTCGTCTCCACAGACAATTCCTGATTACCTTGTGGGTCTTCATTACTTCTTCCTTCATCAGTCTCATTCATATCCTCAACACCCAAGGATGCTCTTACGTTCTTATCTCTTACGTATTTATCTCTGCAATTTGTTTTTTTACATTTGTTGCGTCTACAGTTGGCGCAACGCGTCTCTAAACCCCTTTCGGGGCGTTGCTCTGCACTTGGGAGTAATTCTCCATTAACCACTGCGTTTTTCAGGAGTAATCCTCCATTACATGAGTGTCACGTCTCGTTCAGGAGTAATCCTCCATTAGGTCCGCAACAGACTACGCCGAGGAATGTGTTTCCAGAAATGTGCGACGAGAAATGTGGAAAATCGAAACAAGGGACTTTTATGGAACCCCACACACCTGAAAGAGTTTCCTCGTTCGCCTCTGCGGAGGCGAAAGAGTTCCTCGCTCGAGTCGGTCGGCGAGCGAGTTTTCTCGGACACATTTCTACTCCTTCACTTGTTATACGACATTTGGGCGTTCGCTGCCGCAGGAAAACACCAAACAGTGCATAGAACTGAGTGAGGTTATAACGTTTGACAGTAAAAGATGCGATAAACTACCAGTTTTTTATTTGTTTTCTTGAATTTTCTCTTCAAACGGAAATTAACACGTAAAAACTTGTATGGAAGATATTCTTATTTGTGTGAAATCCGCTCATGAGTAATATAAAAATAAAAATTTGAAGCAAGAAACTTGAAAGGGTATTTTGAAAGAATTGAATTAATTTATTACTTTTCTTAATTGGTATTTATGAATGAATTTATTAATTGTGAATTTTATTATGAATTATTTTATCATTATCTATTCATTATTCAACCAACAAATACAGTAAACCAGAGCGTGGTAGAGATTACGGAGTTCAAGAAAATTTGCTGATGAAAAAATGATGTACAACTTCTCCCTTATACCTACCCTTATTCTCACTTAACTTCTTGTTTTTTAACATTAAATAATGATTTGTGTGCAATGTAGTAGTGAGGTTATAACGTGTGTTTCTCTCTAGGTAATTCATTAAACACTAACTCATTAAACGGTTTACGATTATTGTAACAAAACAAGGATATCACGAGTAAAAATTGCATAAGAGTATTTAATAAAACAAGAAATGGGACTCTCAGATGATCTCATAGCTAAAACTGCTGCCATCCATCACTCTCGGCTTGTGGCACATAAAGGCATTTCGAGACATCGAATAACCTCTTTGTAGTGTGTGGACGCAGCCTCGCCGGCTTATTTCCACATTTCTCGCAACGCATTCCTTCGTGTAGTCTGTTGCGATTCGTCGTAGTTTTTTCAAGAGGACCGCCAGGTAGCATCTCCGCGCACGCGCCTCTCTTGCCGCTTGCGCGCCCCTGCGCCGCCGCGCGCCGCTTGCGCGCCGCTTGCGCGTCACTACCCAGCGGCCAGAATTGGGAAGGAATTAGGATTGAGGTAGGGTTTAGGACACTTCGCAGGGGTTGGACTAGCCCTTGTGAAGCAGTCAAACTGGTTTTGTTGGAACAAATTTCACATGAGATCGACGGGAATCGAACCCGGACCTCCTTGGTGAAGCAGTCAAACTGGTTTTGTTGGAACAAATTTCACATGAGATCGACGGGAATCGAACCCGGACCTCCTTGGTGAAAGGCAAGCGACTTCGCTCTGAGCCACCAGATGACCAGTTGAAAGAAAGTTTCTTACAATGATGGTGCGCTGCTGGTCGCCTTTCGTGGGCAAAATATATCCAGATTTAATTTGTAAAAACTGATATGAAAAAATGATTAAATAATGTAGTGTTATTTAGAATTTACATTGAATGAAATCATATCATCCATGATTACATACAAGGAGGTGGGAAGTATTCTTCCCACGGCCCTTTTTGGGTATGAAAAAAATTGACATGAACTACATATAAAAATTTCAATTTTTTAACAAAATTCTTTTATTTTGCATTAATTTTCTATGAAAAATTGTAAAATATGGATATAAACAGAGTGGCACAGAAAGTGAACAAAAATAAACACGAAACTACATAGTACGCAAAATGAATTCGCATATGATAACACGAATTTATATATTGGGGATCATCCTTGACATTCAGGCATCGTCATAATCAGCATCAAGAAGTTTAATTTTTGTATTTAGAGTACAAAGACTATCCAATTACCCCTCAAAACTTGTTTGTATTAAATCATAAATGCCAAGAAAATATCAAGGGAACTACTTTTCGCACGTATACAATAATTATGATAATACACAGATTACCCCGCAAAAATGTGTAGAACACGAATTGAACATTACCCAAACATCTAACTCAATGACAAAATAAACAAACACATTCTCACATAGATCAAAACATAAAAAAAGGACGATAATCCATAAAAACTGGTAGAAGTACGCTCACGACATTCACACTTTACCTCACGCGGCCTCCAAACTCAACAATGATGGAAATGGTGGGAAGTGCACTAAGCAGAAACGTTTCCAATAGTCAAATATAAATTACAATACATGGTATGGGCAATAAAAACGCTTCAGAAGGGAACTGGAGAGATATTAGTGAAGTGGGAAGCATGCTTCCCACGGCCCACGAAAGGGTTAACCATTCTTCGTGAAATCGCGTCCTGTATCCCTCCATATCCGCTTCAAGTCTGGTAGCCAAAAAGTACGCATGTATAATAGAGATATTTAACTCCTTAGTCCATTTCATGCGCTGGCATTTGTTCTCAGGTCGAGCGGGGTGAGCTGTCGTCTCACCCAAGCTGCGACCCCCAGTGTCGCCATAAGTGGTGCACCGCCACACCTTCCCGGATGGTATGAGGCGGCTCCACTGCTCTCCACTGGCATAGGTAGCAAATTTCTTACTGCGAGCCCGGTGCCAGAACTCGCAGCGCCGCCTCGCAAGTGCGGGTCTCATGCGTCACAAATCCTTTGACTTCTTCTCATTTTTATTATTATCATACAATTTTGTCTCTGGATAAAATCTCAGGATTGAGGTAACCGTACGGGCTCTTGCCAAGTAACGGCCCTTTTCGATGTCGAAGCAGGATTACATGTATTAGCCATGAGTAATACTATTGTTGAGGAACATTCTGACTATTGCGCAAGTATTGAGGATGGCAACTTTCTGTAACTCCATGTACACTGTCTTTGGCATTTTCAACTGTTGTAGGCTGTTATGCAAAGTTGTTGGGATGACACCAGTTGTGGACACAATGATGGGTACTGTGTAAACTTTCTCCATTTTCCACTGTTCTTTTATTTCTATTGCTAAATCAGTGTATTTGGACACCTTTTCTGTGTGAGAGGACTGAAGATTGTGTGTGTTGGGATTGCGATATCAATTAGGTAAGTGATTCTGTTAATTTTATCAATTAGCGTAATGTCTGGCCTATTGTGTGCTATCATCTTGTCTGTAATAATAGTTCTGTCCCAATATAGCTTGCATGCAGAATTTTTCATCACAGTTGTTGGTGTGTACTTGTAATATGGCAGCTTGTTTTCCAGAAGCTCACTGTCTATTGCAATCCTTTGGTTAATAATTTTGGCTACCTGATCATGCGTATGTTTGTAATCGGTTTGGGCTATGGCTTTGCAGCCAGATGTGATATGTTGAATTGTCTCGCTGGACAGATGACACCTTCTACATAAATCATTTCCCAGAGTTGAATCTTTAAGGATGTATTTACGATAATTTCTTGTGTTGATGACTTGATCCTGGATTGCTATCATCAGTCCCTCGGTTTCGGCAAACAAATCGCCACGGGAAAGCCAGGCGTTCGACGCTTCCAAGTCGACATAGGGCTGTTCCAGATCGTGGCGATGTCTCCCATGAATTATTTTTTGTCTCCAGGACTGGTATTTGTCAGGTGGCTCAGTTGCAGAGCTTAATGAATCATGATCATAGTGGTGCAAATTTAGTGGCGTGAGTTTGCTATCTGCTAGTACTATTGCTTTATGTAAGAACGAGTCGTTTTTCTGCGTGACAAAATATTCTTGAAGTGCATGAATTATTTTGTTGTGAAGGTTTGTAATGTCTATTATGCCGCGACCTCCTTCCTGACGTGGTAGCTTAAGTCTTTCTATTGATGCTTGGTTAGAGCTGTTCTTGTTTTCCTTTCGATATTTTCCAGATCAGTTTTGGTCCAGTGGATGATACCAAAAGAGTAGGTGAGAACAGGTACTGCAAATGTATTGATTGCTTTAAACTTGTTTTTCCCATTGAGTTGACTTTTCAGAATTTTGGTCCATCTGTTCATATATGTTTTCACGAGTGTTTCTCTAATCACTCGGTGTTCAATACGTCTGGATTGAGCGAAACCCAAATATTTATAGGTATTTTCTCCAGACATTGCCTCTATTGTTTCTCCCGTTTGGAGTTGAAAGCCATTACATTTGCGCTTTCCTTGAGTTATTTTTTGTGTTTTGCATTTGTCTATTCCAAATTTCATAGCAATATCCCTGGAGAAGTTTTCTGTAATTTTGAGCAAGTGTGTAAGTTGTGTCTCTGTTGTTGCGTACAATTTTATATCATCCATGTACATTAAATGTGAAAGCTTGAACTGAGTCACTTTGTTACTTTTGATGTTGAACCCGTAGTTGCTATTATTTAATCTGGTTGAAAGAGGATTCAGTGCTAGACAGAACCAAAGGGGACTGAGAGTCTCCCTGGAAGATGCCTCTCCTAATGGTAATGGGGTCTGTTGTCAAACATTTGTCTTGACTGCTTTGCACCCCTGTGAGTGTTGTCTGCATCCTTTTTTACTTTCCCGTATACGTACGTATACACGGAGTGATATACGTAGTATAGGGAAAGTTATGTAATGCTGCGAAAAAAATGGCCAATTTTCGGCGGAAAAAAATGAATTGCCGGGCCGTGAAAACGAATAAGTGGATAAAACCAGTTGCTAAATTAAGAAAAAAAATCCTCTATCTCGTGGTGTGGTCAAAATCCATGATTTGTTGCTTCTTTATACTTAAAAATCGATTGACGGCATTCCGTCCGTCTGTCCGTCTGTGGTCAACGCTAGCGCCTAAACCGTTCGGTCGATTTTCTTCAAAATTGATATTCCCCAGTCGATCTGATTCTAGTCGAAGCTTTGTGATTTTGAATAAGATTCTTTACAATTTGGGGGTACTTTATATGAAGCCCCCCGGGGATTTTCAACATTTTCTCAAAAACGCCTCCAAATTTTTTCTTTAAATTTCTTGTATGAATAGAGGAAAATACACTTTTTAACATGGCATAGGTCTGATTTTCACGTACAGCTCTGAATTTTCGAAAATTGTGAAAGTTTGAATTTTTTTCGGCGTCTTTCTCCAACTACAAAATTGAAGATAGAGATTTTTTCTTCAAATTAAATTTGTTCTGCATATTGAGTTCTTTAATAAAGGTCATGTAAATGTTTTTCACAATTTTGGTAGTTTTCGTGCAATATTGCGTGCAATATGTGCAATTTTAAAAAATTACAAATACAAGATTTTCTCAAAAACGGCTCCAAATTTTTTGTTTAAACTTTTGGTAGGGATAGTGGTAAATGTATTCTATCAATGACATAAAAGCCATTTTGTCCTATCGGTTGGTTTTTTCAAAAATTACAAAAATGTAAATTTTTTTACTTGTCTCTCACGTCGTTAATATTTACATTATCGGCGATTTTTTTACATTATTATATTTACGAGTATATATGCTTTAAATAATGTCAAGTAAAGTTTCTCGAAAACACTACCGTTTTCTGTGAAAAGTAGCTCAAATTTCGGCATTTTCAGAAATGCTCAAACGTCATTTTCTCGTATATGGCTGCAATTATTTTCTTGAAACTTTTGTAATGGATAGTGCTAATTACACTCATTAGTATAGCGTGAAGTTTATTTTGAGTTTTTTTTGTTTTTTTCAAAAATTATATAAATGTAAATTTTTTGAAAGATCTCTCACATCTTTAATATGCACATTACCAGCAATTAGTAAACATTATTATATTTGTGAGTGTAAGTGCTTTAAATAACTTCAAATAAAGTATTTTGAAAACTCAAAAATTTTCTGTGAAAATGAGCTTCGAATTTCGCATTTTTAGTAGCGCTAAAACGCCATTTTCTCTTAAACGGAACATAATTTTTAAAAGAAAATTGCCATTTACGGCTAGGTTTTTGTGTTCTTTAATATTCTAAAATTAATGTTTCTGTTCTACCAATAGGAAACCGAAAAATTAAGAAAATGACAAAAAAATGTAGTTTTGGCGATGATAGATGATAGCTGGCAAGAAAGAGTATATGGCAATTCCGAATAGCTAGCGAAGACCCAGGAAAATAGAAAACTAATACGGGAAAGTCTGTGCCATCCTGTAGCACCACTAGTTTTATTGTATTATTATTGTATTATTATTGTATTTTATTGTATTATTATTATTATTATTATTAAAATAATGTACAAAATATAGTTTACTTGTGAAATAGAGCAGAATAATAAACCGAATTACTTGAATCTTTCTGTTTAAAATCAAATGCTTAAATTTCCACTAATTGGTATACTCCAAATTTAGCATTGGCTGTACATTAAAACAGGCTGTACATCAAAACATTCCATGCAACAAAAAATAGGCACAATTTATTACCTATTGGAGAGGGCTATTAAGTTTACTGGTCAATGTTATCACAATACAAACATAAGAAAACTTAAAGAAGAACTTGAAGACAATAATTATCTCACAAAATGTATAAATCTATCAATAAGAGGTTAAATATTCAAAATTGCAAAAAAATAAAAACCATGTAACAAATGAAACCAATAATTATAATAACAACACTATTGTTTTGCCATATACTATTTCAAAAATATGCATTCACTTAATGAAGTATTGTGATAACAATATTATACTATGTAGAAATTAACTAAACAACCAAGAAAGCATTGTAAGGAAACGAAAAGATGCCAATATCCTTCTTGATATTGAAAATGTAGTTTATAAAATCACTTACAATGACTGTGAATTTTTTTTATATTAATCAACCAAATGCAAAATAAAATGGAGAATCAAAGAACATTCTAGTAGTATACAGGAAATCCCAAACACATTAAATTAAATATGCAACTATAGAGTTGACTTAGGTCATGAAATTTACTTCGATAAATTTGACATGATAGTGAATCGAGGAAATTTACCTAGATAGTGTGAGAAACCTTTAACATACAGTTGAATAAAATTATGAATAGCATGATTGAGAGTAAATATTTTTCCTAAAATAATGCACTTGATAATGACGTAACTAAAATTAAACAACTTCATATTCCAACTAGCAATACATACTATCTTAAAGTTTTATATCCATTTCTTGGCTTCCTTTTCCTCTCCTCCCAACCACTTTCTCCTCATATCTGACAACCCAACAGTCTCAGACTTCGTCACCTTAGCAGATGTTCTCACAGTGCCTCATAGTACAACTGACAAAGGCTGGTAGGACTTGGCATAACGACCTCACTTGTTAAAATTGTACATAAATTAAAGAAAAGGAAGGTGAGTCAATTATTTCTCTTGTGTGTTTTGAATGTAGATTTATTGTAACCAAGTAATTTTAATGGCAATGATTTTAATTAATTGGCCTTATGTTGAATTTCTTCCAGTCAGCCAGATGGCGAGGCGAACCTTGAAATGAACAAAATCTGAAAATGTTCAAATAAACCAACTACATTTTATATCATGTCTCATTCTTAAGTATTTAAAAAAATTTAGAAATCTATTAATACCAATTAATAAATGGTACAAACACTCTCTACCTACAATTTATTAGTATTTTGAATGGTTTATCTGATATAGTTGCCCGAAATATTGGCCTTTCAGTCAAGTGTTTTGCAAAAAGAGAGAGCACCTTCTCATGATTGAATCTGAAAATTGACATAAGCATGAGCAGACTAATCAAAGCTTTTATTTCAATGAAGTTTGTGTTTTGGTAATTACATAAATTGGTTGTGTTCAGCTTATGTCTGATAGACAACAGTTTTGCATTTGTATACAAAACAATGGTTTGAATTATTTCTTGATCAAATAAATATTCCCAAATTTCTCTCATACTAGGGTTTCCTAACACTTTGTACTTGCCTTTATAATCAGTCCAGGCAATTAACAAATTAGAATATTATGACTTCACGTTCCCTTTGTCTATGTGGCTCCTGTTCTTGACCTTTAAGTATTTTCTGCCATTTTTTTGGTAAAAAAAAAAAAACAACAAAAAAACAACTGGTATTTTACTTTCAGAATGACCTGCAACGATAGTTTGCTCAGTTTCCAAAAGATAATTTTCATCATAAGTTTTTCAAATTCCTTTTCCATTTTTATTCATTCATTCCTTATCATTTTTATTTTTCAGTTTCTCATCATACACTAGCTGTATCTGAACCATCAATTTCCTTTTCTAATTCAACTGCACCAGAAACCAATGCAAAAACATCTTGACATTTTTACCACTGATCACATACCCTCACATCACTGAAGGTCTTGAAGATACATACTCATCGATAAAGTATCCATGATGTGGTGTGAAATGAAAAAAATCTTTCCCCAAGACATGCAAATATCAAATATCTGTATAAATGTTAACCTCCAAAATTTTACAATATGATGAATACTTCATAATACGAAACCCTAAGACATCACATACCTAAGCATCAGACAAAACACACAGTCAATGAGACCTGCAAGCTTTCTAACAACTGTGTTCCTCTGACAAGAAACAGCCATAAACTATGAGACAATGTGTACTATGAGGTTAAGCAGTTAATAAGAAGATTCTAAGATGAGACAGCTCCATACCAAATAGTATTGCCAAACTACAACTTCAAATAACATCAGTGGTACAGCAGACTGATGTTTCTCTTTAAGGGTTGAAATCAAAAAAAATCGTTTGGGATAAATTTATTTGTATTAAGTCGAAGGCAATATAAATTTATGAACCAATTTAATTAGGATTTTAAAAGGAACAGAATATTTGGCATTTAGGTCTCAAAGGAAAATAGTTTAATATACACATACTTGGGAGAAAGACGCATAGCACCAAATACAGCCCCTCCAATGCACATAGGTAATCTTGTCTGAAAAGCCTCAACCCACTTCACAGTAACTTCTCCTGAAACAAAAAAGTTTATTCAGTGCACTAAATAATAACTTCTCTTTACATGATAAAGGAGTACATACCCAACATATTTGTTGGCATATTGAGAACAGCATGAACCAAATCATGAACTTCACGATATCTTTGGATGACATAGGCCAATTCTATATCATCAATGAACTGCACTTGTAAACGAGAATCAGGTGTAACATTCTAAAAGAGATCATCACTTTAGAAATCATTATTAAAATTAATTTTGTATGATTAGAGATAACTTACATTTTTATTCAAAAAGTTCACATAAGTCTTCCCAAGAGTACCTTCAGGCAAATTTGCTAATTGTGGCAAGTTGATAGTTTTTGAATTTATTCTGGGCCTTATTCTGCAAATATAATAGAAAATCTCAATTAATTTTATTACTTTGTTATCATAATGTTATGATAATGTTGCAACATTTTTAGCATTACTTTAGGATTTCTTGCCCCTCTGGACTTATCTTCATTTTTTCCAACATATATTTCATAGCTGATGTTCCCGCAGTTTCTCCCATAATTGCAATCATGTCACCTCTCATAGGACTGTATAATGACATGATAGCAGAACCACATGCCAAAAGTGTTTTCTGGAAAGAGGTTGTTTCAATGTGTGATCTTACAAACTCTGATTCAAAATCTGTACCTGTATCTTTGCATTCAGCACAACTTTGTAACACCATAGTACGTCTTGGAACAAGTACACAGGTAGTTAATACTCCTGTAAAGAAAATGTTAAATGTAAAGCTTTCTCTCAGAATTATTTGTAGTTATAGTTGATGTTGGTTATTGTGGTTTTCCCTTACGTTGTAAGTAACTGACCATATCTGCAGTCTACGGATTCATACACATTTAAATTAATATAATTGAATAATACGATTGTCAACAAAACTTCAACGCCACAAGCGCCCAAGTCAGCTCAATATTCTTCTCAATTCTTCTGTTATTGTTCTTGCCACGATTTTATTGTGCCTCACAAATAATGTTAGGTTAGCTTCGCAGGGCAGTTCGAACAATTTGCCTGCCTACGGTTGGCCAAAGATGGTACGTGTACACGGTTGGTATAGGTAGGTGGTTGAGAGTACGTGGATAGCTTAGCGGAGGATGCCACGTCATATAATAGATTAAAGGTTATTGTAGGTTATTAAAGGTTAATTAGATTTAGGTTATTCATCCACGGCCACACTGTTTAATAATGAAAATGAAGCTGTGAACATTGGTACTCCTGCAACATGACAATTGACTGTTGTCCGACAGGGAAATGAGGAGCGAATGCGTCGTAAACGTGAAAAGCATGAAGAGCGCATCGCGCGGCATCGCGTGTGAAACAATACTACCTGCACGTATTGTAGTGAGTAGGTGACATTGGTATTAAAATCGAACAGAAACATAATTGCCCAGCCCGAATATCGGCGTGGCGGCCCGTAGTTTTCAATCTTGATTTAAGAATTGCATTGGACATCTGTTTAAAATCTGCATCAGGCGTATATTGACCTAACAGAAAAGTTGCTTAAAGAAACAATAAAATTAATTTTAACTTTTAATTTTAATTAAACAAGTTCTGTCATTACATCACAATTTCAGGTCATTGTCGATTAGACGCGCTGCGCCATTTTTAGTTGTAAGGAGCAAAGGATTTTATACGGAATATCACTTCGACAGTAGGAATTATAAAAAAAAAAAAGTCTGTTGTGTCATTCCATGGGCGCACGTGGAAATTGATGTATTGGTTCTCACGATTCGTATTGCATCACTTGGAAACATCGATTATCAGCGCTGGTTATCGCTAAGCTGCAGCTCAACTCCTAATTTTCCCTGGCCTATTTTCTCGATATTAGCAAGACACGTAAGTTAAGCGTTTAATAATCGATGGAAAGAAAACTTTATTTAACTGGAGCTTCTGGCCTGTTAGGAAGGGCGGTTCGTACAAAGTTTGCAGAAGAAGGATGGACAATATATGGCACCGCATTAAACAGGTACTGCTTCTTTTATACGCAAATATATTGCTACAATATTTGTACAGTTTTGCTTGACCCACATTCTCGGTACACACGGCGATTCAATGCATAATCATTGTATCTAGTTTATAAGTGATGACAATTGTCAGATTTTGAAACCTCGTCTCATTTCTGTGAAAAATCGCTTTATGCTCGTTGGGCAATTGTGTATGATGTATTAAAAGCTCACAAATTCATTGGCACAGAAAAGGATGCAAACAATACGTGTAAAAACACTCAAGAGGGTACGGAAGGACTTCAGAAGATATGTTGTATGTACTCCTGTTAAATTTCTCAAAACAAACTTGGAGGCCTTAAATCTGACATTCCATTAGGGATTCAGTAGGCCTATTGAATAAATTTTAGATATTGAACTTCATCTAAACCCTATGGATAAAAAAGCCACACTTGTAGTTCTTGATGGAAAAAAATCTGTATCTTGAATTCTGATCATCTAATCTTTCTTAGAGTGGGTCATGTTGCAAAAATAAATGTTTTCATGAATCATAAAGGATTGAGTCAAATAAATGAATTGTATATTGCCACTGTTTCATTAAAATTTTTGTTTACATTAAAATCATAAATTATACAATTTTTTTATATGAATCAGAAAAAAAGTATATATTTATTAACTATAAGACACAAAGCATGTTTACATTGCATTGTATTAGGTGACCGATGCAAAAAAGAAGTAAGGAATGAGAAAGACTTGTTCTGGTATACAAAATTCTGGTTAATATTTTGCATACCACATATTTTGTCAAAAGAATTATTACTATCTTACTGAGTTTTTGGAAATTGAAAATAAAATAAATACATTATAATGAATGGTTGGTGATCATTGATTTGATTGTAAATAATCACTTAATTTAATATTAAAATCAAATTGTGTAGTTAATGTAATTGTCAATAATTGTATCCTTCCACTTAAAATGAAACCAAATTTGGCAACATGTCTTAGTCTGGAAGAGAGTGTGGTCTGGCATAACTTGTTTTTTTTTTCTCTTTATAAATTAATAATATGAAATACTAATATCCCCATTGATTAATATGTATCTTTATTTTTGGCTAGCTCAGTTTTTAATCTTTACTGAAAAGGCACGTATATTCTGTTTATAATTTAATTTGTTCTGCTCACATATTTGCAATTATTTGCTGTCAATACTAATATTTCTGTTCACTCTTTATAGTCTCATTTACCCTGCTGTGCTTATGTCTATATTTTATAATTAATGATTTCAATAACATTCCCTTTTAATATTTTATTACTTGTGGGCATCGACACACGACGTACTATAGCTTACCTGGTTGTATGCAGTCGGGTTGTCCAGTATGATCAGCGATCTCTGGAAGTTTCTGTTTGACTAATTCTTTGATTGATTGCAATTATCAGCCTTGTTTTCAAATAATATTTATTGCAATTCCTTTATTAACATTGCATAATCACCTAATTTATATTACATATTTTCGATTATTGCTCTTACTTATATAAATCAATTGAAGTGTTCGTTGCGTACTCCGTGTCTTTGCGCGCATTCAAGACCTCGGATGAATTCCGGTTGAAGAAACGTCCAAAATTCATATCATTCGTCGGTCGCCGCGATGATGTACCCCTGCCCTGCTTAACGCGATATTACACGGTGTCAGTTGCTAAAGAAAACTGCGACTCCAGGGTATACACATGACTTGGGTCGTTTCGAATCTTCATCTATTGTGCATCCAAACATTTGATTGCAGAACGGTTTATGGAGTATTGCGCTCTCTTTCTATCCAATAGAATTTTATATAACTCTCTTTCTACCGCAAGCTGTGTTGCCGATTCTGGAGTCTCGGGGTTATTCGGCTCGTCCATCCTGTTTCACGCGCAAATACTTACGTTCATTCAACGATAGCTTCAATTGTGTTGATCTTAGACTACTGAGTTTTTTACCAGTTATTTCCAGAACTCTTATGAATGTGGTGGTTATTTTGTAATTTAGTTTTATGGTTTAATTTCCATGAAATTAATTATAAATGATAGCCAAATGCTTACTTCTACATTTTGACGTTCTTAAATTTTCACTATGCGAGAAACTTTTTATTATTGCAAAAAAAGCACAAACACCCAGCGGATGAAATGACAAGGGAAGTCCAAATTTTGATATGACACGAACCACATTTCTGTATGAATCATGGTTCTTGAGTTAGACGGTAATAAAAACAATATTTCGTGCGCTCCGAACGAACATTTCATGTTGTTCAGTGATCTTGAATACTTCTCAGCGATTCTCAACAGGCGATGTGAAAAGAAAAATAGAGTATTTATTTTTGAATTTCACTTATTAAAAACAGCGAAATACATTTAAACACATCTAAAAAATGAATTAGAAATTTTACAGTTAATAATATTAATGCCAAAGACATTCAACCAGTAGTTGTCGCAAAATGTGCTTCCAAATGCAAATATGAGATGAATTAAGCTGAGTGTTCGAATAGAATATTATGCATTGTCCGCACAAAACCTTGCAGTATCTGATAACATTCGTGTCATCTCACCTTTGTGAATGGGCATTTTCCCTTTATTTTACATTAAAAAAGTGGATAAATTGGACGTATTAAATGACTTGAGACTGAAAAATAGCAATATTGACCTTGATATCGATATCATTCGCGCAAAACAATTCAAGCCTCGTTAGTATCTGATGAATAAACAATCTGTTCCAACTGGATTTGGACTTGTTTTTGTTGTGTTCCGGGAAAAGGAAAAAATCATAAACACAGACAAATAAATTTATTTAATGTAGCCACTCGCTACGTTCAAGAGAAAAAACCAGGTACAATAGCCGAAGTCGTCCGAGAGTCCAGGAGAGAAAGTACAAACGATATTGCCGAGTCGTTATCACAAAAGTTCGTCCTATTCACCACGGTCGCTCACTCCACACGTCGCAGTACGCAGTCTGAGACCGCGCGCGCCCAGCGCGCCGCTTATCAGCGCCATGGTCGCCTCCCCTCCGCCACGTCACCTCACGGGGATGGAAGGGGAAACGGGTTGCCCCCGCTCCTTGCCGCCGATAACGCTGCTGTTCTGCTCCGCCGCGCTTGCAGAACCGCGCGGTGGCTGTTCTGACGTCAGCACGCCGCCCGCGGGTCTCCCGTCTTTTGGCGGCAAAATCAACCGCTCTGACGGGCACGACACCCTCCGCGCCCAAATGCGACGCGTACGGGGCGAACCGTACTCTGCGTCGCATTGAACGTAGAACCGGCCCTTCTCTTGCCGGTTCCGTCACTCCAGTGGTTGCTCGCCCTCCTGCTGACCCGAGGGCGTAGGCCGGGGCTCCACAGCCGCTGTTGCTTCGGTGCTGTGGACTGCGGGCTGCCTCTGGTCCTGAGTGGTTGGCTCTCGTCCGCTGCTTTCCTGTAACGGAACGTCTCTTATAAATTGTCCCAGAGCCCTACTACAATATTTTTGCCGTGAAATAGTCTTGTAATTGTCAACTTCTGACGGACCCTGCCTCTGCCTAAGCTGCCCTTGATGGCGCATAACCCGTCTGTGTAGCGTACGCACTTCGTACGTTCTATTACCCAAAACTTGTGTAATCACGCCCGCTTCCCACACTGGATCTTTCTTTAAAGTGGAGCAGTATACTCTGTCCCCCACCCTGAATTTGGGAGGGGAGCCCAGTGATGCCTGTCTCTTGGTTGCAGCAACGATAGTTTCGTCCGGTGCTGGCGCCCATGCAAAATTTCCGCCGGACTCTTACCTTCCGGTCCCGGCAACGTTCTGTAGGATTCCAACACCCTCAGCAATGCCTTGCTTTTGTTGGAACCAGCCGCTCTTGCCTTACTCATCGCCGTTTTGAAAGTTCTAACGAACCTCTCAGCCTCTCCATTTGACTGCGGATGGAAAGGTGGTGTGCAAACATGTTGAATTCCGTTGTCCCTGCAGAACCTGTTGAACTCCGTTGAGGCGAATTGGGGTCCGTTATCTGTGACTACCGTCTCAGGTAGTCCTTCCACGTTGAATACTCTCTCCAGTGCTTCCACGGTGGCGGCTGCCGTGGTAGACTTCATCTCTAAAGCATAGGGAAAATTGGACAATGAATCTACCACTAACAACCACATTGAGTCCCAAAATGGGCCCGCATAATCGATATGGATTCTCTGCCACGGAGACTTTGCGCCAGGCCAAGGGACTAAGTCTTTCCTAGGGGCCGCTTGGTTGGTCTGACATGGCTCGCAACCTCTCACCAAATTCTTAATGTCCTCTGACATTCCCTCCCAGTAACAATGTCTGCGCGCTGTTTCGTACGCACCAGACCCCAATGTCCTTCGTGTAGCAACCCCAATACCTGCTGCCTTAATGATCTAGGTACCACTACTCTTGTCGCGTTCTCCGAGGCTAATAACAGGACCCCAGCTTTCACTGTTAATCTGTCCCTTTTTTCATACCATTTAGCGTTGCTGCGCAACAGACGGGCTGGCCAACCTTGTTGCACAAATTCCACCACTGCCTGTAGTTCCTTGACCTTCCTAGTCTCTCTCGCCACCAGATCTGCCTCCACTGGAAACTCTTGGATTTGTTGCAGCTCCTCCTGGTCCACCTGAAGACATTCCGCCTCTGATGCGTCGAATGCGGCGTCCGGCCCCACCGGCAACCTTGACAGGGCGTCGGCATTCGCATGCTGCGTGGTGGCTCTGTAATGAATAGAGTAATTATAATCAGAAAGAAATAAAGCCCAACGTTGCAACTTTTTTACTGTGCCCTCTGGCTACTTCTTCCCCGGATGGAAAACGTGCACCAACGGTTTATGATCTGTGATAAGATGAAACTTTGCTCCGTATAGAAAATCGTGAAACTTCTTAACTCCAAACACTAAAGCCAAAGCTTCCTTCTCCACCTGCGCATAGTTTTTCTGATATTTGTTCAGCGTTTTAGACGCGAATGCTATTGGCCTCTCGTTGCCGTACTCGTCTTTTTGAGACAAAACCGCCCCTACTCCATAATCTGAGGCGTCCGCCGCGACCGTCGTCACACGACCTGGTTTGAAATGCGATAACCTAGCCGCTGACACCATGGCTTTCTTCAAAGCTTCCAAGGCCTCTTGACATTGCCTCGACCACTCAAACTTCACCCCTTTTTTTCTTGAGCGCGTTCAGCGGTGCCGCAATCGACGAAAATTTTTTTATGAACTTGTTATAGTAGTTTATTTTCCCGATAAGAGCCTGTACCTGCTTTACGTTTGTGGGCGGCGGAAGATCCACTATTGCTCTCACGTGCTCCTGTGTAGGAGCGATGCCCTCTTCATTCAACACATGCCCTAGAAACACTATTTCATTTTTAAAAAATTCACACTTCTCTTTGTTTATCTTGAGGCCATTCTGGTTGATCACTGATAGTAACCCTCTTAAATTTTCCTCGTGCTCCTCACGTGATGTCCCTGTCACGATTGTTATCCAGATAATTGCTACACCCTGGCAAATGCGAAGTTAATTGCTCCTCTGGAACAATGCCGCTGCCGAGTTGACCCCGAAAGGAAGTCTATTGTACCTGAATAGTCCTAACGGCGTATTAATCACCAAAATCTCTTTCGCCTTTTCGTCCAACGGTATTTGTAAATAGGCATCTCGTAAGTCTATCTTTGAAAATTGCTTCCCTCCTGCCAGCTTATGAAACAAATCCTCCGGTCTCGGGATGGGGTATTGTTCAACCAAAAGCTGCTCATTCACCGTAGACTTGAAATCTCCGCACAATCGCACCGCTCCGTTTTGCTTCTTTACTACTACTAAAGGTGTAGCCCACTTACTTGTCGGCACGCTGGTAATCACCCCCCTGTGCCTCCAATCTTCGGATCTCTTCCTCTACTTTGTTTTTTAGTGCCCACGGGACTTGCCTTGCCTTGTAGAATTTAGGTCTAGCTCCTTGCTTAAGATGTACGCTAGCGGTAAAAGAGTTGCACTCCCCCAAAGATTGCTCAAAAACGCCCGGAAACTCCTGCTCTAATCTTCGCACTACCTCGCTATCTTGTACAGTTACTTTGTTAATCACGTCTACAATTCCGAACCCTAATTTCTCGAAAGCGTTCATTCCTAAAATGTTGGAAACGTCTCTTCTGTTTACCACCCACACCTCCAAAAACTCCTTTCTTTGTTTATATACTGCTTCAACGTGTTGCCCCGTGTTTGAATCGGTTCTCTTCCGAAAGTCATTAACCTTCTATTGTCCTGTACACACTCCGGTGACTCCAACTTCTCGTACGTACGAAAGTTTACTAAAGTAACCGCTGCCCCGGAGTCCACCAAGAAATCCACCGGCTTGTTGTTTATTTGCACTGTGGTTATAAGTCGCCCCCTTTTGTCCGGGCTCAACACTTCACCTAGCACATCGATGTCCATCCATTCCTCTTGCCTAACCTCTCTTGATTGCGGTCTTCTCTGACTACTCCTACAAACCTCTCCTATATGCCCGGATCTTCCACACGAAAAACATATCGCTCTACGAAATCTGCAACTTTCCCTCGCATGCTTCTTGTAACAGTCTCTGCATGACTTGTTCACGACCCTACGTACTGGACTATTTGTTTTCTCTCTGCTGTGACTGACCCCACTTTCCTTACTTCTACCACCGCTGTCCTCCTTTTCTTCGCTTGGTCGACCTTGCCTGCTAACCACCCTTGACACTTGCGACGGGCCCGCGATGCGCTGCGCCGTTTCCTGCGTCATCTCCTGCACCGCCGCGATTCTCCTGACTTGTTCGAGTGAAGGGTCACTCTCTCTAATTGCCTCCAACCTGACTTGCTCATCGGGAGTATGTAGTACCACCATGTCTCTAATGAGTGTGTCGGCGTACTATGTGCCACACCCTTCTGCCTTGCACTTGAACTGACAATCCTTCGCTTTTCCCGCTAAGTCTGCAATCCACTCCGCGTGTGTCTGCGTCTCCTTTTTTCTGACTTGAAAGAACGCGTACCTGGCCGCTACTACATGCGGAGGTTGCGTGAAATACTTCAGTAGTACCGACTTTATTTCCGACCACCCCACGTCCTTAACTTGCCTATCTGGAAATAGTTTCTTAAGTAAATCGGTTACCGACTTGCCGACCGAACTGAGGAAAAGCGCGCGTCTCGTGCTGTCCGCCTCAATCTTGTAACACTCCGCATGTTGATCAAATCTCTCTATATAATCTCCCCATGTTTCTATGTCTCCGTTGTACTGCGGAAATGGGGGGGGAGAGCGCGTGCCGATGGCTTGACTCACCGCTTCCAAAGCTTTCATCATCTCTAACTTGTCCTGTTTAAATACATCTTGCTGTAGTTGTAGTTGCTGCTGTTGTGCCGCCTGTTGTTGCTGCACCGCCTGTTGCTGCTGCAATGCCAACTGGTGAGCTGCTTGCTGCTGTTGTAGCTGCTGTTGCAACAACCTCACCATAGTGACCACGTTGTCTTCCGTACCAGCCTCCGGAGTACTTTTCCTCGTCGCCATTTGTTGTGTTCCGGGAAAAGGAAAAAATCATAAACACAGACAAATAAATTTATTTAATGTAGCCACTCGCTACTTTCAAGAGGAAAAAACCAGGTACAATAGCCGAAGTCGTCCGAGAGTCCAGGAGAGAAAGTACAAACGATATTGCCGAGTCGTTATCACAAAAGTTCGTCCTATTCACCACGGTCGCTCACTCCACACGTCGCAGTACGCAGTCTGAGACCGCGCGCGTCCAGCGCGCCGCTTATCAGCGCCATGGTCGCCTCCCCTCCGCCACTTCACCTCACGGGGATGGAAGGGGAAACGGGTTGCCCCCGCTCCTTGCCGCCGATAACGCTGCTGTTCTGCTCCGCCGCGCTTGCAGAACCGCGCGGTGGCTGTTCTGACGTCAGCACGCCGCCCGCGGGTCTCCCGTCTTTTGGCGGCAAAATCAACCGCTCTGACGGGCACGACAGTTTTGCTATTGATATTTCAGTTTTAACTCTAATTTAAAGGTCTGTTTGTTTAAATAATAATTCTAATAATAATAATAATAATACACATCTTTTTTATCAAAAATCTTTAATTTCTATTAAGTCATCTATTTAAAATGTTTTGAAATTATTTTCGTTCAAGTGGTATGCTAATTTTCTCCAGGCTTGTAAGTGTAACCGAAGAAAGCTTGAGACTCCCTGCCGAAATCCCATCTTGCTTGTGAATAAAAAAGTAGAAAGATAACTTTGTCCTCTGTGACCTTCACACTCACAGACTGGCGAAACCTCGAGTTGTCAACGTCTGTCGTCCGTGGGAAGACAGCTCCCCTTTCGTGGGACTTCCGGTATTGGAAGCGAGTGCAGCAAACATTCTCAACATTTCGCCAGCTGGTAGAACACCAAGCAAAACCCACATACTATTAAAATTTTGAAGTGTTAGGGATTGTTAGAAATAGTGCATTAGAGACGTTTTGCATCAAGACCTTTCATGACCTCCGCGCTTCCTGCAACGAGCAAAATTGCATCGGCAGTGCCAAAAACGGTTATCAATGTTAGATTTTATTCGTTCGTTCTTTCGTGACTGATAGCAAAGGTCATATCCGTTGGTCTCTTTATAGTTTCAACGGCAGAGTAACATGCATTCTTAATAATTTTACCGAAGTCGTAAACCAGTGCTATTTTTAAGACACGTGAAAAATAAACTTATTACTCGTTCACTTTACATTTGCAGACGGAGCGCTGCGATCTGTTTACATGAAGTCACCGCCGACTGAATGAGAAACGCGCGACTGCAGTAGATACTAACCGTTTAATTTGATATAGATGGCGGTAAGCAGCACACAGAACCCCGGCGGGGCAAGAACATAACCTTTAAGCAGTAGATAAGTGCAAAGAAAAAATAAAAATATTGTACGGGAATGTTGTGAATAGCGAGTGGTGTGACCTATTTTATTGTATATTACCTCAATTATTTAAGGGCGCGACTCAGCTTACTGTCAGAAAGACATAATTCGTCAGCTGTGTCCGTAGCACTTGTTCTGTCTTCGGAGACAGCTGATTGGTCAGATGCTGATTGACATCGGGACCAGTCGTGTATTCTCGGTTGTGTGTTCGGGCATTCACTTTCAAAACAACATTAGTTCCTAATTCTGCCGTCTGCAAATATACAGTGAACGAGTAATTCGTACGGTGCACTTGATGTCATTGTTTTGAAACTTTTTTTTTATTAGAACCCATTGTTGTGAAAATTTTGTTTCTAAGCAAAATGAAATGTATTTATTTGTCCCATACCGAGATAACATTTTCAGAGGCTCATATCTTTGCAAATAATTGTACTTGGATTATTCTACGTATGTGTTCGACCTTCTTGTCTTTCCGAACCTGTCATGTTAACACCCGTTTTTAACACACTACATGCAACTCAGACCCTGATGACAGCGGCGCACTTCGACAGGCACTTCGACAGGTCATGAAAGTTCTGAATACTAATTGTCGCAAAACCACTACTTGCGATGCTTCTTTCTTCAAAAATTAATATTTATGGATTTTAAAAGGTGCTGAACAAGCTGGCAATATTTCATTTCAATCCGAGTATCAAGCACGGCGAGTGTTGCGTGTAAGCGCTGCTGAGAAGTGACAACGCTGTTCTCCATAAGCTCTGTACTGCAAATCAAATGCTTGGACGCACTATAGAACCGTGCTTAGCTGCTATGTACTGCGATTTTCGTTACTTTGGCCCTGACAGAAATAAGCTGTTTCATTGTCATCCAATCAGGAGTTTCTATTTCGCGACAGTGACGTCACTATGATGGCGTTCAAGCTCCCGATTGGATAAAACCGGGAACTGCTGATTTCTGTCAGGGACAAAGTTACGAAAATCGCAGTATAAGCTTGTGGTTAAGTCGGAGGGAGAGGCCGATGCAAAACAAACGGTTGGTCCTGATTAGGGATGTGTCGATCGCGAACGAACTAGTTCAATTGAACTATTTTTGAAAAGGAACGGTACGATACGGAACGACCATTTAGTGAACTATAGTTCATCTGTCACGGATTCGTAGTTCGCCGGTCACCATTCCTAGTTCGTTTAGTTCATTGGTTCATTTAGTTCTCTTAGTTCACCGGTCATTGTTCATTAGTTCAGTAGTTCAATTAGTTCTCTCCTGTAGTTCAGCGGTCACAGTGCGCATCAGCTCACTGCGCAGGTTTCAACATGCGGTGGTTGGAAGTCACGTGACTTTGGGGATACTGGCTGCTTGTATGTGTGCTGCTCATATTGTGTGTAATGTAACTTTGCGTGCTGTTTGTATTGCTGGAATTGCATTTTGATAACTTGCTGTATATAAATGTCACTAATCTGTATTATTAAGGGCAGAATGTCTAGCATTGAGTAATAAGAGCTACTTTGATTATTGATTCCCATGGCGTTATTTCTTTTACAAATAAGAATATTCTTTATTTGTAATCCTACTTGTAAAACGGGTTTAGTGAAGTGCGCAGTTGAATGTGACAAGATATTCTGTCACATTCAATGCACATCTTTCATGTACTGCATGTATTTGCAAGTACATGGAAATGAAAATTTCATGTACTGGCAAATAGAGTATAATTCACTTTTCTACTATAAGTAACATTTTTAGGGTTGTTTAATATATGAGAAAATTTAACTAGAGGGAAGCATGTTAGATACTTATCAAAAGAAATCATTTAATACGAGACGGGTATTCTTGTAGATGCCACCTACTAGCTGTCCCAAAGTCACGTGACACTGGCACGAGAGAACCTATAAAAAGAAGTTACTTTTGGGGAAAGCAAAGCGTTCTGAGAATTAAAGTTTTAGCACTAGCGCTAAAAGTGACATTTCATTACATAGTGACATATTCATTATATTCAGATAAAACTATGAATATAACAATGAAAACAAAATACTTTCGTCTGATCGCATGAGCTACTTAATACAACGTAGATTTAATTAATGTGTTTGAATTAAAAGATAATGAAACTCAGAAAGGCTGTCTACAAATAGTGTATGATACACGCAGCAAAAGTGATTTTATTTAGTTCGTAGGATTACGTCACTCGGCTTATCGGCCTCATGTTGCAACATTTCACGCAAAATAAAATGAAGCATTTACCACTCGTATCATAAAAATCTAATTCTACATCTCTGTGTACAATAAGGGCAGATTCTACGCATTGTTAACAGGGTATGACATAGGCTAATTTTTATATCCATTAAAAAAGACGTTTTCCAAGACAACTGTCTTGTTACCGTGAAAAAAGTACTTCATTCATTGGAATTTAACGAAGTATCCCTTAGTAATGCTCTCTAACCTATTGCTCTTTCCCGAGATATCAAACACTTTATTGCAATATAAAATTATGAACTTTTCCACATATTTTTATATTATAATTTTTATACAGATGTAGAAAAATGTTCTTATTTCGTGAGCTAAGTGTGTTTTTTTCATGGTCTCTGTTGATTTTTTGGCCTCGACCTACGGTGTCGGCAAAAATTTCAACTTCAACGCTGAAAAAACACCTACGTCCAGGGTTGCCAGATCCCTTCTGGGAAAATCCGCCAAATAACCCAGTGGGGAAAAAAGGTAACCGGTGAATAAAGCTCGACTCTGACACTGCGGCTGATAATTTCAAAATAGCTGCACGTTCACGTTTCACATAAGAAATTTAAAAATACTCTTCTGTATAAAGCCTACCTACTAAGCCTAGCCTTATGACTTAAATACTTGTTGAATTGCTAGAAAAAGGGGCAAAATGTATGTTAAAAATTGGGCTCTGACATTTTCATAATAGCTGCATGGTGTTCAAAACTCAATTTGTACATACGCCATTTCTGTCAGAAGCAATAAATACTTGTACAATTTGTAGGAAAATGCAATATTGACGATTTAGTAAGCGAAAAAAAGCATACCGCCCACAGCCCTCCCAGGATTACGCTCAATGGACGGAATCCCCCAAAATGCATTTTCATCCAGCAAGTCGACGCTTGCTTTTCGCCCAATTGGCGGTATTCCGCCCAATATGGCATCCCTGTGTACGTGGCGAAAATAAATAAACTATGTCGTTCTTTTGAACTAGTTCACTAAAAAGAACTATCTTATAAAGAATTGTTCACATAAATGAACGATTTTGCCCATCCCTAGTCCGCATCGAAGTTGACGGGGCTTATGCAGCCTAAGTTTCCACGGTTTTGCTTCTTATAGAAAAAAATACTCAATAACCAGCGTTTGGCGCTTCGGGAGCGCTATATTAATATAATTTAGCAACATAACAATTGCTTAGCACTAAAAGTTGCAAAAACATGCCACCAGAGATCTCCAACGGCTCAAGTGCGCGCACGAATGCGACAACAATGGTCGAGCGCTATGCGGACAGAATCATTCTGGGCAGTAATGGATGAACGGGATATTACACGGTGTCAATTGCTAAAGAAAAATGCGACTCTGCCAAATTATTACCCAATTCTCCTATATTATATCAGTAGTATACCTTCCCTTTGCGGCTCTCACACGCAACCAATCTTTATAAATGAGGTCTCCAAAGGAAGGGAATTTTACGAAGACATGAGAAATTACACTTTGTTAAAATATGAAGGATTTATTCAAAAAACGCATCTAAATATTGATGTAAAATGCAACCCGCAAGGGACGCCAGGATTTTTGAATCAATATCGTTAAATAACTCCTAAACGAAGCGTTCTAGGGCCTTAAAAACAAATTTTGAGACCGAAGGCCTCAAAGATAGTTTCCTCAGACCGTAATATAGTACAGGACTGACCATTCTATTACATTGTTGCTGGTTCGATCCTTCTCGATTCGACCCCCCTCCCTGTTCAGAGCCTGCAGAATCTGCAACTGTATGTGAAGTTACTAATTACTTGATATTCTGTGCGATTGAATTACACGGGTACATCTCTTTGCTCAAAACAAATAAAAATAGCCTGCATAACGGAATCCCATCTTAAAAGCAATATTGTTTTTAACATGCCGGGTTACAATAAACACTAAACACCAACGGAGGAGGAGTCATGATTCTTATAGAAAGAACTGTTCCATATATACAAGTAAATCTCCCAAATACACCTGGATTAGAAACAGCAGCAATTAAATTTCCTTTAAACAATAGACTCTTAACCCTGATTGCAGCATACAAATCACCACAAATAAAAATACAAGATACAAATATTGAATTACTATTTCAACCGAACTCCCCCGTCTTACTCATTGGAGATCTAAACGCAAAAAACTCTAACTGGGGATGTAGAACTACAAATAATGCCGGTCGACACTTACTAAAACTAATTAATGATCTAAATTTAAGACTTTTAATTCTGCCAGAACCAACACATTATCCATACGACACGAACAAACATCCAGACATCTTGGACATTGCAATCAGTAATACACAAAGTACATTCTATTCAACTCCTCTATTCGAACTGGATTCTGATCATTTACCAACAATCATCTCAACACACACTCCTTCACCGCCCCCACGTCCACCCACCCACTCATTAAACATCAACAACATAAACTGGAAGGAATTCAGGAAAATAATAACAAATAAAACCACCAAGTTTAAAAATGTAAACACCCCACTCGAAATAGAAAAGCAATATCATACTTACATGATATAATCACCAACGCCATTAAACAACTACAATCCAATAGACCCCTCATCACCCACAAAACAACTAATAAGATACTGCCAGGAAAAATATTAACAGTAATCAACACTAGGAACAGAACCAGAAGATTATGGACCAAAACCAGAAACCCACAGCTAAAGAAAGAATTGAACCTACTTAATTCAATAACAAAAAAAGCAATTAACGACTTTCACTGCTCATCTTACAACAAAATTATAAAATCATTGAGTACAACCAATAATTCACTCTGGCAATTCACAAAACATATTCTAAAAAAGAAAAATAGTATCCCACCTCTAAATACGATAACAGGGAAAAAATTCGCACCATTTGAAAAAGCTGAAGCCTTGGCCGATCATTTCGAAACATCATTTACGCTCAACAACACACCAACCCATCCCGACCATGATATGATATTACAAACAGTTTCAGCCCCGAACTATGATGTACCACATAAGATAAAATTCATATCCCCAAATGAAGTGAAAAACATAATTAAAAAACTACCACAAAAAAAAGCCCCTGGTCACGATAAAATCACCAATAAGATTCTCAAAAACCTCCCATTTCCAACTATAGCTTACATCAATAACATATATAACTCAATAATAAGAACTGGATATTATCCTATAGTATGGAAAAACTCAGTTATAATACCTATTCCAAAACCATACAAAAATCATAGCAATCCAGAGAACTACAGGCCGATAAGCCTACTAACATCTCTTTAAAAAATTCTTGAAAAATGAATTCTAAAAAGATTAAATAGCTACTTACAGAAAACACAAATCATCCCGTTGCACCAGTTTGGCTTCATAAAACACGTATCAACAGCACACCAACTAATCAGACTCTCAGAATATATCCACACAGCCTATCAAAACAAACACCATACAGTAGTCTCATTTCTCGACATTTCTCAGGCGTTTGACCGAGTATGGCACGAAGGACTTTTATACAAACTCCGAACTATGGGAACACCAACCTACTTAGTTAAAGTTATCAAAAGTTTTCTAACCGACAGATCTTTCACAGTTTCAGTAGAAAATCACATCTCCAATCCCCGCAAAATACTAGCAGGTCTTCCCCAAGGATCACCACTCTCACCCACTCTATTCAACATATACACTGCAGACATAGCCAATACAATACACACCCAATTAGCACAATTCGCCGACGATACCGCCATCTACAAGTCCAGCCATTCACTCAAAATCATTACCGATAGAATACAACATCATCTAAACAAAATAGACAATTGGTCAACATTGTGGAAAATCAAACTTAACCCAAGTAAATCAACCGCTAAAATATTTTCTCTCAGACCATTTGCCCACCCACCTCCATTACATATAAATAAACACACAATTCCATGGACATCACAAAACCAAACAGTAAAATATCTCGGGCTGAACTTCGACACAAGACTCAACTGGAAAACACACATAACACTGAAACAACAACAAGCTAAAATAAAAATAGCTCAACTAAAACCCCTTATCAACGTCAAAAGCTGTTTATCCTTAACAAATGCCATTACACTTTATAAAGCAATAGTCAGACCCTTAATGCTGTACGCATGCCCCATCTGGACCAACGCATCTATCTCCAATATCAATAAACTTCAAGTTGTACAAAATAGATTTCTCAGATTGGCATCACAAGCCCCATGGTTCATTTCAAACGCCCAACTTCATAAAGAACTAAATATATCACCGATCATCAAACATATCGCCCACCTTTCCAACAATTTTTATTCCAATCTGAATACAATAAACCAAGCAGTCCACTACAACCTGGCCTCATTAAATGATCTCCCAACCAGAATTAAAAACAGATTTCCTTTCGAAGCCTTCTTGCAAATTTTCTCCCTAAACTGTTCTAAGTAGGGGCTCTTGTAGTTTCCTACACCAAGAGTAGTGTAGTTATGTTAAGTTTACTTTAAGTTATAATGTAAGCCATCACAACACATGATGGAGTAATTTATTACTGAACTGTGTACTATCCAACAATAAATAAATCATTATTAAAAAAAACCTCTTTGCTCGATAATAAAGATAAATAAGAATAGTTTGTATTGACAAGGATGTATTGTATTGTTATCAATTACAAAGTGACATATAGAACAAGTGACAGAGAATAAGAGGGTCTTAAAGAAAATATATATTACACGCTTAATATGAAAATGGAAAAATAAGGAAGAGGGTGGGATATAGTTTGCGAGAGTTCTCGCACGGAATACGCTAGTCAGTACCTCTCTGAAGTTGCCTAGCCACCCATAGCAGACCACAATCATCTATATGCCATCATTTACTACTAATTAATTACTCTTAAATTATCATAATTTTAAATTAATTACGCCAGACTTTTTCTAAACAATCGAGGGTCAGCTAGCTTCAGACTGAAGCTAGATAGCCACGCAACAAAATAGATTAAAAAAATTAGAAAAAATTAAAAATAAAGAATTAATTAATTACTATTTAATTACTACATTTTAACATTATTGCAACAATAAATAGTTTAAACAATTTGAAAATACATTCCAAAACACACAAAAAATGAAAAAATCGTAGTTTTTCCTTACCGGCGTATTGCTAAATTGTTTCTACTGATTCCAGCACAAGATATAATTTGTTTTAACCACACTTTGTTTAAATTAATTACTTCAACAGTTGTTTTAAAATCGCACAGAGCTATACACCAAAAAATGCTTCTTACCGTCACAAAGATCAAAAAATCATAAAATATAATCTTACCGGGGCACAACCATAGAGGAGAGATACAACTAGAGTGCGCGTGAGCCTACTGCGCAGGTTTCAACATGAGGTGGTCGTAAGTCACGTGACTTTGGGACACCGGCAGCTCGTGCTGTATGTAGCTTTTCGTGCTGTTTGCTGTTCGTGGTGCTACAGCGTAATTATTTTGGGACGTTGTGGATATTTGTTCACTGCTTACGATCCAAAATTCTTTTTCTTTTCAAGATGTGCAATAACAATTTAACTTTGTAAATTGTGTTCCATAGGATGAAACAACTGTGTTAAATGTCAGTTCACGCCAGTATGCAAGTGTGCCACAAGTAAATGATCCTGAACTGGGCAGTGAGGTACCAACTGACCATATGTACTTGCCATCAGTACACAATCTTGAAATGAGATTGTCTCCCTATGTTGTGGACATTATAACTTATATTGGGGGATTTTTAGTTACAAAGTTGCAAAAGTCTCTTGCTTATGTGGACTGCAAGCTATTTCTTTACCGGACTGATACTGATGAAGGATCATATTCCTTCATTCAGAGGAAAGATAATTATGGACTGAAATACCCTTCTGCAGATGTTATAAAAATCTGCAAAAGAGCAGAGGTAGAAGTAAGAATACTTCAGGGGAGAGGTGACTTTTTTAAAAAGCCAGCATGTAGTACAATTATAAATAGATGTCTGAGAGAATTTGTGAATAGTTCTGTTTTTAGTAATTTAACATATCATTTTATTGGTCAAGAGGCCATAATGAATCACAGGATGTATTTAATAAAGGCAATATTGACATAAGATTAAAACATGTAGGAAGAGAGCACATCCAAATTTACCAAAAAATAGTATGGATCAGTTAACAACAAAATGATTTTATTTAGAGGGCATCAATCCTATGTGTATTTACTGGTTTAAGTCGAAGAAAATCGGTGACCTGTATAGGAGTTGACGGTCTGGGAATTTTCGAATTTCATCTTGATGCTGAAACCTTCGTATTTCATTTCTATTGTACGACCTCCGATTTTGTCTTTGACTGTGTAGGCCTCGATGTAGACGGGAACTAACCCATTCGCGATGAATCGGTTTGAAGTAGTTCTCTGACCGAACTCTCGGGGAAGAGAGGGTGTTTTGGAGTGCCCTACGGAGTGCTCGGTCGCACGACCGCTAGGGATCGCACGATCGCGACCTTATCGAGCAGGGCTGGCAATCATGCGACTCCTGGCAGCACGACCGAGAACGACGCGAAATACTGTGAGCTATTTCATCGTGAAGACAAGCCCCCACGCGCCAAGAAATAAAAATCCAAGTGTAGCTAGACAGCTCGGCCGAATTCAGTCGCTGTCCGGAGGAGAATTCTAGCGGCCTGCTGCTCTGTTCGGTAGTTTTCCGTGGTTTCTCCCATCAACACCAGGCGAATGCCGAAGCAGTACCATAACGAACAGGCCAGGGACCGCGCGCGATATTTCCTTCCTCTTCCTTCTATCCTCGCCCCTTACGTACCCACACTCAGATACACGACACTATCACACTTGACGGGAGACCAGTCGGGAGTTTAGAGCTTGTTCCGGCTAGGGCGGCGCCATGCCGGTATGAGATACCTGGTTGGGGAAATACTGGCAAACAGACGGAGGTCGGCGCCGGATCTGGCCATCCGCTGAGGGTTGACCACAGCCACCTCCCGCTATGAAAACTTGCACTACACTTACGAGAATAATGTCAGCAGTTGAAACTCCTGGAATCAGTCAAATGCGTTGTCCGTTTCGGGGGCTCTGTGGTGTGCGGGGCCGTGAGTGTAAACTGAAAACCTTCGAAGAGAGCGAAGATTCGAAAACGATCTTCGCTCTTTTCCCAAAAGAGTAGGATACTTTTTGAAGGCCGAAAAGGAAGAAATGTTAATCTCAACCGTATCTGTTGTAAAGAGCCGGATAAGACAACCAAATCACGTTTTTTGGCTATGCACTGAGTTCTTTGAAGAGCATCAGTACAGAGCTATTGGCTCGATTCATTGAGTATTTCGTACGATTGAGGTGGTTGTTAGAAGAGTGGTATCCTAATCTAAGCCCACACTAAATCATTGAGGAACAAATCGATACAGTATTCAAAACCAAACACACTGCCGGTCTCCAGTTTAAGGTTATACCATGTAACTTGTCAACCATTAGAACTTTTTGACAAAAAATTGAGTTGAAACTTTTCAGGCTGAAGACGTTATAGATAAGCACAGAAAAATAATGGAAAGGAAATCTCCACTACTACTCAGGCACTCACTTTCGATCGCCCTTTTCCTCCTGAAAGCATGTCCTTGACCTCGAAATTTTACACACTAAAAGATTATTATTATTAAGGTATCTAAAATAGGTTACAAAATTATGAAATTAGGCACTATAAGGCACGAAAATTGACGTTTTAAGCACTTGAAATATGTTACAAAATTATTAATCCAGGCATTTAAAAAACATTATACATGAAAAGTTAAGTTTTTTGGCATCGAAAAAGGATTACATTAGTCACTTTTAAATTTTAAGGAGAGTTTATTTTTACATTTATGAGAGAGAATACAAGCATTTTCCAGTGGCGTCTCCTTACTAGTAGATGTGGGGATGCGATCATGATATTACAGGTTGAAGGCATAATTGCACATATTTAAAGTCTGCGTCATTCTATTTTACTCTGAAGTATTTTAGAAGTTTATTTTGCAAATTAGATACCTATTGAATCTTCCTTGAAAATCACTAATGTCTCACTGTGTGTACTAACTTACATAAACAAAACAATAAAACTAAAAAATAAACCATAAAAAAGTACATACCTAATTTTTGAACTCGAGATCGATTCGCGTTATCTTGGTTGTCAGTCACTAATTACCTTCGTCTTTCGGAATAGGAGAAAGAACTAAACGGAATTTGAAGACTCCTGTCTATAGAACAATGAAACGTTTCACTACTGTTTTATGTCCCAAGTAACTCTTCCACTGCCATCAATGTACTGGATGAGCGCGCCATGTCGCGTCCTTTCACATACACACGTTTTATTCTTTTTCATTAAAATTTCTAATTCACGATTCTCTTTGACGCATCAGTAGTTAGAGAAAGTAGTCTATTTAACGCACATTCAGTACGAAACAGCATTTACGCTACAACGAAGGACACACAAGACGAACGAAATAACGTCGCACACTCCGTTTCAACTTAACGGACTGTCCCTACCTACTATTTCCTCACATGAAGTCAGTGATCTTGTTTTGTCAGACCTGCTAACCCACATCGTCGTACCCACCTAAACTGAATTAGGTTGAAATGTGCTTAAGCATAGTAGGCAGACTTGCATGAGTTGTGAAGAAAGACAGTCGTGCCGTCTGCCCCTCGCGTCCCCCTCCCCGCTTCGGGGCCCACAATCGCGACACGTGACGTCTGTGATTCCATAATACTGCCGAATTATGACTGCAACAGAAGAGGGGTGTGGAAGGTTCTTAGGAGGGGATACAGAAACGCCAATGAGAATTCAGAAGCCTGAGATGTGAGAGGCCTGGTCACATCATCGGCCGACGAAACCACACAGCTGCACACAGCGCATGGCCGTGAGTTCAATGACCTCGCCAACGTAGCGATGTCGTTCAAGGGATGCTTCTCGTCCCGTCACATCCGGCAATGGAAATACAGTCTATTTGGACAGCACATGTAAATGGCGAGAGGGAATAGAGAAAGAGAGGGAGATGCTTACGAAAGAAAGTAAATTACTTTACTGAAAAAAGTTTAAAGTAATGAAAAACGAGGGGATGCAACACATCACTCGCATACATTGAGCATACGCCACTGGCATTTTCTTTTATTCACATTCTTTTTTTTCTCTCTTCATTCTTTCACATTTTTCATTCTCAACCTGTCCTCTGACAGTGCAGCTGCATGAGGGAATGGGTATAATTGCGTAAGAGTGAGTGTTGATTGGAGACGAACGTGAAACATCTTTAAATTGACTTCCAGAGCTCCTTTCTGCATTCGATTGTGAATTCGATCAGGAAATAATCACGTCTAGGGAAATTCGGATAAGTATTTGCGTTTCGGTAAAACCCATTTAAAGTAGTGGTGCTGCAGAATGGCATAGATTTTCTCGTAGTAATTTTCTTGGTGTGGACTGGCTTCATGGTCTTGCCAGCTGCCATCTATAGCCGCCAAATTATGTTTCATTTCAATTTTCTCAATTTTTCATTTGACTAATAGAAGAGTCGAAATATTACGTTAAAAATATTAGAGAAGAGTAAAACCTCGTCCCAAATGGAAACTTTCTTTGAAAAATTGGAGTAGTTTTTAAGAAAATGGCGTTTTCTTTCACAGAAAATTTGGAGTTTTCGAAAAGTTTTATTTGACGTCAATCGAGGCACTTCCACTCTCAAATGCAAAAGTGTTCACAGATTGCTGGAAATGTGCATATTAACGAAGTGAGACATATTTCAAAATATAATAAATGTTTGCATAATTTTTGAGAAAACAAAAGAATACAGAAAAATTAATTTTGTGTAATCTTAAACAGTGCCATTAGCACTAGCTCTAGGAAAAGTCTCAAGAAAAATTTAGAGCCTTTTTTTTTTAGAAAACGGTGTTTGAGCATTTCTGAAAATGCGGAATTTTAGGGCTCATTTTCACAGAAAACTGTTGAGTTTTTGAGAAACTTTATTATATGAGATAATTTAAAGCACACGTAGTCATAAATATATTGTGAGCAATTCGCCGCTAATGTAAATATTAACGACGTGACAGACAAGTAAAAAAATACATTTTTGTAAATTTTGAAAGAAAAAAAATAGAGAGAAATTAAGTTTATGTCATCATATAGAGTACATTTAGCAGTATCCCGTCCAAAAGTTTAATGGAAAAAAATGGAGCTGTTTTTTGAGAAAGTCTTATTTTTGTTATTTTTTAAAAATCGATCATACTGAACGCAGTATTGCGCGAACACTACTAAAATTTTCAAAAAAATAGACGTAACCTTAACGAAAGAACTCACTATGGAGAACACATTTTATTTGAAGGAAAAATTTCTATCTTTAATTTTGTACTTGTGGGAAGACGCCGAAAAATCTCAAAATTTTGCAATTTCGAAAATTCGGAGTTAACCGTGAAAATCGGATTTATGACACATTTACAAGTGTGTTTTACTCTGTTCTTACAAAAAATTTAAAGAATAAAATTGGAGCCGTTTTTGAGAAAATTTTGAAAATGTCCGGGGGGTTTCATGCTGCATTTCAGTTTGGAAGAAAACGTACTTTATGGTTTAAGCTCTTGTTTTGTTCTCAGACAGACGGACGGATGTTTAAAAAAAACACTTTTTCGGTATCAGGGGACTCCAAAACGTGTATTTCCGTTGAAATCTCATAATCGATTTTCCGCAGCATTACATAACGTTTCCTGTTTTACGTATATACGTATCCGTATATACGTATGTATACGGGAAAGTAAAAACTAGTGGTGCTACAGAAGAAAAGTTCAATTCAGATGAACAAATGGGAAAAAACCTCTTTCTGATCGGTAATATTGATGTTTGGTTGTTCATATGATCTTCGTGTCAAGACCAGGAATTGCTGCAGTTACGCCTCTATCCCCCACGGCCACCCGGCCACACTCCCTGTCTCCACTAAAGTCTCGACGCCGCGAAGGTCTTTCACCAATTGTTCACCAACGGTGACCTTTGCATGGGTTGCTACACGAAATATTGTCCGTTTCATTCACAATCACGTATCACAAAGTCTAATTTTATACGCAAATCACTATCAAAATACTAGCATATGATACATCATTTTTTTTTCCTCTTTTCATGATCTATCCATTGCTGGTGAGAAAAATATATAGTTCCATTTAAAAAATCAAAGATGATTAAATTTATCGAAAACTAAAAATATTATAGACAATTTCTCTACGGCAAGTTACTTGCCCCATGATTCTGCATTATTCAGCGAAAACTGCATTTCGATATCCTGAACCGTATAAAAGTTATGAGTAGGGCCCGGATAATTATGTACTAAAAATTAGGAAAATGTGTACATATATATGTATTAAAATGTATAGAAATATGTACTAAAAAGTAGGAAATATGTAACACTTTAATTATTATATCAATTCGTTTTAATAAAATACTTTTGCTTAAATGTAGATTTTTTTTTATTTTTTTTACATTTGCTGCGTCTTGATTGATCTGTGTAGACTTAATGTACTCGTAAAGAACAAAATTAAAACATAATTCTACTCACAATTCTGTTATTTACAATGGTCTCCGCAAAAAATGAGAAATAAATATTTGTTTCAAATACTTAGAAAATAGCTGAATGTGACGTCACCGACGCTTTAAATTACTTTCAGTTGTGTGACTTGTTTTTTTTCTTCGTCTTTTTTCGTCTTCCTCGTCTTCATCTTCTTTGTCGTCTTCTTCGTCGTCGTTTCCTTCTTTTTGTCGTCGTCTCCTCCTTTTTCGTCGTCGTCTCCTCCTTCTACGTCGTCGTTTTCTTCGTCTTCGTCGTCTTCTTCCTCTTTGTTGTCCTCGTTTCTCTGTCTTTCTCTCTCCTCCTCCTCCTTCTTCGTCGTCGTCGTCTCCTCCTCCTTCTTCTCCGTCGTCGTCTCCTTCTTTTTCGTCGTCGTCTTCTCCTCCTTTTTCGTCGTCGTCTCCTCCTTTTTCGTCGTCGTCTCCTCCTTTTTCGTCGTCGTCTCCTCCTTTTTTTGTCGTCGTCTCCTCCTCCTACGTCGTCGTTTTCTTCGTCTTCGTCGTCTTCTTCCTCTTTGTTGTCCTCATTTCTCTGTCTTTCTCTTCGTCGGTATTGTACTGGAGTTTAATCAACACCACCTACATATAGTTAGGTGGCGTTGATTTAGTTCCCAGCATACTTACCAAGATCACAGCGCCTAAACACGAAAAAACACATTTTTGGAAGTTTCTTAGAATTTTATAGCCATTTCTGGAAACAAATTATCAGTTCCCCATTAGGACGCCGTCGACGAGACGCGTCGAATGACATCTCGTTTGTCTCCACTAGTGCACCGGAAGTAGTCTACCCGTGAGAGACGGAACGCCTCATCCGCAAGCATGCACACGAGGAGTTTACTCAAATACTCTATAGGGATGAAATTTTTCCTATTATCTGTTCGAAGGCCTTGTACCGACCAAGTGTTCCACATCGCATGAAGTTACTGGTGTATATTCAAACTTTGTCCCAACATGTCAATGTTCAATGCTATTCAATGTTCTATGCCCCACGGATTAGGGAATAAAAACAATGCTGGTTGATATTTAATCAATTGACTCTTAGCACAAATTCAGCTTTCTTTAATAATGTTCCTACCCAAGAAGCTATTGCTTGACTTCTCTTAAAAGATAAACCAAACTTTTCCTATTGCAAATTCCCAGTCTGCGTTACCACAAGGTTTAAGCCAATCGCCGTGAATTATTTTCTGTCCTTTTCTTATCCAAAAGCTGTAGTGCCACATCATGATTTTACTTTAGATTTTCACCTCACAGAGATACTTTACAAACAAGGGTTTAGGCTCCAGTGCAACAAACGGGGAAAGAAACTGTCAATGGCGCTTTCTGAGCTGCGTTGGTGCGTACAGTTTTTGTCGAAGGGCATTAAGGTCAAGAGAGACCTCTGAAAAATACGTTGTGGGCGCGAGTTATCGTTTGCTAGACGTACCATTTTCATACACAAAATTTATTTCTGAGTAGTATTTTGTTCTCTGTTTTACTCGCGCTGAAATGTACACACTGGAAGCTTTGGAGTGCAACACCTTGCCGTTTTGTAGGATTCTGCGTGCTGTAATATCAACATTTTTACGCAATGCAATAGCGCCATTTGGAGAGGAGGCTACCGAAAAATTGTTTGACAATGCTGAATTGTTTGTCTTGGTTATTCCTTATCAAAAACATGTAGGATAAATGAAGAATTATAGAAAAAACAATGCAGAAAAACGAAAATGTTAAGAAATATTTGAAAATATGTACTTTTGTGATAAATTTGTCAATATATGTACTAAAAAGGCATCGGTTTTAGGCCGTAATCGACATGAAACGTAAATATATTGTGGTTTTGACTTGATAGAGTTAACATACGGAAATATGTAATTACATAATTATCCGGGCCCTAGTTATGAGGGTGGTCCATAGTTGGTGGGACATCCTGTATATGTGTGAATGTATACATAAACATGCATGAATATCTGTATACATGTGTATGTATATATGTAAATATGTACAGATCTATGTATATGTGCACATATCTATGTATATATGTGTAAATATGTTTATGTATAAACATAATATAACTGTACACATGCAAATGTACATATGTAATACAAGAAATTTTGAAGTGATTTGCCACGCACAACTTAATTTTGTAAAGAAATTATTCTTACTTCCCACTGGGTCCATATGGAACCCGAAACTAATAACGTCACCACATAATACATTTCAACATCACATAACTGCCCAATTTATATTATTAACCTTATTACATGTGTATTTATAATATATTTTTGTAATACTGCAATAAACAATATTTTCCCTCGAAATTATTATTATTTTCATATGAAGCACAGCTGATGCAATGGCGGCAGGCACTCAGTTCTTTACAATGCTGTAAAATGTCACGTGTTCCAACAATCAAGTCTAAGTTGCAATTTACTGACTCTATACACACACAACAATGTCATGGTGCCATATTGAAATAGAGAGCGATCGCGGATGACTAGTAAATACAAAAAATTAGTAATGGGCCCATATGGCCCCATTGGGCTGGAAAGGGTTAATGACGAGCCGCGCCTGGCCTAGTCTGTCACTGTAACTTACATCCATCGTTGTGCCCAATGAAAACTGTGATATCGTGTTGAACGAGGCGTGTTAGTGTTGTTACGATTGTGCCTACTAGTTTTAGAGTATTCGAATACAAAACGTCACAGTTTTTAACAAGTGGGCTACTCCATACTCGCTACTAAGAGTGACGGTAGGAAGAGACTCAGTGGCGCGGAATACAAAAAGCGATCAAAACTGAAATTTCAAGAACAAGATCGTGTTCTGAAACAAACAAAAAACTAGATTTTTTAAAACTAATAGTTTGCCAGTGGAAGAAAAAAACTATAAAGAAGGTGAAGGGAAACCTGAAGTGCTGATGCTGTTTGTGATGGTTCTGTTGGACACGACAATGCTTTCGCTGGAACGAGTTCCAAAACAGCAATATTGTTAAAGTAAGTTCTCACTATGAGATGTTACCTGATGTAGTGTTAAAAGTCCATCTTTAAAAGAATATAAGAGCCAACATTAAGAAACTCATTAAATAGGGATCCAAGTTTGTGGATTTTAAATGAGATTTCATAGCAAAAAATGGCTTTGACCAAAACATAGAATTAGATTTCACTAACAGCGTAAGAGCGTACAAGGATCAAAAGAGGTATCTGACTAAATCTCTCTTTGAACTGAAATTTAAAAAATGGGTAAGTTCGTGAAAGGAAATAGATGATTTTCTCTAAAAGTAAAGGATGTTTTTGTGTGGCCCATGTTTAGCATTTAACACTAAAGAACGATCACAATTTGACGACAAATACTGTTTCAATGACTGGAAAAATGGAAAAAGTCGTGCATGTCACCATGAAAATTCGCCAGTACACAAGTCTGCTGCAAATACTTCAAAATCAAGAGGAATTTCTCTTAACCGTGTTGACAGTAAGCTTACTTTACAACTAGGCAAATAAACACACTATTGGAGAAATATTTTAACTAGAGCTGTAGCGGCTGTCAAGGCCCTGGCATCAAGAGGTCTCGCTTTGAGAGGATGCAACGTGATCTTGCGTTCTGTGAGAAATGGACATTTTCTTATGGCTTTATCCGAGTTCGATCCATTCTTAGGGCCGGTTTCACCAACAGTCGACTAAAGTTAGGAATAGTTACTCGAGAGTAAGCATTACTCTACAGTAGTTACTCTCGAGTAAAATATAAGTGTTTCACCACGCTTCTGGAGGGTTATTTTACTCTTGACTTCATACTCTCCGGTTTATTCCGCGAACCCGCTGAACGCGCAATTTTTCATACACAGCAGAGAGCGATTCTAGAGGCCGTGAGCGAGAGTGATGCAGAAAAACCAGTGCGGACTAACGAGAACCTCTGGTTATCTTCTTTCATTTTTCAGTTTGGGAGTTCTTGGCGGCGGCGTGTTAGGTTATGGGGCAGACCAGCAACGCCCAAAGTGACATTTGGTGACGTAAGTTGTAAGTTGTCCGGTGACCGCAGTTGTATTCCACCGTAAGCTGTGTATATTGAAGTGCAAGTATTCGAGTAAATTGATGCATAGAAAGAAAAAGTAGAATGAGTAAATCCGCGAATAAAAAGAAGACGAAAGGCGCAAGAAATTGTTGTGTTCCTCACTGAGCAAAATTAAAAAAACCTTAATTTGGAATTGTATTGTTTCCCAAATCGCGAGTGGGAAAGAAAGCATTAATGACACATGTGGACAAAATAATGTACATGGTCTGTGTTCTAGCAAATAAAGAACCGCTTCTGCGTCATAAGTGATTTAATTAAATTTGATTAGGTTTAGGTGATAACATTGTAAGAAATGTGTAATCTAAGTAAAACACTCTTATATTTATTATCATGTAAACTTCAAACAAAATGGTCCTTAAATTAGGCACATACAAAGATTTTTGAGATTCATAATTTAGCTTCAAGAGCTGGTATAAAATAAGTAAAATAGAAATTTTCAATTTTGGGAATAAGAGATGATAAAAATTTCTCTATGAACAAAAATATGAACGTGATCGACTGATAAATAGACAAAAAAATGACACATATGTATTGCAAGTATGTATTTAGATACGTGAAGCTGAGTATAATGATCATGAGAATCTTTTATCTTTAAATCACCGCTTTCATTAAATTTCAAATATGGAACAGATACATTTTTTTCTTCTGTGTCCACTACTGCACCACGTTTACGTGAGTAAGGGCCAGCGGCGTAGCTTCAGCTGGTGTCACCTGGGGCAAAGCTATTGGTGTCACCCGCCCCATAACTTAAGTATAAAAGTATCTATTGCTGCATAGATTGTACATTATTTTATTAAAAATACAAACATATTTGCACGTAATAGTTATTTATAGTATATTAAAAAGTCTATGTAATTAAGAATAATTGCAATATAATTTTTAAATAAATAGTTTAAAATTAAACAACTTCTCAACAAATGTAAGTTATTTATAAAACATCTTTACGAGATTTTAGGGCAGCAAACATATTTATAATTTCATTAACATCTATCTTTATTGCAATGTCATTTTCTATTAACAATAGAGCCAAATCATATAGTCTTGATTAATATATAAAATTTTAAAGTAAATGGTTTAAATTGTGTAATTCCAAGTATAAAATATTTTAATTGGCGTCACCCCTAGAATGGTGTCACCCGGGGCGCGCCGCCCCCCTTGCCCCCCCTAGCTACGCCACTGGTTTCCAACAATTCAAATCCTTGCCCAGTCTTAATTATCCCATAAGGACTGCAGGCTATCTATGGCTGCTTAAAAGAAATTATACGACCCGTTTTATTCCCGCATAGACTTCCTTTACACTATTTACATGAAAACTTTCTTCCCTTTATTTAAACTTTTCTGTTGGAATATTCCGACATCAACAGGTTGAAAACTGCAAGTAATAGTTATTAGCATTATGTTTAATATAATATATATTAATAATATGTTTAATTCGAGAATCCTGTGCTGTATACATATTTTCACTGTATACCGCGGCAATACTTATACACGCGGCAATACTTACTATTAGTTCTACTTCGATCACCGGATTATTGCGGATTGCTGCCGCTAGAGCGCAGTGTCGTCGGAAAAAATTCAACTTGCCTGCCCCATAGTCTTGTGTGGTGTTTTGGCGATTTGAGTTAGCGTAGCTTATTTCTTAGTTTTTGTACCTTTATTTCTTAATATTTCTTAGTCTAATTTTTCGAATGTATGTCATTACGAGTTGGTACGCAAACGTCTAGATTTTCATTTGTTGTTAATCTAGCGCTTTTTAAAATTTTATTATTATTTATTTTGTTTGTTTTATTTTTAAACTATCAATCTTTCAACTAATTATATTTAAAATGTTGAAAAGGGATTCTGGAACTCAAGAAAACGTGTGCAAATGATCTTCTCCCCCATACGTCATTTACAGTTTTTACTGTGTTTTTTAACTGAATAAATAATAACGTGTATTCCTTGTAGTTATTATTTTTCCCCTTGTTATTGTATATTTACTACCTTTATTTCGTATCCACATTGTTGAAAAAGAAATTTACAGTCTTCCACAGTTTATAATAGACCTGATGAAGTTAACATTGTACTTCACAAATACAATATTTGTTACACTGTTTAAATGCCCTTAACAGACATCCTGTTTTGATCTGGACTCTGAACTGATCGCCTATAATCGTAAGATACCTACAATTAAGAAAAAAAGTATTTATGAAATTACTGTACTTCTTTTATTTATTTTTATATTATTTTTTGGATTTGTAATTAGTATGCAAATTATTAGTTTCTTCCATATAGAAGAGTTGATGATTTTATCAAACATAACCTCGGGACAAAACGTCCATCATCATAATTGGAAGAAAACAATCCATTCTCTCCCGCACCCGTCTTTGTCTTCGCACTAGAGGATAATCTTCCGAATCATCGCTGGAAGCATTTTCAAATACCATCTTTTGCAATCGACGAGCCATAACAACACGTCGGAGGTACACGCACATTGAAAACTGAACTTCCTCCGTAGTTTACCCACAGATTTTCGCTGTTAATTTTTAAAAAAAGTTAATTTTTAAAAATTGCACAAATTGCACTCAATATTGCGCGAAAACTACTAAAAATTTCAAAAAAATGTGCATGAACTTATTGAAAGAAATAAGTATGGAGAACAAATATAATTTTAAGAGAAAATCTCTATCTTCAATTTTGTAGTTGTAGGAAGACGCCGAAAAAAAATTCGAACTTTTGCAATTTTCCAAAATCAGTCAGCAATGAAAATAAGAGCTATGCCACCTTTAGTGTATTTTACTTTATTCTTACAATTAATTTAAGGAAAGCATTGGGAATAATTTTTGATTGTTAGTGATTTCGGGCGCGTCAACTACTGTGGTCATTAGTCCCGTAAGTGCAATGCACATGCATTATTTCACGTGAGGTGGAAGAGATGTTGCCCGCTATGCCGATGGCGAGATCCGGCGCCGACCTTCCGTCCACTAGCGGGGCTTCCCAAACAGGTATCTGCCACCAGCGGGGCACCACCCCAGTCGGGGACAAGCTCTAAATCACCGACCGATTTACCTGTCGGCTTGCCGGGTTCTTTCTTAACAAGGTATCTCCCACCAGCAGTGCACGGCCCACAGCCGGGACAAATTCCAATCCTCCCATTGGTCTCCAGCATATATGGTAGTGTTGTGCAAGTTAGTGTGTGTGTGTGTGTGTGTGTGTGTGTGTGTGTGAATGAAGATAGGACAAGGAAGAGGAAGGAAATATCGCGCGCCGGTACGTTTGTTAGGGTATTGCTCCGGCATTCGTTTGATGTTGATCGGAGAAACCACGGAAACTTCCAATCAGAGCAGCCGCGTCGCTAGAATTTTCCTCCAGACATCGGTTGAATTCTACATCTAACTGACAAGCTAGTGTTGAAAATTCTGCCACAATCGGGACTTGATCCTAGCACCTCTCGGTCAGAGCATTGCAGTGACATCAGTTGATGCACTGAGCCACCTATCCTGGTTGACATTTTTGAGAAAATGTTGAAAATGTCCCTGGGGCTTAATATAAAGTATCTCCAAAATTAATGAATGTTTTTAAAAATCGCAGAACTTCGACTCAGACCAGATTCAGTTGAGCAAAAATTCTACACATAGTTTAGGCGCTAGTGGTGTTCACATACGCCCAGACAGGCAGACACAGACAGATGGACGGTACGAACGGACGTTAAAAAGTCAAAACACACATACACCCTTTCGATATCAGGGGACCCCAAAACGAGTACTTCCGTTATAATCTCGAAATAGATTTTCCGCAGCATTACATAACTTTGTGTAACTAACACGAGAAAAGTAACTAGTGGTGCTACAGAATGGCACAGATTTTCCCGTATTAGTTTTCCAATTTCCTATAGTTTCAGCCAGCTATTCGGACTTTGTCGTAGTAAAATTTACTATTTTGTTGGCATGGGCTAGATTTATGGCCTTGCCCCATCTTGCCACCAGCCATTTAAAGCACCCAACATATTTTTAGGTTTTTTTCAATTTTTCGGTTTTCCTAATGGTAGATTCAAAATATTGCTTTTAGAATATTAAAGAAGACTGAAATCTTGTCCTTTACAACAATTTTCATTCATAAATTTGAAACCGTTTTTAAGAAAAGGGTGTTTAAGCATCTGTGTCAATGCGAAATATGAAGCCCTTTTTCACAGGAATCTTTGAGTTTTTTTAAAAAAATATTATTTTAAGATATTTTAAGCTCTTCCATTCACAAATGCAATAATGTTTATGAATCGGTGCAAATGTGCATACAAGGCATGCGAAATATTTAAAAAATACATTTGTGTAAATTTTGAAGAAAAACAACAACAAAATAATACAACAAAACCTTTTTTGTTTCCTTAGGACAGTGCATTTCGCACTATAAGTACAAAAACTTTGAACGAAAAATTTGGAACCTTTTTCAGAAAAATTGCCGTTTGAGCGTTTCTGAAAATGCGAAATTTCGAGTTCATTTCAAAAAAAAATTTTAGTTTTCGAAAAACTTTAAATGATATAATTTAAAGCACGTGTGCTCAATAAATCTAATAATGTGAACAAATCGCCGATAATGTAAATATAAACGACGTGACAGGCTATTCAAAAAGTTTCATTTGTGTTATTTTCGCAAAAACAAAAGAATAGAGCAAAATAGCGTTTATGTCATCTCTTAAAGTATATTTCGCAATATCCCTACCAATTGTTTAAAGGAAAAAAATGGAGCCGATTTTGAAAAAACCCTTGCTTTGTTATCGTTTAAAGTTGCATATATTGCACACAAGATTGCGCCAAAACTAAAAAAATTGTTTTAAAAAAATTCATGTCCTTAATGAAAGAACTAATTATGTACAAACACATTTCTTAGAAAGGAAAAGTCTCTATCGTCAATATTGTAAATTGTAGGAAACGCCCGAAAAAATTCAATCTTTGCAATTTTCGAAAATTCAGTTATCAGTGAAATCGGACCTAAGCCATGTGTATTTATTCCATTTTTAACGAGAAATATAAAGAAAAAATTTGGAGCCATATTTGAGCAATTACTTAAAATATCCGGGGGGATTCGTGTAATGTATCTCCAAAAAGTAATACACCTTTTCGAAAATTGCAGAGCTTCGACTGACAGTAGATCGACAGCAGTTTTTTTTCCAGTTTGGAAAAATTTGTACGCAGTGTAAACGCTAATGTTGTTCACATACACCAGAGAGACTGACGGACGTTTTTCCGTCAATCAATTTTTCGGTATTAAGGACCCACAAAACATGGATTCTGGCTACACCACGAGTTACAGGAAGTAATTTGCTATACAACAACAGGATTTATCCACATTTCATTACCAGGACTCGGCTTTGAGAGTTTTCCTGCACACGATATAACTTTCTCTTCGTATGAAGATTGAGAAGAGAGATAAAGTAAAATAAATGTTCACAATTTGAAATTCCATTAATAAAATATTAATTATATCGAATTTAAAAGTAACTACTTTTTCTGCCTACTGTTTTTTTATTTCTCTCTATCAGCAATGAAAACAAAGAGATGCACGTAGAAAACTCAGAGACGAAACAGAAAATCTTTCGAAGCACTCTGTTCGAAATCTTTATGTGCAGCAATAGGAATGTCCAGCAAATTCTGAATAGTATTTAGGACAAACTACGCCCATTGCTAAAATATAAACACACATTTAAATAAAAACTATTTTTCAAAATTTAATTAAATATATTTTCGGAAATAATTTCAAGAAAATTTGGTAGATTTGTTGGAAAATATCTTAATAATTAATAAAAATAAAGCTACTGGTAAGCAGATATTAAATGATCAAGCAAAATTACTTTTGTGTAAAATACGTAATACAGTATAAAATTGTAACGAAAAATTTAAATATTTTGTTAGGATTGCAACAGTTCGCCAAGATTACAAAATTGAGAGAACAGCAGACAAAAAAACATATGTAATCACATTAGATCCGGACTTTAGCCATGAGATCGTCAAGCAGTACCGCGAAAACAGAATTTGACGTACTTGAAGATCATTTTTTTACATGACCAGAGAATCAGAAGTCTATTTATCGAGTTCATGTGTATGATATGGCGTTAGATTCAGGGTTGCATCTCACCAGCGCGCTATGGTACCACATTTTCAAATATGTCCGCAAGTATAAAAACATTTAAAAATCGATTCGGATGTTTTTTGGAAGAGCGGAATAACCAGAGTGAATTCTATCAAGGTGACAAACGCCGTTTAAATGATCAATAGAATCGTAGGATAACAGAGCTCTTGCGTTATCTCTGCTTGTCTTTCCGGTGTTGAAATGGTAATGGAAGATCTTAGAAGGTAAAAATAGTCTTAAATACGATGTGAGGAGATGGAATATAGGTGATATTTACGCAATTAGGTCATTTTTTCTTTCCCGTAACGTACGTATACACGGAGTGATATACGTAGATAG